>CM052216.1:5596956-5880831 GCA_028454225.1 Lasioglossum leucozonium | reverse complement strand
ACTAATTATAGTCACTGAATTCCTAATGAAAGGGACTATCATTGTAGGTGTTTAAAAAACGGTGGTTCCATTTAAAAAAGTCAAAGTGACCTCGATATCTCCAAAAAAATGACATAAAAACAAAATTTTATTTTTTGCATCGTGTCAGCCCCATTGTACCATTTAACTTTGTCCTTACCATATTTTACGTATCTTTAGAAACAACAAAGATATTTGAGGTGCTAACGTTTGGTGACTCACCCTGTATATTACAGGCGCGCACAGCACTGCGAGAAGAATAGCCGTCGCGGTTAACGTCTGTGTATCAAGATTCCTCGTAAGGCTGACAGGAAAAATATCTGTAAAAACGCGGTACAAGTGTGCAGCAGTGTGTTCCGTCCTTATGATTTATAAATCCGTAAGTAGAACATGCTGCAAAAGCGTAGCGAGACCGTTACGCGCGCGTGTGCGTGCAAAGTAGCACAGAGGTCGTTTTTATCGACGGCGTCCGGGCCGAGCCGTCCGCGGCGCCAGCGTAGCGGCCAGTAGTGACAAGATGGCGACGCCCAGCGAGCTGTCTCTCGAGGAGATTCGGAAATATTTATTGGAAAACGCCGGCACCGCGAGGAACCACGACGTGGTGAAGCATTTCAAGAGGTTCCTAACGGACCCGGAAACCCGAGGTACGTCCAGATCCCGCCGTGGAATCCGATCGGCTAACTGTCTCGCCTCGGCGAGGTGTGACCTCGATGTTGCACCCGTGCGCTGTGTGTAAACACAGCGACGGATCCAATAACGTTGTCACACCCGGCCACTCACGGGGAACGATGCTCGGCGAACAATCCACGAAATTCACGTTACAGTCGAGGCACGGAATCGGTTCAAGGAGTACGTGAACACCCTGGCCACCATAAAGAACGAAGAGGTGCGTCATTCGTGCAGGTCCCTTCCTTGACAGGAGCGACTTGTTGCGCGCGGCGCGACGTTGCCGGTTTTACCAAACCCGCGTTATCTACAGATACGATTATTATGTCTCGTTGGTCTCGTTCCAATTCGTTCTCTCGAGTTTAGCAATGTTTACGCAAGCGACGATCGTTTTTCTGTTGTACGGAACGAGCAGCTTTGAATTTCCAGTATCGATTGGTCGAGCGCGATCGTGCGCCAATCAGAACGCCAGGAATTTTAACGACACGATCTGCAGCCTACTTCGCGGTACGGTCGATACTTTCGTATTTGTATTAACACTCTCTATCTACCGATAGATGTTTCATGGTTTCTGAAAATTTTGCTACGATGAATTGCTGCAATTATTTTTAAATTGATAATGGACACATTAAGCTCGCTAACGTAACCTGCAAAATTTTGTTGAGGATGATAATTTGAAAAAATTAAAACGAATATTGTTGATTGAGAGAAGGTATCTGAATGTTGCATATTAAATTATCGATTGGCTTACACTGTAATGATTCTTGGTAGAATATAGTTCGTGTTTCGTCTAAAAATGCACAGTAATTGTGAGCGAGTAAATATTTCGTTACATTATAGGCTCTAGGTATCAAGTTTTTCTATGACTAGAGGTTATGAAAGAACAATCGATATTCCATCTTCACGAAAAGTTATAACTGTGCTGTGGATCTTTTTGCATTATTTCAAATATAGCATTATTCAAAATAATGTTAGGTTTTTATCGATCGTAATTTAATATTATATATGTGTGAAGAAATATCGGCGCAAGGTTCGATCATTTAAAACAATTAGCTATGTTATGTTCTTTAAAACGTTACGATTCGGATGTGAATCTGTACAACGTTTATTTGGCCACGTTTGCTAATTGTTTTAAATGATCGAACCTTGCGCCGATAATTCTTCACACATATATATTATTCAAAATTGTTGGAAAACTTCAAGAACTGAACTTGTCAACGTATAATTTTTCCTCTATTTAAATAATTAAGGGAAGAAATAACATTCAATTTGGTTTCTATTTCTCGCAATCGATGCAGATAATTTTTATCATAAATTATAATTTATTATTTTGCATGAAGATCCGCAGTCTCATTTCAATAATCAGTTAATATTCCAGTCATTTCAATAGAATAAAAGTGAATAGACTTACGAGAGATGTAATTGGTAAAACCGGTCTCGTCGTCGCGCGTATCCATCGAAGGGCAGATTAAGAGTGACTGTTTCTCGCAGGGTGAGAAGTATTTGGTCCTGAAGAAGAAGTACCGGCAAAGTATCCTGGAGTTTTCTATTCCTGACGAGGTTGGACCTCCTCTGACGACTCCTGACATCGTCACTCCGGTTTCTCCGCTTCGGGCACCGCCGCCATACAGGCCGCCACCCCCGGCGCCCCTCAGTCCATCCGGTACAAACGCGGACGCGATTCCCGAGGAATCGAACTCAAATTCAAATTTCGCGCAAGAGGGAGCAGCGATCGACGCGCGGAAGAATGGCGTTCATGGTGTCGACTCGGGATTTTCAACGTCCTCGCCCCCGGTGCCGCCTCGTCGTAAAAGTCAGGATAAGATCAAGCTCGAGAACAAGGAGAATGTCGACAAAAATAGGGGAGGATCCGAGGCGGTGATCAAGGTCAGTTCCTCCCTGCATGTAGATCATTTTATACGTAGCGTGAAATTTTGTCTGGTTTGGCTCCCACGCGGTTGGAAAATTTGAATTTCGAATGTTGCCACAGTAATTCATCCATAATTGTCTACATCATAAAGACAATTATCGTGGAGGGATACTATTCTTTGACTTTTGCCGAACGTAGAACAGGACACCGAAGCTCGAGAGGCCTCGGCCACCGAGCAGTGAAATCCGATACTGAGTCGGGTGTATCGGTGTTAATCATTACTAATCCAATGACAAAACTTCTTTATTTTTTATTATTTTTTTATGGAACTTTCACCAATATATTCGTGGCATTTTTCTAATGAAAATTATACCAAATATGATATAATTCCGATGATATTTACCCGTGTAAGATTCTCGAATTGTCCCGGTCAAGAGAACTGACTTGAATTATAAATGACCATATACATATCTGTACATTCATGGTCCATTACACGGATAAATATCATCAGAATTATATCATATTTGGTATCATTTTCATTAGAAAAAATGCCACGAATATATTGGTGAAAGTTTCATAAGAAAATAATGAAAACTAAAGAAGTTTTGTCATTAGATTAGTAGTGGTCTCCTGGTCTCACACCGATATACCCGATCCGGTATCGGGTTACATTGCTCGGCGGCCGAGGCCTACTGAGTTTCACGGTCCCTCACGGGTATGCCCCTCAGTGGAATGGGTAGGCGACAGTTATCGTTTAGACATTTTAGACAGTTATGGATGAATTACTGTATTACCGTACTGAAAAAGTATAAAATTAATCATTTTTTTTTGTTGAGAAGATTGGGATTGCGGATCTTTATGCATTTATAAAGAAATTGGTTGGGTGAAATATAAAACAGTAAAAGATTAGAAAAATTTAAGAATATTGCAATGTTGTTATTAATGTAACAAAGTTGTTAAGGGATGAAATAATTATTTCATTCCTGCTTCCCACGAGACTATTTTTATTTTGCATAAAGATCCGCAGTCTAGTAATTGCGAATAGGTTTTCCTCGTTGGATTCAATGACTTGGAAATATGTTGTCAAGGTCAGTGTTCTTAGTAATTCTTTTTCATAATGATCAATTCACAACGACCTTGATAGCACATTCAAGGCGATACAAATCGGTGGGAGTACCTGTTTGTAAATAATTACGGGCGATCGTTATAGAGACCCGTTCGGACAATAGTTTTATACGTAAAAACATGTTTTCGTGCACGGATTCCTAAATGGGCCAAAAAACTGGGCTAAACCGTGCTTTTAAATTTTCGTGCTCGACGATAACGAATCTAAATGTTTCGGAGAATTGAATGCCGTGTAGATTGCGCTGATTAAACGAGCGCTGTCGCGCGTTCGCGTACGATAAATCGATCGGCGTATTTGCTGATAATAGAGCTCGGCGTTCGATAAAATTTCACGTTTCTTTCGTATTTTTTTTTTTGGTGTTTTTTCATTTTTTTTTTTTGTTTTATTTCGTATTTGTTGTTATGTATGCACGCTCTGTACCCGGTGTTTTGTCTGTAAATCCTCGGTTGTGGTCGTACACGCAAACAAAGTGTGCAAATGATAGAGTGGAGAAACATGTACATGCTTTATCGCGCAGTTCGCTCGCGACCAGATAATTTCGGCATTATTGGGCGATATTGTTGCGTGTACAGGGTTCGGTTATGTAGAAAGGTGATCATGGTTACAGTAAACGTCACTTAAGCGGCTGTAATGGCGGACGTAGTATGCGCGAAACCGATGTGCCTCACCCTCTGCGTGCTATTTGTCCCGCTAAGAACGTCGCGCGCCGCGTTTAACGAATGCCGGTTGTTGCGCGAATTTCTTCTGTTTTTTGCTGCCGTTTTGTCTTCGCTAGAAAACCAGTTGTCACTTAGTCGCACTTAGCAGGGATCAGTTGTGAGAGAACGTCCTCCTTTCGGTAAGACGTTTTAATAAGATCCTGACAGGCTTGAGACACACCTGTCCCTCGCGGATAATTGGCTACTTGATGGACCTTGTACAGGCCGATTCAAAAGAAGAGTCACTCGCTGTGTCTAGTTACGAAAAAACGTAAAAATCTTCTTTTCGATAATTATTCCAACAGAAATTATCAGATTATCTTCCTGCGGATGGATCGTTGATTCACGATTGGAATTGCTAATGCTATTTAAAAATTCATTGAAAAATTAGCCATTAAATCGTTTTGAAAATTAAGCTTCCTCTAGACGTAGCACAGTCATTAGAAGACGTGGTAGTTAAGATGCTAATGAATATAGCAAAAGTAGCGTACAATTTATCAGATCAGACTCCGAAGTACAGACCACATTTTGAATCGTTCTGTACATTGTACTCTCTAGAACACATAAAAAAATCTCAAGTATCTTACACCTATTATTTATAACTGAAACTTAACAAAAACGGATTAATACCATCCAGAACATTGCATTGAATTTGCGCTTACTTTGGTCAAGCATGTTCACGCATCACGTAGACTAGTCACAAGTAGATAACTACGTTTGAACGCATGGTAGCAAGCCATAGACACCCAGCACCCACACTTCTAGCTCCTCTCAGCACCTTAAAAATCCTCCTCGTTGGGTTACGGTTCTTGTTGGTTCCCCTTTTGTCGCTGTAGTAGTTGGCCGTAGTCTTGTGTGTTACTTTATCCTCCGAGATTTGGCAATGCGAGATGTTAAACGTGCAGGAAGATGAGGCTGTTACCGGGAATCCTAGCTCGGCCGAGCAATTAAGCTTCCGCGAGCGGATGCAACGCTTCAACCGGATGGCTAGCGAGACCGATCTTCCTGGCAGACCTAATGGCCCTATCACACCTACTAAAAAGCGATCAGACAAGGTAACCAATAACTCTTCTCTCTTCACCCTTGGGTGGCCAACTGTATCGATTTTTAAATTGAAAATCCACAATTTAACCCTTCAGCGTACAATTGATGCTACCTGCCTGTTCATTACCAGATCGGTCATTAATACGCAGGTTTAATTATTTTTATCTTGGTAAATTTGAGCCAGTCCTCCAATTTCGGTTTCCTGTTTTCGCAACAATAATTCAACGGTCACGTGTTTATCGGAAAGTTTGTTTAAGGGTTACTTTGGAATTTTCCGTTATTTTTACAAGAACGATTAATTATCGAAAATGCGGTTGCCCACGCAGGGGGGCCATTCTTTTTTCCGCTTATGCCATAACGCGCGCAGGCTATCACCGCACCGGTGAGCAGCCGTTCTCTCCCGTCGTCGCACGGCAGTCAGGATAATTGTTTTCTGGCCCGGTCGTCCGCGGGATTATGCCCGGTAACCTATTCAGATTCATTGACTAACAAATTGTGCTGGCATTCTTACGCGATACATTCCGCGGCGAGGCGCGCCGGCACTGTAACCGCCTAATCGCGATCGGTAATCGTTTCGTACGCTCGAAATAACGGAGTCGGATGATTGCAAAACGATCGAAAAGGGAAAGTCGCGGCTGTCTCGCTGCTCTCCCCGACCCTCCCTCCTGGGGACAAAAAATTCTTGGGAACAATAACAGAAAGACGCGTGGTAATCGCAACAATGATACATCGGTCCCTATTAACTCTACCTAATAAACCAGCTCGTTCGTGTCTTTACGCGACTCATTTAACAACGAGCACTCCGCTCGCGGCTGCTGGGAAATAAACGGCCGATCACCGTTCTTGTGCTTGACACGATACCGTTCGTAATTTACGTACAACGATCGACCGTAATTGCGGTTTACAGATTTTTTTCTTTATATCCAGCCGCCGGATTGTACCTTTCGTAAAAACGTCTCGGTGTCTCTAAATGCGCGTAATTTGTCCTCGCTGTGTTACGAGTCGCGGAAAGAAACTACTCGGATAAGGAGGGACAGTCTTTACGCTCGTAAATAGCCTGCGGATTTTTATGCGACATAAAACTTGTCGGCATTAATTGGAAAGTACAGGAGCTAGATAGACATTCGTTTCTTGTCTTAATAATTGTAATCGGACCGATAAACTTTATATTCTCGAAACGTTTTGCTGTTTTGCATTCTGTCCCGTTTACTGTTTATAATAAATGCGTAAACATGTAGAAACGTTTATTAGAGTTTAACGAGACGTCGATCTTCATCGAACGGCGGTGAGACCTCTAACAGGGTGAATCGATAATTTATCAAACGACATTAGTGTAGTAATTATTTGTCTCGATCGATCAGCCAATAGTAATCGATCAAATTCCCGGCGAGCATCAAACAAAGTGGCGACGCAACTGCTCGCGGTATCGCGAACATCGCGAACAAATAAAGAATATAAATTGGCCATTTATTTCCCCGGCGTCGTAACAGGTCATCGCGAGAGGAACCCGCCGCTAAACGTCGCGTCCACCTCGCTGACAAATATCGACAAATTACCCGGGTCGTGCGGAAAGCTTATGCTATCTGGCGTCGATCTTCACGCGGATGTAATTCATGTGAGAACACGCGTAAAGGAGCTCCCTTATCTATAAATAAGTATCTTATATTCCGCGTGCGATAACGATCTCGGCTAATAACGGCAGGCCGCTTTTTAAACGGTCTCGAATGGTAACCACCGTCTGCGGAACGCGTCAGCCAGGACGAGCCGTGAGTTATCCGCGAACAGAACGCGAAAAAGGAGAAAGGAAAAGGAAGTCGGCGAGGAGGACTCGAGTGAACCGGCTCGATATATCGAATAATCCACGAGGATATACATCCTTTAGGGTGGAAGGGCCTCGACTCGGTGTGTACAGGTCTGACTGCTCATCTTGCATACCGAATAGACTACTAAGAATCCTTTTCTCGTATCCTTTACACGCGCGTCTTTCCCTCCTTTTCTCTCTCTCTCTCTCTCTGTCTGCCCCCCTTGTTTCTCGTTCTCTCCTCTCAGCCGTCGTCCGTTGTCGTTGTTCGTGCGCCGTTTATCGCGGCGAGCAATATTCATCGCATTTGAATATCCTGCGGGCGGTATCTCGCGTACCGATCAGGATGTTGCGCCGATGTTGCCGTAAATCATAATTAGCCGCGCCTGAAAATTAAAAGTGGAGGAGGCAGCGGGTGGAGAGAAAGAGAGACAGAGAGAGTGAGAGAGATAGAGAGAGAACGATAGGGAGACGGGATCCTTTTCGCCGCAAAAGCCCGCACCGGCACCGCTCGTCCCTTAAGCCGCCGATCCTCCATCATAATTTCGATATGTTTATCGTGCCGAACCATTAAAAGGACCCGCCACGTGTAACCCTACGCGGGAATCGGAAGGAAAGAGCGCGCCCTTCGCTTCCCTTCGTGCGAGCCCTCTTCCAAGCTGCTCGCTGCTGAACAAATTCTGAGCCCAGCCATAATGGGAACGACGGTGCGCGTCCTTTATTTTTTTTCCGCTTAATTTTAATTACCTTAACTGTGGGCTACATCTGTGAAATTGATGATACACAAGCTTATCATCCTCGGGCGCACGATGATTTATGAATTCGAGATGAGACATTTTTATTGGGCAATTTTTTTCATCGTGATTCCGGCCGTGGTTGACAGTTTTAATGTGACGCGCGTGATACGAAAGTCATTAACACCTCCTCGTGAGCCTGCGTAAATCATCGGCGAGGCTTGTGGGACTTTCTACCGAGAGGAAGCGCTCGTGCTGTTATGCAAGGAGGAACATATTTAACGTGTACTCTCCTCTTTACTCAAGTTTCTCGCGAATTCGAATTCGTAACGAACTCGTTAAATTCTTGTCATTTTGTCAAGTATCGGAGTATGAAAATCATCGTTTAATGAAAGTTCATTTCTGGCAAGGAAAATTACACGAATAACTTAGGAAGAATGTTGTAAGGAACAACTGAGTTCTTCTTTCTGCATTACCGTAGAATGTCTCTCTTATGTCTCTCTACAGAATATCACTGTGCTGAATGAGTCTCCAATGTCTCTTTACATTTTCGTAGAGACGGGAGGCTATAAGAGCTTACAGAATATAAGGGCTTTTAGACTACGAGGTCTAGAAGTAAAAAATATGTTAAACATTAATAAAATCACTCTGAATGTCTCAGGAATCGTCGATACACTTGTAAGAACGATCAGAAATCTTAAATGAAACATTTACAAAAATTGATCATTCGCTAGCACTACAACGAATTCTACTAAATCACGCACTTGAAAAATTTTTGTACCCTTTGGGACTCTCACAGGGTGATCCAAGGGTTAAGCAATCTTCTCATCGGTGTCGGGGGATAGTCCCCAAAAAATGGTGAACGCGTGGTAAATATAAAAGTCGCCGGAAACACGAGGTATCTTTCGTCACGTTGGGTGGCGCGTGGTTCTTCGATAATTATTTATTATTCCCGTGTCGGCGTCTATTTGCGGCGGTTCCTCTTTCAAGTCCGAATTCGACGGGATCGCCGGTTAATTTTGATCAGCCGCGGATACGGTGTCCGCGGGCCCGAGGAGATCCTCTCGCCTCCGGACATCCTGTAATCTCTGGGGAGCCGGTGGGTGGGGCCCTTAGGTTTCTTTACCGGTAATTATCATGCACCGTGGCCACGGGAATCCGCCCCTCGCATCCGAAATGACCCGTTCGTCTAACACGGTGTCGCGTGCCGCGCCGTTCGCCAGCGTCAACACGTTTCACGTAATTTTTCCGGCGTGCTTTCGTCGAACCGCTCGTTATGGGTCATTGAATGCACGCCGCGGCTACGTGTGTCGATCGACGATCACGTCACCGTGACGATGACAATTAGGGGGGCGACTTGGGAATCGTGATCCGAGAAGTACCCACGGTGTTTGACAAACAGCCGACCGCAGCCTTTTGTCTCGCGTTCAAATCGAAGAGAGTTTTCCGCGCAGATGTTCCTAGCGAAATCGAGTCTGTAGAAATATTCGTTCGAATATTTAGGATTGAGATTTTTCAATGCTTTTCACGTCGGAGAATTGTAAAAATTCAATGAACGCAACGATTATGTTTTCGTTTTGTCAGTGCACCTTTAATTCACTTTAAATTGGGGATAAAATTGCGAAATAATAAGTGCAAAAATTTTTTATCGCCAACTGCTTTATAAACACAAATTGAAAATGATTATTATGTGCAGGCTCTCTCGTTTTAGTCGAACAGTGAACTTTTTATGGAATGGTGTTGGAGGAACGAGAATAATTGAAAGACTGGCGAGTGGTGCCCAGGTTCCAACAGGGTCAGGATAATTCGCCGGATTTTCCCTACGATAATCATTGTAAGACAGTTTCGGTGCCCCTCCCGAGTTAACGAAAGGAAATATTAAAACGATGCCAGAGGAAGTTAATGTGGTTATTCGTAGTCATCGCGCTTCGGCGCTACGGACCTGGCTCGTTTTTATGTAAATACGCCGGAGATGTGGGTGGCAAAGAATACTATTAAGAGCTGTATCTTCGTGAGAAATTTTCGTAATCGTGCGTGCATTCTCCGTTTCCACGGAGGCAGTCTCCCACATACCAATATCTACCGAAAAATTTCAAGGGCCGAGTTTCACGCTGTTCCGAAAACTCTGTGGGAACTGCCCGTCGTTCTTCCGAAACTCTGCTTTGTTAATGCTACGACAGTCTATATGACTTGCTAATCAGACTTTTAGCAATCTCGTAAAAAGATTACCTGCAAAATTCATCGGATCTAACAACACTATGTGGGACTTTTACGAAACGAGTGATCTCGAATATGTTACTGAAAAGAAACATACTACCGCTCTATGTGAAATGTAAATTTAAAGTAGCGTGTGCCATTTGAACCAAACAGAATTGCATATCCTCATTAGCGACACCAGATTACAGGCGTCTTAAAGCCAAACAAGTTTCATCTTTTCTATCATGAACAGCAATCGGGAGGTTCAAACGTCTACTGGATGTCATTCATAAGTTTTGGACAGTTTTGATCTTATCTTCGAGAATCTAATGCTAGCATGCTCTTAAGACTCTAATCCAATTTGATATCGGTATGACGATTCCAGCGCTGTCTGCTCGAAGTTTCATTAATATTGCTAACGAGTTCGGGAGCCTCTTCCCGATTTTTCGTCAAAGCCGGTCCTGAGGATCGCTTATAACGGCTCGGGGAAACGCCGTGGGGCGTCTCGCGATACGCCTAACAAGAAACCCGCTTTTACTTCGACACCTCTAGGACGCGTTCTAATTAGGATCACGCGTGTTCGCCTCTTCCACGGCCGAGTCTTGTCGGTAGTTCGTCCTTTCCGTATGGCGCTGAAGAGAAGCGAAGAGAAGAGACGGGCGAGAGAGAGAGAGAGAGAGAGAGAGAGAGAGAGAGAGAGAGAGAGAGAGAGAGAGAGAGAGGGATAGGAAGATAGGGGGTCTAGAGATACTCATCGTAAAGGCACCTAACACGGCCATGCCGAACTTGGAATTTCTCTCGTATAGTTCCGCATACATTAGGGACCCCCGGTGAAACTTGCAGGGTAGTTTGCCTCCTGGCGAAAGGAGCGAGGTCGTCGACGGCTGAGGCGCGCCGAGCTGAAGGACGAGCGCCGAGAGGGTGAGCCGAGGGTGTAAACCGCACAAAGTAATCTTACAGAATGTATATGCAAAGAGGTTCACCGGCAGAACGACGAGGGCAAGCGGGGGACGGGGGCACACAGCTTGCATGATCCCATCCGCGACAACACCGACAAGACACCCCCAGAGGCAAACTTACCTCATAGTTCGAGGACTCTTCGACCTCAGCGCGCAGCCATCGTTGTCTTTGCCATGGTTTTTCCGCTGTTCATTAAACTCTCTTCATTACGCAAAACGCTATCGATGAATACGTACTTTGCCGGTTGGGAAAAACTTCTGTCTTCGAGCGAACATCGGGGTTGGACATGGGGTGGTTTCATACGGAAGTTGACACCCTGAGTACCAACAGAGTACAAAATCTTCAAAAATCATTCCCTTCAATTGTCGCAGTTTTATAAAAATGAAATCAATTTCTGATCGAACACGTGGTAGAAAATTTCGAATTCTTCTCTCGGGAAAATCAGTGTCAAAAGATCCGATGGTGTTGACATCGTCGTGCCTGTCGCGAGACGCGGTTAGCGTCTTTAAAATCTTCAGGGACCGCTTAACACGCCCAGTATAATGCGAAGCGTTTATTAAGCGACGCGTGAAGCCGTTCAAATTGAATTCTCCTGTGCCGCCGTCGCCGCCGCCACTCTTCGTGCGATGATTTGTCGGCGAACGAGATCCGACGTGACAGTTCGTTCTATGATAATCAAACGGTGGACGATGTTTAATAACCGGTCCCCGGTAATTATAGGTCGCGTCGGTACGGCTCGCCGCACCGGTCCAATAATTTATTGCCGTTATGGTAATAAGACCGACGAGAGATTGTCGATCGCGTTGATGCGCGACCCAATTTTCTTCGGCGCCGGACGGTTCCACGTCTCTCACTCTCTCTCCCTTTTTCTCTCTCCCTCTCTTTTTGTCTCTTGAGGATTATATGTACATACACGATGCATCAATATAAAACAGGCTTGTCTACAGGAGTAGTTAGCACCTACTGTTCCCCCGTGTAGCAGTGCTAGATACGCCTAACAGGTCCGTCGACATTTATTCCGGCCTATTACGAGTTAATCTTGGACGCATACACACCGCGGGCATTATCATTTAAATTGGTGCCCGTTATACACGCGCATTAAATTTGTTTGCTTAACACTCATGTCGGACCGCCCTCGCTTCCACGGGAATTCTTTATGTCTTCATGTTGGAGCGGGTCTCGTCTGCTGATGGAGGAAGCGACAGGGAGAACACGAGGTATAAACCTTTGTTCGCATAAAATGTTTCGTTACGCATCAGGAACAATCGTTAATTTCGTTAACGATGCCCGGACGGATTTATTGTGACAGTGGTAATTTAGTCATCGCCGCGAGCGGATCAGATATCCGAAACGTAAACGATTTGCGGGGATATCGCATGAATAATTACGAAAACGTGAACAATAATTAGCGCGGTCTCAGCTCCAAGGAAACACTATTTTATTTTTCCAACTATCGTCTCGGAAAGATTCAGATTTATTAATCGCATATAAAAATTCAGATACGAATAATCGTGTACATAAAAATTATTATTCTACTAATTTTTCGCCGAGTTAACAGTGTTCATGGATAGGTTTGAAAATTAGATGTCAAGACATCTTTCTCGGCATCCAGAGGTTCTTATAAGGCTTATTGAAACCTTCGAGGGGTTTCGGGGATCTAAGATGATTTATAGGAGTTTCTAGGATCCTCAACAATTCATTGAAAATACCTCTTCAACAGTTCGCTCACTTGAGAAGACTCCAGACGAATTTTCTCGTAGGACCTCCTCGAGTCCTGAGAACCCTCGCGTCCCGAAAGTCCAAGGGTCCAAGCAAGGTCGAAGACTCCCGGAGGGTCACCCATCGGACTCCAGGTGGTCTATGCGTTCCCGAGGGTCGCGCACAGTCTCTAAACTTTTTTGGAGCCACTTCTATATTTTATTTTTTATTCAGCGAAACGCGCAACTTTGTCAGATACCGTGATTGTCAGGATTAATGAAGCCCCGCGGATCCACCGTGGAGCAAATCTATTTTTCCCCGAGTCGTGAGCCGCACCGAATAAATCAGATTACCGTGCGCTATTCAACCGTGAGCTACCTTCGTCCGCGGGAGTCCATCTCCCGTAGTGACAGAGAGTGTCGAAAACTGATTGCGTCTGTCACGATAGCGAACGAGGCGTCCACCCTTCCGGGTCGCGTTCGTTCTCGGTGGTCCCCGGCGCAGCTCGTGGGATTCAGAAAGTTTTACCGCGTTGCTGACGATCCACGTGACGGGCGTACCTGAACAACCCGGACGAACTATAATGCACTCAACGGGCCGTGTATCGCACCGACTACGTAAGAATGTTACTTTTCTGCATGGTTGCACGCGTGGCGTTCCCGAGCCGCCCGCCCATACCCGTCCAATCTGGAATTCTAACTATAACGCTGGATCGCGGTGATGTGTCCGGCTCCGTTTTCTTTTTTCCTAAGCGTCGCGACTAATTTTATAAAACGCGTTGTAAAAAGAAACAACCGGACGACAAGTTAAACTCAACGAAATCGGAATTCGATTCGAGCATACGCACACACACGCGTGAAAAATATCGAGAGGCGTCAGCTCGTCAGTCACGGTTGATAATTGCGCGGAGAATTGCACGTGTTTGCGACCGCGTCCGATCCCGGAGACACATTGTAAATTCGTTAGAAAGTTTCGAGTCACCTTACCTCTCGGCCAGGAGTGGCCGAACAAATGGTTGTCAGTGGATCGAAGGGAGGCGTAGTTCTTACACGACATTAGCCGCAGATAAAGCCAGATACTGTCTCCGATCCTGAAACGCACGGCAGGAGCGTAGGTATCTTCTTACTGATCGACCGGATGAAACCGGGGAATGACCGATCGAGCGATGGCATTCCTTTCTGCTTGGAAGGCAGAACATGGATGAAGACGCGTAATTTGTTATCGGCACTGTAAAATGCATTCCACCCGAGCTCTCTCTCTTTCTTTCTCTTTCTCTCTCTCTCTTTCACCGCGGAGAGAAACAAAGCAAGAAAGAAAGAGAGAAAGACAGAAGGGAAACACGAAGAGATAGAGAAAAGAGGGGACACAGAGAGAAGATCGTTGCGGAAGATCGTCGCGAATACCGAAACGGCATGAATATTTTTTCCAAGCGCGTACACCTAGGAATATTCATAATACTTTATCTAGCCCATCGATCATACGTGTACTATCAGCGAGCGCTATTAGCGGGACGTTGATACGGACCTCTCAAATTGAATATATGAAAATTAATAAGCATCCGGTTCCGTTCGTGTACGTCCTGTTTACTATAAATTACCCGCGAACATCGTATAATTATTTCGCATCGCGATTCTGTGCCGCCTACGAACCCGTTCACCCGATCGCTGACCAACACCAACAATCGAATTAGGCCTCTGTACTATCCGACGAGTGTGTTCGTCAATTTCGAGAGCTACGAAGGTACTCGGGCATCTGGTCGAATTCTTATTCCAACTATTGTTGGACATTATATCCCCCAGATAGCACAGAGATGTCTTAAGGACGTCTGTTTTTGGACATTCGGATGTCTTCCGAACGTTCTCTGAACGTCTTTTGTTAGGGGGGCGTCTAGAAGATGTCTGGAAGATGTCTCTGAGACGTCTATTCAGAACGTAAGACGTTCAGACTTGAAGTAAACGTAAAAGAAACTTTTTTAAGACGTCTCGTGCAACGTGGATCCGTGCAATGGACACCACGAAGTGGAACGATACTGGTCAGCACGTCGACAGTTCCTAATCTGCGAAGATGAACAACACCGAACGACATCGATGATCAAGAAAAAGAGCGTACGATGAAATTCCTGTTATCCTGTCCAGATGCGAAATCCTTTTCCAAGGATTTCGCGCCAATGGCAGCCGCTATGTCGCAAGCGGTACCGCAAACCAGCGGTCGTGCGAGTGAAACGATCGTCGATCCGGAAGAAGCGTATGCTCGACGAGCTAATAACGTCTCTTTCACGGTTCCCATAGGGTAACCGATAGCAGGCTGGATGCTTTCACTGATCGCTCTTTCGATTTCACGGGGTCCGGCATTCCGTGGCTATTCGCCGGGGCCGATACAACGGCGATATCGTTCGATGCGAATCTGCGAGTCCGTCGCGGGGATAATCTTCCGTTAAACGGTCGTGCGTCGGTGTCGGTGAGGGCCTAAGTCCGTACTTTATGCTAGACGGTGGTACCGGTAAGCCAGGAGTGTTCCTTATCAGGGATCTGAGTCGCGCAGTGAGCGGCTATTTGTATTCATAAGTCCGCGGGAGGCCGGCGCTCGCCTCCCCCCTGTGCCCCCCTTTGGGTCCTCCCGGGGACCCCTGGGCCCGGTGGATGTCCGGGGCCCGTCCTAGCTTCCACCGAGCTCCGTTCCCCAGGGTACAGGGCCCCGACAATCCTCTCTCTCTCTCTCACTCGCTCTTTCTCTCCGTCTCGAGCCTCGCAACGAAGAAAATGGAAGACTCCGCGGAGGGAGCAGAGGGCCACGTCATTCAACAACGAAGGCGCCCTTCCTCTCCTTCGCGGACATCTTGGAACGGTGATTCCAAGCCCCGGTGTGTGGATAAGGGTCCTATGTATGCCGCGTGTCGGAGAATGTGACCAGTCATCGAGTTATTTAATTTTTCGAGGCACCCCCGTCGCGCGTGTTTGCTCAGCCCCGCTGTGAGCACAAATTACCTCGCGACCGAATCACCTTCCAGCGAAATATTCGGTCCTCGTATACCAGCCCTACTCCTCCCCACGTGGCCGCTGCCAATGGCGAACTGCCATTCATGTCGATCACACTTCGGACAACGGAGACACCGCCGCTTCGACCTACGCTCCTGCGCGACCGTGGCGAACTGCGAAAATTTTTGGCGTCGCGGCTTCGGCGAACGGCACCAATGTGCTCGGAGTTGGCCAAATGGAATCCTAAATTTGAGCTGCGAGACGAAAGTGAATGCATGGCAGTTTCTTAGGAATAAGTTCTCCAACATTCGATAGATATTTATACATATACCACTAACAATTTTCTCTTATATTTGTCTAAAATATTGTTGGCCGGTGAACACATATTTTAACGATTGACTAGATTGTAACATGATAAACACAACTATTTATTTTTAACGATGGACGGTTAACGGTATCGATTATATCGCAAGTTTATGACACGTCTTCTCTCTCTCTCTCTCTCTCTCTCTCTCTCAGAGTTCGAATCGATCTGTCACAAAATCGATATTTCGAATTTGGATCCCTGCGATATCTAGAGAATATTGTCGTAACAATATTATAGGAGAGCATTGTTTTTATAAAAGAAATACCGGTAATTCGAATACCGGCTACTTCTGGCGTAAAGGCATCTTCAGAGATGAAAGTTAGCGGGGAATTGCGGCGTATTAGAGTGTCATTCGGCTCGGTTCGACGCGGGCCCTGTAATAACGAAGGAAATAGTTTGTCAGGCGATTGGTCCACTGTTTTCTTAATTAGCCACAGCCGTCCTGTGCACACAAGGCTCCCGGGGTTCATTCCCCGCAAACGTGGGGGTGTTGCAGCACCACCTGACCCCCTTACGTCCGGAGGACACGAGACCAAAACGGACATGGCCGCGTCCCCCGACGTGGTCTAGGCGCGTATATATACGGTCAGCCCACCTCGCTATCTATATGCTAATCCATTGAGATGGTACCCGCAGATTACACCTCGGAATTAGCCCAGAGACTGGGTATCAGGGCCGCACAGACAGCCCGGCCTGCGCCTATACGTACCTTTATCCCACCTTATACACGTAACCTGTCCCGTCGAAGCGCCCTTCTCTCGCCCTGCACTTACAACCACCGTGTCTCAGTGTGTAGCGTGTGCGCGTGTATAGACTTAGGGCACACACGCGTACAGGAACACCCACCGATCAGCACACACACCCACACAGGTGCGTGTACCTGGTGGAACCGCGTTTGTCGTAGAGCCACGATGACTCGGCAATTCCAGTTCGTTAGCCCGTGTTAATAACGTTAAAGACGACGCGATAAACTCGTTAGAAGACGAAACCGCGCGGGGGATGCTTAAGCCCCGTCCCCACGTGCCGACCTTCATTTTTCTGTCGCGTTCGCCGGCCGTAGTACGGTCCGATCTGTGAATGAAAGGGATCCCACGTGTTCAGGCGCCTTCAGTATTATTCTTCGACGTTCTGTACGGTTGTTCAACCTTTCAGGGAATGCGATGGGCAGATTGAGAATTTTCACTCATTCGTGGAGTTTCGAGATTGTTGAACTGTGGGAGAATGTTTTCACAAGCGGTTGGTGATGTTTCCATAATTATTTTTATAATTCTTGTTCTTATTGTAATAAGTCTTGTTCTCATTCTGATCCTCAACCTTCAAAATTGCGCTGTCGTAAGAGCACTATCCAATTGGGAAGATAAAATCAAATATGATCATTAGACTGCGGATTAATATGCAAAATAAAAACGGTTTCCATCGATTGCAAGAAATAGAAACCGAATTGAATGTTATTTCTCTCCTTAATAGTATTAGTAGAGAAGGAATCATATATTGGTAACTTCAATATTTAGAATTTTCCAACAATATTGAATTTCGTCTACTCAATGTTGCTATAAAGATCCGCAGCCTAATAATCATATAATCAACAAGGGAATCATTCTAAAATCGTCCAATTCGTGTCGCTCGGGTATAAAACGTGAAATTTGATCAGCTACTGTATCTTGCAAAATAATGATTATTGAAAGGTACAAATATTTGAAACGAAGTGGACGAAAAAAGGAAGGGTCTTGGAGATTTGTCACGAGGAGGAATAATAGCAGGACGGTTACAGCTGGCAGGACCTTTATCCGGCCATTATCCGGTCGATTGTCATTGCGGACGGTCCTCGAAACAGTGACATAGCCGGCGGGGCAATCGACCGACGACAGTCGTACGATGGCTGTGCGCTCGAGTACCATGGTAAATTTATTAGTCGACGGGAATATGATCGCGCGACGCGTATTGCGGGACCGAGGTACACCGAGGAACACGATAGGTACGTACGAATATAATCCTGTCAACGGAGGTTGGCCAGGGGGTTGGGTGAAGCCAGCAGCGTCGATGCTGCATGTTCTCCATCCGAACCAAATTCGACGTGCCGTCCGCGAAAATACGAGCTGCCGGTTATGAATTACTCACGCCGACCAACGCCGCGCCGGCTCAGCTAATAATCGTCTCTATGCGGGAATTTCTCCGGCGTTGTGTAATCGTTCGATGCTCGACTTGTCGAACGCGACCCCGAACCCGCTCTCTCCTCCTCGCCCGCCCCCGCAATTCCTATTTCAATGTGAAAAACTGCTTCCGATCGAACCTGTGTCGCCCCGTTATTGGCTTGTAAAGTTTCCCCGATCAAATTGCCAATTTCCGGGACTTCTCTCGACGTTCTTTGGCGGTTTCGATCGTTGAGACGCGTTGCAAAATAGTTGTCTCACATTTCTTTAAACTCTAGCACTAATTAACATTTTTTTTTTACTTTCTGTCGATCCTAATCCAACGATTTTGTCTTTTCACAAAAAACAATGTTCGGTTTTAAACAGAAAATCGAATTTCGTTCACGCACACTAGGCTAGCTTGGAGGACAGGTAGATTGGTCGTCCGAAAAAAAAATCGCTAAAAATTCATGGGATCGTACGAGCAGTTTTCTAGTTTCTCCATGGTACCGTGAAGTGTTTAGGCTGGTTTTGGGGTGCAGCCAAAGGGTTGTGTCCCTGGGTGGGTCGTCCGGGTTGGGCAGTGCGGCGTTTCTGCCATTCCGCGCGTTCATTTCTGAACAGCGGGACGGGTCCGGCCGCGGTTTCGTCGTGCTCCGTGCTAAACCTTGGATTATGATCCCCGACGATAGCGGCCGATGGAAATGGCGTTAGGTAGGTGGGCGCGGAGCTAGGTAGGCATTATGGTGGTCGTTGGGAGGCGTCGCCGAACCGAACGCTGAATCACCCAGCGAGAGTTTTCCTGTCAGCGGCAGTACGGCCGCCCGCCATCCGACGAAGCCCCGTGGAATTGCCTCGCACGGCCACGAAATGAATGCGCGAACGCCCATTAGGGGAATAAATCAGGGCCAACGTTATCCGCAGCGTCGCATAATCGATCTCGCGCGCGCTCCCGCGCGAACGGCCACCGCTAATCCGGGCCTAATCGTTCGTTCTCTCTGCGCACTCGGCCCAAGGAAAAGTTCCCTCTTCCTTAACGATGCTCGTTAGAGAAACGACGGACCGCGCCGCGCCGCGCCGGGAACTTTGACGTTGAACGGGCTACGATCCTGATCTACAGTCGTGAGAGAGCCTACGGAGGAAGTGGGTAGAGATTATGGAGATCGTTGATCACTATCAAGGGTATTGGTACCGCTTGGAGGCTGGAGAGCTCAATTTAGAGACAGTTTCTTTATTTGGTTCTAACCTCTTCTTCGCCTCTTTCTGTAATGCTCTTTAGATAAGACAGTGATCCCAGAACGAGACTGTAGAATAAAGAAATAATCAGTGATACATGTAAATAATTAGCCGGATGTTTATTGCGGAACCTAATGTTAAGGTTTGTACTTATGTCCATTCGTTTTTCAAAGAGTGCAAGAGCTATTGTAAAGCGAAATGGACCCATTAGAGGTTTGAAGTGCTTAAGAAAAAAATAATTAGTCTGATCGAAGGATTTCGAGCTAGAGAGCGAAAGAGACTCGACGATTCCGATCGAGCAGAATTTCGGTAAAGCGAAAGACGCTCGGTATGTAATTCGCGCCACTGTGCGAAAAAATCTTATTAGACAAAGTGGCGCGATAAATCGGCTAGGGGCCAGATGGCAAATACAGCGGGGCTAATCCACGGTCTCCGATAATACCCTAAACTGTCGGTAATCTTTTAAGTGGTTTCCGCAAACAGCCGGTATACTATATTAATAGTCGAGCGCTAGCCGGACATTAACGGCCGCATTAAATAGATATCCAGCTTTAATTCGTGAAATCGATCCTCCTTCCTCCCTGCCCTGGCCTCTCGTCGACCGTCGGGGATGGCTTTGCGCCGGCCGCGGATAAATTCGAGGGTGCGGCGAGTCGCGAAAATGTTTGGTTAGCATTCGGCTTATTGGCCGGCGAATGTTCCAGCTCTGTTAGGCATGTATGGATGGCCCCCAGGTTATAATAAAGCTAATTCTGCGGTGCTCTTGAGGCAGCTCGTGCCGCAACATGTTTCGCTCCCGCCCCCGCAGCCCCTTCTCGTCCCCCCACGAAACTCGTCGACGGTTCCTTTCGCCGTTTCGCCGATATCCAACCCTCCCGGCTCTCCTCTCATCTCCCGGTGGCCAGCTCCGTTTCTCTCTCCTTGGTGCAACAACCGAATATATTTATACACCCCCTGCGGAGGGTAGCGTCCGTTTATTAAAACGTTTCCACCCCGAACAACGAGCTCGCTTTCCCACCCGCGCAACCCGGTTACGCGTTCTGTCCATTGTCCCAGGAAAAGAGCCAGCACGTGCGCCAGCCTCGAGTGTCCGCGTGGCTCTCGCTCGGCCACGGATCAACCGCGCATAATTTAATTAGCAGAGGGAACAATCGACGCGCCGCCCGCTTTCGATAATGCAACAACCTCGAAAGTTTCGCGCGACTGGCTCCGCGAGCAACGTCTTTCTTTTTCAGCTCGTTCGAAGGGGTAAGATAATAGGGGGCGAAAGTTCGACCGGAATCATCCACCCGAGAGCGATGTCGGCGTGGAAGAAGTTTCAAGCGCGTGTCTGGCTGCTTTCGGAGTTCGCGACCTCTTGTTCGCGTGGTAAACTGTATGCACGCATTTTCTTTTCCCGGGATTTCCATTTTCGCAAAAATTTCGGTTCGATTCGGAAGATTCGCGGGAGCCGCGTTCAGGATAGACGTTCGTGAGAATCTTTTTCGTGTTTTATAGCGCACCTGTCCGGCGAGAGATCAGCGCAGATCGGTAGTTTCCCGCGGAAGGTATCAACGGCGGTGCATGAACTCGCCGGTTGACCCTAATCGTAACGGTTGTGCGAGTAACGAGGACGAGCAAAAAGAAATCGGCTCCGGAGATGATATCTCCGAGGGGCGTGCACGCGCAGCGTGAAGTCCCGATGCCCCGGCGAAATTCATGGAACGACCTGTACAGCTCTGACAGGCGCCGTGTTACGATCGATTGAACGAACAGTTCGGGCCGAGGGGCTCGCCGACTACGCCGTTGCATTAATTAATTCCCGGTGATCTCAATTAAAATATTAATTACGGCGAAACAATGACCCGCTGACGGGATCAGGCGCCGATGAGGATCGGGACGACCCGTCTACTCTCTGTTCTCCACGATCTCCCTCCCTCTCTCTCGCTCTCTCTCTCTCTCTCTCTCTCTATCTGTCCGCCTCCGATTCGATCGTAGTATAGCCATCGTTGCGATGCTATTACGATTACCCTCCTTCTAGAAGCTTATCTGATAACCAGGCCATTATGGTCGCCCCGGCTTCAACGTTTGCGGGCTCTCCGTTCACGATCGTTCACGGGCTGGTCGCGGCCGCGGAACTGGATTCGCTGAACCATTTGCATACTTCTCCGGCGAGCCACGGGAAAACAAGTGTCGCATCGGCTTCGAATCGCTTCAACATCAACCGAACTCGCCGTTGACACGAGGATTTTAATGCGACGGCCTCTTCTCGGAGACCGTTCGCGGATGTTAACGCTTATCGAGATTCGAGGCGACGTGTACACCGTGTTTACTACTTCTCGCGACAGCCTTTTTGCCAGCGAATCGGACGAGATGCCCGCGGAATCGTTAGGGGGAATTATTCGCCGACATTTCGCCCGGTCGTCAAGACCCTGTTAGATTGAACCCTCGCACGGCGGATTCATTCTTACGACTATACGAGCGACGATGCTCGGGATCGTTCGCAGTTTTATTCCTCGATTTTTTAAACTCGTCCCGTAGGCAATTCGCGTCGACGCGTTCGTCTTTCTGGTGTTCCTAATGCATTCGTTCAACTTAATCGTCTCGTAATTCAACGACAGTTTGATAACGATCCGTGCAGAACACTGTTGTACAAATTCGACAAAGACTTGACACACTCCGGCTAATGATAAGGACCTTCGAGTGTGAGAAGCTTCACTTTTTCTCATACTTGTCAACGTCGCGGAGCTGTTCCAGAGGAACAGACTCGAGAACGCTTTGCGAAAGGAGTCTAGGTATAAATATTGTGACCGTCGCGTTCCGTTGGCGCAGACGATCGGAAGGCGACCGAGCACATCCGCTTTCGTCGGGCTCGCTCGAAAACAGAGCAAAACCGAATCTGTTTGCGGTCGGACCGCGGCGGTTATTGTTCAGCCGGCCAGGCAATAACAACCGCTTATTGAAAGTACGATTGTCGAATCACTGATGGCGGATAACGCGCGCCCGGGGACGCACATAATAAAGACTATCCTCCCGTGTCGGTGTGTATCGACGCGCTCCGACGAGGCCACGGACGTCTCTCGCTGCGAGAGAGTGGCCGTAGCACACGAAAGCTGGGAACGTACCTCGATGCACCACCTGACGCGACGGGGGGGCCAGTGGTTCTCATCGGGAAACCCATTCGAGCCAGGGGTGGAAAATATTTGTGGTAAAGTGAACATTTTCACGGTGCAACGCGCTGTCCTGAAATTGATGCAAAGTAAACATTGTTGGCATCAGTCTCAAGACACAGGAACCATGTGGACCTTCATAGTCTTCTTTAACGATCTGTTAAAGTTAAAACTCCTGTTTTAAATTTTCCCGTCTCGTCGTAAATGAATAAACCCGCAGTCTGACTCTAGTCGAGCTTTCGCGTGCGAAATTTTTCGTAAAATTTTTAGCCAGATCCCAATGCGACGCTTGACAGTCTGACCGGACGACAGGACAGGATTTCTGAATTGAAGTCGGGGCGGTCGCGAGGAATCTAAGCTGGCAGGACCTC
Source organism: Lasioglossum leucozonium (assembly GCA_028454225.1). Classification (NCBI taxonomy): domain Eukaryota; kingdom Metazoa; phylum Arthropoda; class Insecta; order Hymenoptera; family Halictidae; genus Lasioglossum; species Lasioglossum leucozonium. Next base: position 5,857,793 of record CM052216.1, on the reverse strand, counting down.
GTCCGCAGGAATCACGATTTCACTTAAGGACACGCGAGGTGGTGTCGATCGATAGAGATATATCGGGGCCAGCTAATGATGACTCGGCCGGATTCGATGCTCGCATCCTTCTTCGGCCCACTCGCCTCACCCCGTTCCAAGTAATTTACGAGGAGTCACGATTGATTCGGCTACGAGTGTCGATGTGAGCACCTCGAAACGGACGATGCAGCCGTGACGAGTGAAAATACAAACAGTTTAACAGGGATGAGTAGTCGTTTAACGTTCTTGGGATCAGCCGCTCCTCACCACCTCCACCCTTCCCGCTCGTTTTCTTTTTCTCTTCTCCACTTCTGCCCGGCTCTCTTTCCTACCGTAGCTCGCGAAATGAGCTACGGGATAAGGACGAGCGCTGCCGGAAACGGGCCGAATGCAGCATTAGACTCGTCTGAGTTATCGATCGAATTATTGTTCCTACCAGTGAGCGATCGACTACCTTTCGAAATGCTTCACTATGTTGCGTTCGAAGCTTGTATGTATTTTGCTCGCGCTTCGATTCTCTTCCGGAAATAATTGAGACGTCTTTGTAATCGTCATTTTAAAAGAAATGAGCAACGCTTATACATGAGAACGAGCTAATGCATCTAAAGCAAAGAAACGAGCGCTAGCGAAACTAATAAAAATAGCGTTTGTTCAAAGAGAAACTATATAATTTTGTATAAACATGGCAGTCATATATAGATGTCCCAAAGGTTCTTTTAGGAACCATGGTACGAGCAAGTGGCGCGCATTGACACAATAATTCCGAAATAAAAGTTCTGAGATTTCGACGGGACCAGATCACTGGTTTCGCGATAGGATCTGTCTACATTGGCCTGGAGGCATTAGTTCGACGTGCACAAAGTTTGTAGTTTGAATCAGGTTCGAGAGACCTCGCCAAACACCGGGCCAGACAAAGTCCGTTCAATCGAGGCCCATCGTAGGAGGAGATCGTGGGTCCGGTGGTGGTCGGGCAAGGGGTTGCGTAAGTTGGTCCAGCCCTCCCGGGGTGTTGCGTCAGAGAATCAATTATTGGATCCGTATATCAATCTGATGACCGTGGCGCGTTCGTGGTACCCGGCGTCCCGCTGCTTTTACGCATTTTCTTCCCCCCTCGAGTGCCCGGGGGCTCTCTTCCTTTCTCTCTCGCTCTCTTCGCCGCGGAGCACGCGGCGTAAAAGGAACGGAGATAGTTCTCCGGTTATGGTTGTGGGCCATATAGAACGGGCCCGATCTCGCGCGGACGACCGGTTTTCTCTGTTGGTTCGACAAGACGTTCCACGGGCGTACGTCGCGCGTGACGTAGCCGCGCCAAGTTGATTTTTCGAACGACCGGCTGAGTGACTGACTTTCTTCTTTTCCCCGCAGGGTGCCGACGAGGATGACAGCGCTTCCGTTGCCTCGGTAAGTTCATCATCGTCATCGTCGTTTCGCTGCGGACCGTGATTATCGCGCGAGCGAGCGAGCACGCTTCCTCCTCGAATCGCAGATAATTGTCCGGCCCACGATGCCACGGACGGATAAAGCCACGCCATCGAGTATCGAGATCTTAATTAAAATTTTCGCCGATCAGTCGGCTCGCGGATCTAACCGCGATCGCGCACAAGGTGTTCGACCGCGTGTGGTTAGTATTCGCGTGGATCTTATTTTTGGATCAAAAGATTTTTTTACTCTCACCCTCCGCCCAGAATTGTGACAAGTGTTGAGGAAATGTTGTGGAAAAAGATTAGGACCCGATTGGATCGTGGGAACCCGACGCGCGTCAAATTTGAAATTTGAAAATTTGAAAATTCGAAATTAGAAAATTTGAAAATTTGAATATTCGAAAATTTGAAAATTCGAAATTAGAAAATTTGAAAATTTGAATATTCGAAAATTTGAAAATTTGAATATTCGAAAATTTGAAAATTTGAATATTTGAAAATTTGATGCGCGTCGGGTTCCCATGATCCAATCGGCCCCAAATTTTTTCCAGATCATTTTCTCAACACTTGTCACAATTCTGGGGGGTGAGACTGAAAGAACCTCCCTAAATAATTTTCGTTACATTAACTATAATAAAAATTAAAATATTTCAGTTTAGTATCAATAATTAGTAAACATAGCCAGAATCGTGACTAATAATTTTCGTTTGATTCCACTTTGTTTACCGTTCGATGTGCTCACCATACGTAGTTGACCACTCTGTACACACGGTGAGGCAATAACTTCTACCACTTCCTGTGGACCACTTCTCACGGTAGCTTTCCGAGATCGCACGAACGCCGGTTATCGCAGACCAATAAAAATAACGCAGCTTCGCGTAGAAAAATCGAGACTATTATGGAATTTTTTTTCATAAAAAAAATATAAATAATTCGATTGCCACGCCCCGTGAATTCTTCCGTCCGTTCGTTGCATCGGTTCGGTAACCGGCGCCGCTAGTAACCCTCGTTAATTGCCGCAATTATTGGGTTTGGGGATCAGCAACTGGACGGGAAGTCGCGGGAATGGCTGGTGAGGGCAGCGCAGGGGGATTACCAGGCGTTGGCGAAGCTGGCAGGGGAGGAGCCGCGCCTAACCGGGCTCAAGGTGAGTCTAATTACGATCTTTAATTTTTCTTGATCTGTTTTCGTTCGGCAGGGTCCGAACGCGGCCGATGCATCTCGCTGTGTCGAGACGCACACGCGCGCGGGTGAAAATAAGAGGAAAGGGACGAAGCGAGCGAGCGAGTCACGATAACGGAGAGCCGAGCGCACGGTATCGCTCGTAAATTTCTTTCGACTTGAAATAATTACCGGTCGAATCGCCGCGTGGCCCTGCTAAAAAATCGTGGATTCGCGCGCGATTCGTCGCCCCGTTATCGTTTCCACGCACACAGCGCCGCGGCGCATGGCGGGAACGGATCTCATTGAGTTACGGCCCCGCCGCCTCCGGTGATAATGACAAAGGTGGCGGGCCAGAGGTTCGGAAATATAATTACGGTGTGGCTTACCGTAGGCCTGGGGATCAGGGCCGTTATTACACGCACGGCGGAACTTAACACCTGCGGCGTTGTAAATTCGCCGTTTTCGCGCGCCACCATTGACAGGTCAATAAATCTAAGAGCCCCCGTGGCAATCAGGCGGCCGGTGTACACCAAACCGCCAATATGTGGAGCGGATCACCAGTTGTCCGATACCCGACCAGTTTAAGGATTATTCACACTATTGATATTCGTTGTTATGCGTGTAAGGGCCGCGCCCCTGCCGCCGACGGTCGACATCGAACCGACCCCGGGAGATTTCCAGCCGCGCTCGAATCAATTAGTCTTTCTAAACTGTGGCTTAGCGACGATTCCCGAGCCTGATACGTAGACACCTCCTTCGCTCTTTCGTGAAACGACGCGTGCATTTCGCGGGTATTCTCCCTTCGCCTGAACCGAAACGGTCAAGTCTTTCAGATCATCTTCCTTTACTACGGGAACTATTTAACAGATTTCTAGAAACGAACGCGTGAAAATTCTGCTTTCCAAAGTATCGGTGGTACGATATGCGAAAAGTTCTGCGAGGGTGCAATATTGTAAGCTCGGCTGGTCCACTTGGAACGTCTCCAACATTTTTAGTGGGTCGTAATCCTCTATCTGCGGGAGCCGAAAATGTTATGCGACTGCCGAACAATTTATCTCAGAGAATAGCTTGTGCAATATTATTTATTTATCGTTAATTCAAGTCTGATGCTAACGTGAAAGCACGGTCGAGCTTAATCGATCGGTTCGATTGAACAACACGCATCAAGCGATTATCGTCGCGTCGAGGGGGTGTAGGGGACGAAGTGGTGGAAAAAGTGTCGGCCGCGAACGACGTCGCGATGGTTGTTAGCACGCGTCGTTTCCCGACCGAACAGTTTGGACTGGCCTTAACGGCCGTTCGCGGAGAACGCCGATGGAAAAGGTGGTGATGGAGGAAGGAAGGAAGGAAGGAAGGAAGGAAGGAAGCAGGGTATGGAAAGCGATTGGGAGGAAGGGCGTAGAAGGGAATAGAGAAGGGAAGGGTTTGTTCGGAGGGAGGGATGTAGCACAGTGGCTGGAGGTGGCGGTCTGTGAAAGGGGGATGGAGGCGGCTCAACCGCACAGGGGCTGCGTGCTGAATTCATTCCGCTGGACAAGGTTGCCCCACACCCGGCTCCAGGCCACGTCGGCCTCATCCCTTGGGATAAATTGGCCGAACCCGCGTGTTTGCGGATAACATCGCCGCGATATACGCTCGCCTATGGCCGCACAGCTCTCCGCACTGCTCTCTCTCTCTCTCTCTCTCTCTCTCTCTCTCTCTCTCTCTCTCTTCGCACCGCTCCGCTACCAACGTAACCATACACGGCCTCGTTTTTGCAACGAGAGATACTCGCGCTTCGTGGAAATTGGCAACGAACTTCGCTCCGTTGTCTTTTTCCAGTCTGCTCTCTCCCAGCGCGGAGAGGCGTCCTACACGTGCCGTCTATCACGCGGGACCGGTTTTCGTTCGCGTTCCCCCGCGAGATACGCCCGCGGGAAAATGTTTTTCCACGGCGGTGGCGGTGGCGCGCCGCGCGGGGCTCGCTGTTTTATTTCCGCACGCGCCCGCCGGCCTTGTAGTCCTTTTAGTCTTCTGAAATTTGTTTCTTCCGCGATGCGCGCCCGGTACATACATCCCTCTCCCGCGGAATTGATTCGACGCCGCTCCGCTCGGTTTTGCGAGCCCCCCCGCCTCGGAGGATATCCGAGTGTCGGACACCTGGAGAGATTGCCGGTCCTTTCGCGTACGTTCTACTTCTGTTTTTTTAAACTCCTGCGGTCGTTGGTTCACCCCCTTCTTGCCATCGAAACTGTCATAATTAATTACCTCGTCCGTTGCGTTTCCGAGTTTTTTTTTTGGTTCAAACTTATTGTTGAGTGCATAATAACGTTGTCGGTAACATTGCCGGATCGGTCGACAGTCCGCCAGCACGAATAATCTTCGAGCGTCTACCAAAAAGTGCGGATCGTGTCTTCCTTGTTGTACTCGTTATGCCGCCAATCATTTCGGGGCTTGTTAATGGCGGAAATTCGGTGTCGTTGATACCGGAGGGGTGTAACGCTACCAGCGGAGCCTTCGACACATGGGATATATATATATATATTTATATATATATATTAATCCATCGATGAATATGCAACGGTCAGGCCGCGAGAATGCGAGGGGCATGGGGCGCAGGAGACAAAGTGAAGCAAACGACGGGGCGATGTCGCCGGGGAAGAGGACGGGGCAGGTCGGTAGGCATTCCAATTATTCCCCCAGTAATTAAATCAACACGGAAGCTAATCAACGTGACTCCCACTCGCATGCCCCCTCTCTCTCTCACTCTCTCCTCTCTCTCTTCACCGTTCGCCAACCCCCCCGCCCTTTCCGTTGAATTTTTGCTCGGATAAATAAATCGGCCGATTACCCGATGAACGAACGGAAAATCGTATTTCACGGTCGATCGAGGCGAAGATGTCCACTGAATAATTGAAACAAATTCATTATGTCCCTCGATCGTTCCAACTGCAGCGTAAACTGCAACGGGGCAGGGGGAGCAGGAGGAGGTCGGGTGAAAGCGTTCCGGATATATTTGTTAACTCATTTGCATCGGGACGAGCTTCGAAAATTATGCCCATGTCAACCGGGGCGTTTTTTTTCTTTTCGTTTTTGTTTTAATAGAGTGTGCTGCTGCAGAGACAAATGGTTTTCGCGATTGGTTTTGCTGTGGGGAAGCGAAGGGTAAAATACCAAGCTAGGGATCTCGTGTATTTGCGACGGACGTGATTCTTCCTATGATATAAATTCATATCTCGGATTTGATGCGTTTATGGAAAAGAATTAGTGAAATTTTTTAACCCAATTCTGCCAACCGTAAAAATCAATTATTCCTTAACCACCGACGATATTAAATGAATTTTCCTCTCGTTTCGACACGTATGTAAATGAATGTCGAAAATCGATTGGACGAGTACGCGTCGACCTTGCCGGCCTGATTAGCGATTTCTGGCACGCGATTACTCTTGCAGTTTTGTATTATTGTTTAGACGGGCCCCGGTCGGTAGTCACTCCGCGTACCATCCCTTTTCTCGCGGATGGTTTACGAGCCCGTATTAAAGAGCCGTTCACAGACTCGCATACACATATACACACGCTCGCGCGCAATCTACGTGATCGGTGCCCGAACGTCGTTGGACGGCCATTGTATTCGCCGGGTCAGGTGTACGTCGCCGGGGTGCCGTGTGCCCATTATACTTTATTAACGGACGCGTCTGGCATCGCGATAGATTCGACTGTTCGATCCGCGCGTCCTCTCGGAAACGCGGCACGGCTCCTCTGACGTGGCCGCCTCTCCTCAATCCCGACGCCATTATGCCCCTTTCCCTGGAATCGCTCGGGTCCTTTTTCGTCCATCCGACAGGTGCGTTGCCACTGGTCTCCGGTTAAATACTGTATCGATTTCGAACGAGTTTCTAGAGTCCGTTTCTTATCAGCATCGCTGCGCCGAACAGTTTACGAGACTGTTCCGGACCCTTCAATTTGTAATCCCAGGCGTTTAAGATGTGTTTCTTGCTTGCTGGATAGTCAGAGTGCTCACAAAAACTGCAGGTACTCGTCTGTGACGAATAAATTTATTTCCGCGTGTGGATCTATATTGTGACAAAAATCCGATTTTTATAAAATAATCTGAAGCAGTGGCGTTTGAAGCAAAATTGTAAGCGCACGTTCGATCTCCATCAAAATTTGTGTACTCTTGTTGTGGAACCTGAATTGTTTATTTACGTCAGCATCAAAATCTCAGTTGCAGATGAATTTTTTGGAGTCGCGAATGATCTTGTCACGTGCTAGATAAAATGTACAGATTGCAAATGTTCTTTAGATCATTCCTGAGGTCAAACATTCTCTCGAGTCATGAATATAATCTTGTAACTCGATGGACAAAATAAATAGACTCTGCAGTTGATGTTGCTTGGGTTGATATATGTATTTTCCTCGGGACACCGTGTGCGGGCATTCGTTCTATTTCGGTGTCGAGATAATTATGCAATGATTGTACCATAAATAGGTCCGCTAATGATAGAGGATATGTTAATTCGAGGAAGAGCAGAGGTTTTAGTAGAGCATTAGTGTTTATCTGATTCCTGTTACGCGGATTGTGGTAGGCTTGTCGACGTTAAACGTTTTCTGCTTCGCGAAGCAGGTGTGTCTGTTCCAGACTGTATTCTTCTTTGTGCTGTTGCCCAGCCAATTTATTGCTTATGGTCGCTTTCTCTTGTATTGACCAGTCTTATGGTCGGCCGGCGGTATTTCCAGTCGAGTGACGAGTGCGCGCAGCTTAGTGTTAACAAAGAAAAAGAAAATAGAAAAACGAAGTTAAGAATACGACAGGCTGGAATAGAGTACGCAAATAAAATTGACTGGTACAATAAAAATACTAGTAAAATATTCCACAAAAAAGACATGCACAAAAACTCATGGTACATAAGGTATGGTACTATTCGATAATCCCGCGTAATTATTTTTTAAAAGTGTACAAAGATTCACTAAAAAAAATCAATACAATTATTATAGAGTGTTACGGAGTATTACTACATATTGGATTAATTAATCCATTTGTAGATCTGGATTTATGTGTTTGAAATCCTGCTTTAGATCTTAACACACGTTCAGCTACGTAGAAATTCATTTGGATAAGAAGGGAGGGACGATCAATATGATTATCAATTAAATTAAAAATAAGGCTCTGGTCGAATACTCTTCTTCGAGCGGACAATGTTTCGAGGTTGATTGTGTTTAATATTGTGGAGTTTTTTCTCACGAAATTACATAACAAGTAACATAACAGTTTCTATAATGAAATAGGCTTCACTAGTTGGATCGATAGAGCCGGTTGTAAATGCGATCTGCAAAATAAAAGTATGAGCGTGGGTGTATGAAAAATGTAAGGAGATGGTTAAGTTTTCCCATCGAAATTAGCGTCAATGAGGGGGCGGAGCTGGTTGAAAAGGGTTGATAGAAGTTTTTGCGGGTTCCCTTGGCAAACAACCCTGCGGGATCGTCGGCGCAGCCGCAACAGCACGCGAGAGGAATCTGCAGGCAGCAAGATATCAAGAAGGGAAAGCTGTTAGCAGCTTGATCACGGCGTTATATATTGGCCGGTGGCGAGAGAGCGCAGCTTCACCGTGCGTCCGTGTATTTATCAGCGGGTATCGGTTGGTTTAATAACGCCAGGCAATCAGAAGGTGTTCCCTCCTACCTACTTCTGCATTCGCCGCCCCCCTTCGCTCCTCGCCCACCCCCCTCCCCACGAAAGTTCCTCGTCGGCGCTCGTCGATAAATAATAACCATTTGTATCGGATTCTAATTACTCGCTCTAAGCAAACAAATAAAGGCGAGGCCGAGGGGCGAGGTGAGGGCTCCGCGAGGGTCAGCCTTAATGTTATGGTGGCTGCGGGCTGATTTAAGGAGTGTGGGACCGCCCACCTCGAAGATGCATCTCCGGGTCGGGCATCGGTCCACCTGTTATGAGTGTTTCAACGCCACCGTGCCGCATTCTTCTTTTTCTCCCTGCCTCTCTCTATCTCTCTCTCTCTCTCGCGCGCGCGCTCAACCTCTTTCGTTCTTTATTTCTCTCTTCCCTTGATATCTCGTCCCGATACCGAGCCGAGAAAAAATGTCGGTGAAATACCGCGGCGTAATTAAATTGCCAGGATACGCGCGATCGGCTCGATTCCCATCGAGCGATCCTCTCTCGCGAAACGGTCGATTTATCTCCGCGAGATCCGGGGGCTGGGCCTGTCTCCAGGTCTTCGTTTCCCCTGCGAAAAACGCCGAGTGGCTCGCCGGCGGATGCTCGAACGGAGAGTCCGGCTTTATCAACTTCGAAAATTCATTTCTTCGTTTATTTCGATCGGTAGAAAGTTGAATTCCTCGAAACTCTGGGTATGTTCACGTCGACACACGTAGACCCGCGACGTAAGTCCGAAACGCTTCGATTCGCCTCGCCGAGGACTCGTTAACCGCGCGAGCGGAGAGGTACCTACATTATATTACAGTACACATTGACGAATTACTTTCCAACGTTGACTAACAAAATCTGGGGACGCGTACTGGCCGACATAGGCCCGCGATAAAGTCCGAGACGCTTCAATTTACCACGCCGGCGAGGACTCATTAACCGCGTAAAGTGGACAACGACGACGCCGCGACGAAACAAGAAAAAACGGTTTTCGCTCGGGCGTAGCCGCTTTCCCCGCTAATTATCAAGATCGTGGGGGCCGAGCTTAATAACGACCGGTCCAAAAATACGCGAGCTCCTCTCCTCGCAAGCTCTCGCAGGCCCGCGTAAGGGGCGACAGGTCGTTTGGCGAGTCTCTGGCCGAGGATAAATGATCACCGCGAGCTGAATCCGCCGTTTGCGACCAGCGGCTACCGTCCGCGAGCGAGCGGAACGGTCCTCCGATAATAAGAACGCAATTACGAAGTGGAACGAGACACCTATAAATAGGAGGCGGGCTCTCCGCCGTGAAACGACGATGGAAGACGGCCGAGGACGCAGGACAACCGGGGAAGGAAGAAGAGAAGGAGAAGCAGAAGAAGAAGAAGAAGAAGCAGATGAAGAAGAAGGTGGTTTGGGTAGAGACGGAAGAAGGAACAGTTAATTTGTTGCGTATCAGCAGCACCGGCAGCTACGAAGACAAGCTGCGAGAGGGCACCGGGCCGAGTCCGGGTCTTCGTCAGAAAATAACTAGAGATAATTACGCGCATAAATCAGAGTGTTAATATTCGGGGGCGTAGGTAGGAGGTGCAGGTATCTCTCCGCGTTGGGATGAGCGCGCGAGACTCCAGCGAGAAAAGAACGGTCGAGGGCCGCGAACGAACGAACGAACGAACGAACGAAGAAGCTGACAGGAGAAACGGGGAACGGAATAATGTCGGCTACGGATCGGTAGATCATTCGTGGCCGACGGATACGCCTCCTTGTTAGCCAGGGTTTACTTAGTCCTGCGACGCTGCCAGGACGTGCGTTACGCCTGCTAATAGCCCACCGGTAACGAACTACCGTCGGCAGATTTTCGAGGACCTCGCCGAGCGAGAACAGCCGCGTTTATCGTCTCGCCGACGCTCCTATCGATCATCCTCGTCAGCGCGCGAACCACGCTCGCCTCTGGAAACGAATTCCTTCTTCGGAGATCGCTGCGATCGTCCACCACGATCCCCTTGCAGTCAGAGTTATTCGATAGTCTCCGGTGCAACGCGTGCAACTTTGGCGGAGGTTATTATCGATCTATTTCCTTCTCATCTCTGTTAATTTAGCAAGGGTGTTACGTTATAACTCAAAAGAATTTCGTGGAATAATGAGGAAAAAAACCGGAATAGAGAATGCGAACACGTGCTCGATTTCGCTAGAACGACACTGTATTTGTGATACCGACTAATTCTCGACAGGGCACGAAAACGAAAACAATGATGAATGTGAAGATGTGTGAATGCGTGAGAAGAAGTAATGAGACAGTGTGCGTAAATGGAGATACAAGGTGCGAAAGTGTAAATAGAAAGGGTGACCTGTCGAGAGCGTTCGCGAATATACTGGGTGGTGTGGTGTACTGGAGCGAGGATTTTGCTGAAACAAAGGGGTTAAAAAGTATCGAAGAGTTTTGACCTGCCGAAACGATTTAAGAAAGAAGGCGATTTCAATGTGGCACCTGTTTCCTGCAACCGGGGGGCAAACTATGTTTATTTTTCACAAAAATCCGCGGTAATGTTCAAAGTCTAAAATACGTATAAATTAAGATAAACGTCGTGGCATTCTCGAGGCCAGAATGGTTCAGCGTGGACCCTTTTGGACGAGGGGGAAAAAGTTCGGTAATTTCTCTGCGGAGGTAGTGTCTCGGAGAGGGCCGATAGTGGATCAGCAATGGCGGCTGTCTCCAGGGCAGGATGTCGCAGATCTGGGCGCCAGGGAGGCGTCATCTTCCCGTGGCATCGTGTTCTTCGTTTTCCGAAGGGTCTTGCGCCGGTTCTTCCTTGTTTCTCGGGGCCCCACCTACCCGCGCTCCTCGCTCTAATAGTCTTCTCGAGTTTCACGTTTCGTTTCGCCGTGGCTCCGGCATTCGACTCCGCTCTACTCACGCTCGAATTAGTCCGAACTCGTGCCTTACTCCGTAAACTCCGCTCCGTGGATTGAGGGGATGGGGCGGGGTATCGGCATGTACCCTCTGTCGCGGAGAGCTGACGAAAAAAACAACCACGCGAAGAGGAACGTAGTGTACCGGTAAAGACAATGGCTTCCGGTGGCCGTGAAACTCAAGAACCGAATTTCGTTTGGCCACTTCTCTACGAAAGCTCCGACGCGACGGCCGAGAAAACTCGAGCCGGTTACTCGAGCCTCGGTGCAACTGCTCGAGAAACTCCGTTCCACGGTTCTTGCCCCTTTGTTGATCCTCTTCGGCCAACTCTTTCGGCATTTGATCGTCCGCGATGGCCGAGCGAGGCCATCGGAAATTCATCTTCGGAGCTTCTTCCTCATCGTCCGACGGGCAGAATTTGTAGACGCAGGACGGAAACTTTACGAGCACGTGCCCCGGAGTTTGACTAATTTCTGCCCGACAGTTGGGGACACGCTTGTTCCCGTCGCTGTCGATCGAAGACGCGGGCTATCGACAAATGTCCGACCAGGGATCGTCGTGTACACTGAACCGAAGACTGTCGGTCGTTCGGTTATCCAAGAGAATTTCCCTCGGCCGTGACAGATACGCTTCGCTCCCGGTGATTAATGTCGCGGGTACAGGTGTGCCTGTGCACACCGCGGATCGCGGCCTCGCACGCACACGCTCGGCCTCGATTCTCGTCCAGTCGTAATTTCACCGCGCCCTGAGCTTCGGAGAAATTATGCGAGCAATAACGACGAAACGTCGCCCCGGTATCTTGGCCACGGAATCGCTCGTGACGGCCGATCGTCGATCCTCGATCCTCGACTTAGAGATCCGCTCTGAGTCGACTTACATAGCCGGCTGTTACCAATGCCGCGCATAAATTCGACTAGGTACATCTGCACGATTTTTCGAAAGTCGGCGGGCATTCCAGGTACCCTCATTTTCATCCGCGAACGAACAGAGTAACGTCTTTAGGGTCTGGTGAGTATCTAAAAATAAATGCGAAACGTATAATAATCGGTAAAATGAAAATATCATACGAACATTGACAAATTTTTCACTGTTCCCAGACCTCCATCCGTATTTCGTCCAACGAAGAATGTTTTCCGCGGGAACGTGTAGGAATCTGTCTACGATCTTAAATTGAACTTCAACGATTACATTTTTAATTGAGGTATCGCGACGCTTAATTCTCTGCTCGAATGTTCCGCACGACGCAAAGAGGAGAAATAATCGACGGTTCTGAGGGAGACGAACGCGACGCAAAAAACTTAGGGGAACAAGTGCGGAAGGGCGTTCGCCGTCTCTCGCGAGCAACACGCGTTCACGTATACGTCGCGGAGCCGAGTTCGGGCGACTGGTTGTTCGCACTGCGCGCCGCTAATTAGCTTCAAGACCGATGGCTATCTGTCCCCGAGCCACATGTCCCTAAAGTGGCGAGCTGAAACATCCGGTACGCCCTTTCCGTTCGGAAACTCGGTCGGATCTATCGCCACGTAAGCGTGCACCCCTGGCCACGTCGATCTCCGTCGTTCCCCCCTCTCTGTCTCTGTGCCTCTCTCTCTCTCTCTTTCACACACTCTCGTTCCTCCTCGTTGTATCAGTTAGCAGCGACGATGTCAAACAAACTACCTGCAAATGCGAGTGCCTGCGAAGGCATCCAAAGTACACGTATCGGTGCGTGACAACAGCTGTGCCGCGCTTTAAAATTCATAAAATACGCGTGTTAAACCGCCGCGTCGCGGCGCACTGATCGTTATGCTCGCATGCGGGATTATCGGCTGGTCGTCCCTCTCTCGCGGCCTGGTTTGCTTGCGCTTTTGTTCGACGGTGGGCGTACTCTCCTTCGACCACTATCAACGCAGAGTTCCCCATTAAGAACGTTGTACCTTGCACAATTCAGCTGGGAATGCAGCACCTGGATTTTCAAGACTCGGCAGGGCGAGCTTTTCAGCCTATTACTGCACCGAAGATTGCCCGAGGTGCGGCACGCACCTCGATCATCTATCGACGAAATCTAGATCTCCGAGAGCAGACTGTTCGAAGATCTTGGACCGAGGGAAACGGGATCGGAATAAATTGCAACTACACCCGATGGGTCGCGTCGATTGGCTGCAACCGAAGCCACCGACAAAATCGCACGAAGCCATCTTGGCGACGCTCGTAAAAATGGCAGATTTCCCTGGGTGCGCGGCGATCGTGAGGGGGGAAGAGAGAAGGTTTTAGGAGGAGAGGTCTGGGTTCGACGGGCGCTCCGCATCCTCGATCGCGTCGATCGGCTCAGGCGGCCGTGACGTGTACGCACTACAAACAATGGCTTTGTTTCCACGCGAAAAACGTGATACAACTGTAAAGTAACAAATATCTCGGCGTGGATCGACACGCGATCCCGTCCGGCGCTCGTGCACACGCACAGGGCCTGCCGACGCGACGCGACGCGACGCTACGCGCCGCCTGCCTCGATCCCACGTTTCACGCGCGTCGCATCGGGCGTCGTTTGCCTACGAAACCCGGTGTTTTTCTTTCGCGCAGAGCCCGTTCTATGCGGGCAGCGCGTGTGCCATTTGAAATTTCTCAGTCCCTCGCCAATCCGAGACGAGACGGTATCAGCCGTTTTAGGCGCGCCGGGAATCTCCATAATGAGCTCCGCTCGCTAATTGCGACGAGCTCGAGCGCGCGCACATACACGTAGACGCAAACACGCACACGCTTCCACTGTAATTTCGAGAATTAAACCCTGGGTGGAGTCCTCGGATGAAGCGCGAACCGCGAACTATGCTGCGCGAAATTCTGCCACGGTGCTGCGAATACCGGCCGCTGAAAGCGTATATTGGAAACTCGAAGAACCTCCGGCTTCTTCAACACCTTATTCCTCGTTTCATACGCGAAACCGCGAATTTAAACTTTCTTTTTTAACTTCTCGATTTTTCGAAGGGAAATATTTTTCCCTGTTCACGATTAAATATCAAAGAATTTAAAGAATTTTTTAAAGAAGTTTTTCGACAAGCTGTGATTTAGGCTGTAATTTTTTATCTACTTTGATTTTTCGAAAGAAAATATTTTCCCCTGTTCAAGCAAAGATTGGAGAATGATGCTGTATTTTTTTTATGAAAATATTCTTGTTCATTAAGTTTAACGAAATTTTTCGGTATTTGGGAAAATTGTTCCTCTTTTTAAATCGAATTTGATACATTTTTTAAAGACTACCTCCTCGATTTTTCAAAGGAAAATATTTTTCCCTGTTCAAGCAAAGATTGGAGAATGATCCTGTATTTTTTTTATGAAAATCTTCTTGTTCGTTAAGTTTAAAGAAATATGTCGATAACCTGTGGTTTGGACAATGTGTTTCTCTTTTGAAGCTGATTTTGATACTTGTGCATAATCCAAGATGAACGAGCGAATACGAAGCTATTTGACTTTGTTTAATATATCTAGCCGTTGGGATAGTATCTACACGTTGTTATAGAACAGGCGTCTCCAGAAAGGATTTTCTCCGAGCTAGTACCGATAACAACGAGACACTCTCTTCTTTTCAGTGAACCCCGGTTCGTTTTATTATCGACACCGTTTCAAATAGCGAACATTCCCCGGTATCTTGCAACCAGGTAACGCAGATAAGATTCCCGTGACGTACAAAGAACGTTATCGGGTGATCCTGTTAAAATGCTTGGCACGGTACAACCATCCCTTACGACACAACCGTTCCAGTTCGAAGATGGAAAGTCAGCGACTCAAGCTCAAGGGTAGGACTGCCTGGAAAACAATGGCCGTAGACCCTGGTAATGGAGATTAGCCTGGAACATTTTGTACTGCAATTTGTGCTACACTTGTAGTGGCCAGATATCCCTTTTACGAAACACAAGGCGCTATACCTGAGAAGGAAAACAGGCCTGGGAAACTCGGACGGAAACCTAGCTCCGCAAACTGGTCGATACCTTATTCTTTGTTGCGGTTTGTGCACTTTGGAAAAGCTAGCCGTCTTATTTTCCTAAATAGGAAAGAGCTTCTGTACAACTTTTGAAGATAGAACATTTTTTAAGAATATTCTAGATAAAGGAATTGTCTTAACCCTTTGCACTCTGTGCTATTCTAACTCGAAAATTAAACATTTCTTCCGGCCAAATAATAAATTAACGCTAGAACTAGAAATTAGAATAATTAAAACTAGAATATAAAATATATTATATTCTATATTATTTTTTTTTATTTTATAAAAAATTATGAAATTGATATAACACCTCGTACGATACTTAAACGTTTAGTTATAAATACCAACTTATTCAAGAATGTAAAAAATATTCTGAATAATGGTGCAGCAATTTTTGTGGCGACCCTGAGTCGTCACTCGAGTGCAGCGGGCTTGTGTCCACAGTAAAAAAAGTTGAAAACGGCGTTGAAATTGCTGCGCGGTCAATTATAATATTTCGAGCGATAAATACGGGGCTGGGGCTCGGAAACGTTGCTGGTCGTGTAATTAGAACCTGAACTGGATTTAGCTGGGCACCGGTGAGCCCACGGCGATCCTGGCCTAAGGGCTGCCGGTACAAATGACAAAAACCGGCGACGTTGACACTGAAATATCAACGGCGGCTCACGAATTCATCAGCTCGTGCCGCCCTCGGTTCCCTTCTTCGCGTTCTCCGTCGCCACGTGTGCAACTCTCCTCGAATCCGTCTCCTTATTTCTCTCTTTCTCTCGACGAGTTCTTTGTCCCGCGGCTCGAGGAATTCGTGAATGGGCAAACACACTCCGGCCGCTTAGAACGTTTACCTCGGTCACGGGTCCGTGGTTTTCGCGCGGCCTTGGCGCGGCGCGCGGAAATTTCGCCGTTTAAACGCGATTTAGCCCCCTTTGTTCGATGCTATCAACGAGCGCATTCGTTTTGCCAGTAATTCGCGCCGGCGGCGCGGCCTTAAGACAGCTTGATTTATGAAGACGAGCGCGAATTAATGATTCCCGGTGGTTGGGTGCGTGTGGTCGACTACCGGGAACCATTGACAAGCTTCGCGCCATCCTGCTGGACAGAAAAATTAATGTCTTTTTAACCATTTCACGGTAAATACAGGCTGTCAGGGTCTCGAGGTCTCGCCTCCGGGTCGGCTATTGGACACCGATTTCTCCGGTGTAATAGATTTCTCGCGTTTAACGCTGCTAACCCTTGATTAGCCTCCCGGGACCCTATAGTTATCTGCGAAGTCGTAATTATCACTGGATGTTTTTTGTTTTTCCGCCAGTGGCTGAATTGTTCCAGAATGTTTTCTGGCATAAACTGTGAGTTTTTGGTTAGCGTATCAAAGTAAAGCCTTTGTTGGTCTCTCTTTCCGTAAAAATCGTTCGATTTTTCCTAATTTCTATTTACTCGCGTCGATGCATAAGATATCTAGCAAATGCAGCAGTGCATTTCCAACAATTACCCAATTTATTTGCATAGCTTGTTGTTTTCTGTTGTTTATTGTTTGCCTGCACACGTCTCTCGGTTCTCCGAGCACATAAATTGGAATCCTATTAAACGCACGTTGCCTGTGCGCGTTAATTTGAATACTAATTGCGCTCGAATCATAGTGTACACTACTCATGTCTTAAGGGATCTTATCGGCTGAAGACGAAGCGAAGATAATCTGAAAATCTTCGGACGTACACTCTCGTTAAACATAACTGCTACGTTCACCTCTGAAGCTCCCTGTTTGCCCTATATTTACATGCCACAGACCGTAATTACTCTTTATAATTGCTTATTATTCACACTCCTCTTTATCTTCTTTATCTCCAGCATTCAACAAGAAGCGGAATAACGTAGATAATAAGTACTTGTCGTTGGATCCGCTAAAAGCGATTACACTGCACGTCGAACCTACGCGTCTCGGTGCAAAAATTAAATTTCGAATTTTCACAATTTCGTTTTTTCGCGTTCTTGACTCGCTTGCCATTTTTTATAGAGCATAAAAATTTTCTACTAAAAAGTAATCAGATACTGCGGACGTCTTGCTGGTGCACCGAAACTTTACAATTGCTGTTGAAAATTTTCCGACAATATTCCCCGTCGACAATTCTTATCAGTCCGCGTAATTTCGTTTCACGAAGAAAACAGACACGAATCCAGCCCCAACAAATCCGACCCAAGAATTTCTCGTCCCGAAATGGTTGGCTAAGCCGCGTGCAACCAATGCGTCGATGCTTCTTTCAACTTCACCAAGCGTCCCCGTGGTTTTCTCTTTTTTTCGAGTTTATCGTCGATTGAACACACTGGCGCGTCCGGTTCGCCCGCCGCGGAAAGGTCTCCGGAATTCCCGTGTAATTAAAACTTCGAATTAACGAAGTCACAGGCGTGTCAGCCGATCAATCAGCCGGGTTTTTACCGGGCCTCGGTGGAACCGCAAGTCGCGCGGTTCATAATTAGCCCGGCAGTTGCCGCGATAATTACGCGGGGCCCGCTATCGAGCGAGTTTCATTCCTCGTCGAAGTGCACATATACGCGCGAGAGAGCGGCGCGCTCGGGGCCCCGGGGCCCGTCAACTGAATCGAACTCCACGGAATTAGTCGCCTGCCCCCCCTCTCTCTCTTTCTCTTTGTCTCAGCCAGCCTCTAATTGTCCCGACATATGCGCTCTTCTCGGAACCGTCGGGGCGGATAATCTGCTCACGAAGCCGCGCCACGTCGGCCGATGCACAAAAACGCCACCCTTAAGGCCGGACGGACGACTCGCTCGACGAAGATTAGCCGATCGCTATCGGCATCGGTTGTCTTACGTTAACGAGCCACGCCATACTTGGGGGACCTGTCCCGAACCGTTTTCTCCAGGTTCACTTCGTCCCCGGCTTCCGCTTCTTCCGATGACGGACCCAGGTAAACTCGGTGTAGACTGCAACCCTCTCCAACTTACCCCTAAACGGTCCAGATCAATGCCCACTGTATTTACACTGCGAGCGTTTCAAGGTATTTAACGCCAGTGTAATAACAGTTGACAAATTTCATACATGAAATTGTATTTCCAACGGTATGAAATTTCTCATTTTCTAGCGATATTGATGAATTTTCTAGTCCCGTACTCTAAAGGTGCATGAAGATCCACGGTATTTTCATTAACTCTTGTGATTTTATCCCACCTAAATTTTCATTTTTAGCAGACCGTTTAACAAGGCTCTTTAAGAAGACTCCGTATAACAAATTATTGTAGTAAATTACTGAAATCAGTTTGGAGTAGCAATCGTATTCCCGGGAGTGCGTTTAAGTGCTAAAAAATCAACTACTATATCTAGACTGCGAGTATTCACGCAGATTTCAAGGTATTTCACTCAGGCCAGTGTAATAATAGTTGATAAATTTCATATATGAAATTGTATTTCTATCGGTATTAAATTTCTCATAATTTTCAAGTCTCGTAGTCTGGAGGTGCACGAAGATCCACAGTATCTTCACAAACCCTACGATCTAAATTTTCATTTTTTAGCAGACCGTTTAAATCATTCGCAATTTATATCGAGTCTAAATTAGAAGACTTCGTATGAACAATTATTGTAGTAAATCACTGAAATCAGTTTGAAGTAGCAATCGTTCCCGGGAGTGCGTTTAAGTGCTGAAAAATCAATATTTGTAAGGAGCGTTTCAATTTTATCGGGCCATCGTGCTCCGACGGTTGATTGGTTAGCCGAGTGTCTGCCCGGTGTCTAATGAGCAGCAGTCAATCATAAGTTCCCACGCTTGTTTGACAAGCCGGCGAACCTTCGAGCTCGTTTTTCGAAGGCTGTATGGACAGGCTTATATCAACAGGGGTAAAAACGCGTCCGTAAATCTTGTCGTCGGCCGTGTGCGCTCTCAATTTGTAAGCGGTGCTAATATATTGCCCCGGCTAATCGAGGAGCGAGCATTGTAAATCGAGGATTATCGCCGGTTGATTACATCTAGCCCTGGACGTCGAATAACTTATTTTTAATTGGGCCATTCGAAGACGCACGGTGGCAATTAGCGGATATGAGGAGGTTGCTCGCGATGTACACTTGTTAACACGCGAGACGCCGGTGTAATCGACGTTCGATCGGTGTTACGGTCGATAGGAATCGAAATCAATGTTGTCGGATTGCAATTGTTCCCGGTTAATCTCCCGGTAGATACTCGATCGATCATTTACTCTCTCTCTCTCTCTCCGGTGAACTTATTTCGACGCGGGAAACTGATATCTGTCACGAAAGAAATCCGTGGCGATAAGTGCGATTGTAAATCTTTAATTTACCGAAGTATCGAGGAGCTTAAAATATTACTGATCGAACTGTGTTAAGAACAGGGAGTAAATCAGGCGAGAGACAGAGAGAGAGTGCTCGAGGTAGCGAGAGATTAACTTAGTTTATTATTTTTAAACTCTCCAATTAATTTGTTGCCACTTCTCGCACCAGCTTTAAGTAACATATTTATACAATCTCGTTGGAAGTCGGGACGAAATTTCTGTCCCGATACCTTCGAAACGGAGATCGTTCATAAATTAAAAATTTCAATCGAACGCACCGCGGAACGATAAGAAATCACAAGCTTAAATGATCAACGAGTTATACAATTTTTAATCTCCCACCTGGGCTACTTTTCGAGTATGAACGCTTACGGTAAGGCGTAACGAAAGATAAGTGAAATCGAAATAACAAAATGTTTGACCACAATCGTCGTAAATACCTCGTGTACCGGACATTTTGAGAAAATTAAGAGTCGTTAATTTTGTTCGAATTATTCCTCCAGCGAAAATCCCCAATTAAACCTCGTTAATAGAAGGGGGCTGACGTGATTGTGCGCGTAACTCGACATCAGAGTGACCGAACAAAGAATTCCCGTGCAAAAAGAACGGCTGCAGAAAAGGGTGTAAAAAGAAATAAGAGTTCGCCCGTTTAGGCGCGCGGTAATGGGAGCGCGTGAAAGGTTAAACGCAAGGGGCTAGTCGAGATCCGACGAAATTTATTGCTAATATTTTTTCGCGTCGGCTTAAAACAGTCTCCGAGTACGGATACACCGACACGGTAAAATTTATTAGTACTTTTCCGGGACTCGTGTTACGCCCGCCACCCTTGGGGGAGGGGGAGTGTCGAGGGCCTTGGCGCCACTCCGGACCTCGCTCCGGGGCCCGTCGTTAAACGATCGTTAACAGCAGATCGTATCTCTATCCCGGGTCTTCCGGGACCCCAGGCCGAGGGACTCGATTTCACGAATTTTCCCGGCGATTCACGAAAACCGCTACGCTACGGTCAGCTTATCTGCCGTCTACGAAAGCTTACCGGAAAACGATACTTTCCGGGGCAGTGGCCACGCTGCAGGTGCAAAGGATACCTACCGTATTAGAAACTAATATCTGTCGTTTCGGATATTTACGACACAGGGCTGGTTTCCAGGCTGGATTAGCGCTCTGCTCGAAGAAATGGGCTTACGAGACCGATAGCGGCAGGCTTTGCGATGATGATTAAACAAATTTGTAAACCGATCCGGTCGACTTTATCCGAGGGCTGTTAACCCTCTGACTTTTTCGTTCGTTGCGCCACCGGACTGAAAAATCCTAAAGTGAACAACGTTGATAGATCACTCGGAGAAAATGTTATAAAGGGTGTCTCAAAATGACCGGACATTTTAATTTATTAATAAAACGTATTATTTATTTGGAAAGTACGAACGTTTTTAGTTTAGTATAAGGTACAAACATGTTCGATGAATGGCCGCCTCGTCCCTGTTTGCAAAGGCTCACTCTTCTCACGAAATGTTCAACAACATTTTGTCATAATTGCGGACTAATTAATGCCGCGTCCGATTACGTCGGTCGTGGACAGATTTTTTTTCTACAAGATTACTGGTACCAATGCATCAGCAGCGCGAAGCAGACAATTAACTCGCGGGTTCGCCGAAATCCCGAGATTTATCGTTTCGCGGGGGCCAGCCGATATCGGTTAAGAAACTTTCAAATGCCTCTCGAGAGGTGAATAAATACGGATTAATTAATAGAGTTAGCGAACGAAATCCAGGGTTCGCGGTCACCAGGGAGGAGAAGGGCCATTCCCCGGACGGGGGCGGAGCGTTGTTGGTCCCCGTAACGAATTGTTCATTTAATTTCGCCGGAACATTTTCGGCGTCGCAGCCCCCGCTCGTAGCTCTCCGGACACCGTGTTCCGATAAATCGGGCAACGGTGGGGGTGGAGTGGTGGGGGTGGGGGAGGACGTGGAGGGGAAACGAGAGAGAAAAAATGCAGCAGCCGCCGCCTTCCGCGCGAGGGAAAACATCGCTGGTCCGGCAAAAGCACGCGGGAAAAGAGACGCCGCCATCGTTCCGAGCGGGTTACAGCTTCGGGGCGAACATTTTTTCCCCGAGATATTATCTGCTTTACGAGCTTTTACGGCGGCCCTTATTTATTGCCACGTTACTGAAAGAAGATCAGACTTTATTGCGTTTCTTCTTCTTCTTCTTGGACGCTGGTCTGCGCCGAGCCGGGGCGAAAGTGGTCCGACAAAATTTTGAAACACCGTTTTTATGGATCTCGTATCGGGAACAGACTCCCACGACGCATGTTACAACGACGGGCTAATAAAGTTTGTTAATTAGTCGTGCGACGAGCAAGTTGTCCTGTCGTTTCGGAATTCATAGTTCTCGTTGTTCTTGAATCGAGGTCAACGTAGTTACCTAGTGAAAAATACATGAGATCTCGCGAGATGTAGCAAGAAACGTTGTTGTTGACAGGGAGCAATTTTATTTTATCCATTGAAAACAAAATGTTCATCATTACGTCCTACCAGTTTGTTAAATTTCAAGATGAATTGGAGCATGTCCGATGAAATATCGAAAAAATATTTTCGTCAACTATTCAGAGTATCCAACGAAAAAATCTCTATGATTGCT
Organism: Lasioglossum leucozonium; assembly: GCA_028454225.1. Classification (NCBI taxonomy): domain Eukaryota; kingdom Metazoa; phylum Arthropoda; class Insecta; order Hymenoptera; family Halictidae; genus Lasioglossum; species Lasioglossum leucozonium. Next base: position 5,835,774 of record CM052216.1, on the reverse strand, counting down.
CGAAAATGTAACGTCGCGGACGGAAATTATTTCGGGAAGTTTGCCACTTTCAGCAAAAACCACGAACGAAGGCTGGTCTCGTTCGACGTCCCGAGCGTTCGCTGAAAAGCGAGACAGGTGGCAACGCCCCTTCGGCAGCCGCGTTTATGAAACGGCGTGTAGAGAGGCTCTCGCACACGCTCGTGGCGACGCGCATCGAAGCGCGTGTAAACCCGTCCGCGTCCCGTCTCGTCCGGGGCTGAATTCATTAATTAGCCGGGCGCAAAGGAGAAAATGCTTTAATGGACATGAAAGGCTTATGTCGCGACACCGGGTCGGTCGGACGACGGGCCGGGCCCTACGACAAGCGGTACCCGTGGCGACGTTGCAGGTGATAACTCGCGTAAACTGGTAATAGGAAGCGTCGTGGCCGGCGCGATCGCGCGTTCGCGGCTTGTCTCGTTCCTCTCGGGCCACGGAGAGAAGGAGCTCGGGGCTCGTAGGAGGATCATCTTAACGACCATCTAGATAGGCGACGGTGAAATGATCTGTAAGAAAACCGGTGGCGAGTGGTATCCTCCGGCGGCCATTAATCAAAGGACAGGAGCGCTAATGAACCTGCTCGAATCGCGGGCTGGGGAACCGTTTCTGTTCGGTTCAGCGCTCTGCTCTCCCTCCCCCCTCCCTCCCCTTTGCGCCCCTCTGCTCGCCGCACAGACCCGCCATTCTCCGTCTTTGAATCCACGAAACCCCGGAGGGCAAACGAATCAACGAGCAAACAAATGAACGAGAGGGTTGCTCCTGCTCCTGCCGCTGATCCTCGCGGCCGAATGATCGAGCGGCTCGCCAGAGGAAAGTTCGCCGGTTACAGGCTGCGCCCGCAGCGTCTTCCAGCTCAACGAACGCAACCGGCATTATGAACGTTTACGCGCGAAACCTCGTGCGAAACCGTTCCGATCCGCCGAATTGTTCCGCAGGGAAATATCCCGGTATTGTACGCACCGCCGCCGCGCCGCTCCGATCACATTTTCGGAAAAAGACCCGTCGGATAAAACCCGATACTCCCGACGACCGAGCGAGATACGCGATATTGGCGCTTCGTGTACACCTTTATTCGGATCTCGGTTGTTTAAAACTATTTTTATAAATGGAAAACCTTCGCTACTTTCGTTTGAAGATCGGAAAAAAATTTGGATTTGATTGAATTAGCGCGTAAAATAATTTCTACGCGATTCCGATTAATCGATCAGCGTATACCGAGCGCACGACGGTTTTTCGAATTCGCGAGGAATCGCGTTTCGTTCGATAACGTTTTGTTGAATCGATTCGGTCGCCGGATGTTGTCAGCTGTAATAGCGATTTTAATCAGCTAGAACACGCGCATTGTTCGAGTACACCGAAAACACGTAAGGCTATTCGTTAAACGAGCGCTCCAATTATATCCGCGCGCCGCGTACGATAAGTTGTACCTGCAATTTGCTTTGTGTTATTTGCGCTATTGTTTTCGCCGGTGCTCCCCCTTTTTTCCCGTTTGCCGCCGTCCTCCCAATTATTCGACGCCCCGGGCCGTTCGATCTCGCCATTATCGGATGACACGGCACCGCGCTTTTATGTTTAATTGATATTTTTCGTAATTCCCACGGAATCCAATACAGGAACGCTCCAGCGGACAGATATAATCCCAGACTCGACACTGCTCTCGTTAAAATATTTCCGATGGAAAATATTGCGGGACGGCGCGGCTCGGCGGCTACAGGATCGCTCAAAATCAATCGCAACCATCGTAATCCGAGAACGCTCGCAAACTATTATCAGATTTATGCCACTGTATATATTCTTATCCACTGGTACCCGTAACATCGTCTGCCGACAACAAATTTCTTTTGCTACAGGAAGTTTCAAAAGAAATCGTCTCGAGACCATTTTTTCCATTTTTAAATTCCCGACCCGAGCTTCTGTAAATCGGTGAAAAAGTGTATGTTCCTCTAAGCGATGCGTTAAAAATCTAGCGGAAGTCGCAAAGCGGGGCCAAACAATAGTCTCGAGCAACGAAAAGTTTCGTAAGCCGGCACGGGACGGTATAACGTTGTGGGAAATTTTGGTTTCCTAGACAGGCTGACGCGCGCGTCTCTTCACAAAGTTATCGATTATTCGTCGCAGCCTTTGGAATTATTCATAAGCTCTCTCGAGCTTTGAAGGGTACCGCGTGTTCCTTCCTCGAGAGGAAGTTCGATATGAAAAGTAGACGTCGTCGGATCTTTCGTGACTCTGCTCGTACCTCACGGGGACACTGTGTCTTCCCGTCTCTCTCTCCCTCTCTCTCTCTCTTTCTTTCTCTCCCTTTCTCTGTCCGTCTGTGTCTCCGTGAATCCGTCGTCCGCCCGGATGAACGAGGTTAATTCATTCATCCGGTGAGACAATGGCGGATCGGTTACACGGTGACTTGGCCGTTTATTAATGATCCCTCGGAAATCTTCCTGCACTTCTAATGGCTCGTTTGGATTCCGACGTTCAGGGCCGGCTTCTCCTGGAGCTTCCCGAAAAATCGTCGTACCTTGGCTGCCGTTCAGTTTTTTTTTCGGTAGACTCGGAATAATCGTATAAATCCGGCAATTCTCGCTCGTAGAAATATTAACCGACGACTTGGAGGATCATAAAGATCGAGAGAATCGGTTTCAGAATTTCCATTAAAACCGCGTGGAAGCGTCGAAATCGGTGAAGGGACACCGACGCGGAAATTAACATAACAAACTTGATTTGTTTGGTACACCGTGTCGGTAATGGAATTCCCGGCGCGGAGAAAACGAAAGCGAAGTCGTCCCGGCGTTCGGTGCCGTACAAAAGGCCCCGGGGATCTCTTGTTGCTCGTCCCCGGCGTGGTTTATTGCTCGGAAAAGAATGGACATCTCACCTCGGGCGCCATTTTCGAAATGGCCGGCCCTGGTAGTCCCCGGCGCGGACAGAGCCGCGGTGACGTTTCACGACTTATGCCGACCCGGAAAGGGATGTAAGAGGAGGGTAAAGAGGTATAAGGAGGAAAGAATGGCGCCCACGCGTTATGCTAACACTAACGCTGCCGACACGGGCTGGGTGGTCCTATTCCGCTCCACCTACTCACCCTTTCAGCCCTTTACGTGGCCCACACCTTCGTCCCGGCATGTGCATACAAATACGACTAATTTTATCGATCGAGAATCCCGGACGATCTTAATGCCCGATAATGGGACCAACGGCGAGCTCGGGACCGAGTCCTGGGCCGTTCGTCCTCGTACTCGGTATGTACTCGGCACCGGATCTGTATCGACGATTTCGCGTTCGCTCCGATATACGTCCGTTAATTCGTCAATAGACTCCACGCGTGTTTATGCTAATTTATTTCTCGTTCTTTTCTCGAACTGTTTTATTTGTTTTATGGACGCAGGCACCCAGCAAATAAGCGGTAATTGCAATTCGTTTAGTCGAGTCCACGCGTTAATGCTAATTGCTATTTTCGTAGTGTGGTATTGTACGTTCCTCGACTAAAATTGTATAACATTAGCGTCGAATTTCTATTATAATCTTGTTCTTCTATTCTCCGTACAGGGAGCAACTGGAAACATCTTACGCATCCCGAAACTTTTTGGAATCGTGTTTAGTCTTCTTCCTTACTTCCGCGTCTTCTTTGTTTGCGAAGATAGATGCCCGGCGGTAGAAGAGCTTCCTGTGTGCGGTAAAATATTCAAGGTTTCGCGAAAATTCGTCACACTCCGCGAGACAATCTTCCCCCCCGAGGTTTTAGGAAGACCGTGCATGTTCTCCGTGGCGTATTCTTCATATTAAGTATTCTGTAGAAAAAGGCGGACCAAGTGAAACTGATTGAATTGTTTAAAAATAGTACATTCGGGATGACCGAAAGGGAGAAACAATACGGCACAATTTCTTCTTTCTCAAAAATCGTTTACAAAAATCGCGTCACTTCAACTCTCAATAATGGACGTTCCTCAACATCCAACATCTTCATCCTCTCTCGGAATGCTACCGCATCCCCGAAATGCTTCTGGAGCATCAATCGAGAGCACTCTTGGTCTCTAATTCTTTGCCCGAGGCAATCGTATCGAACGAATGGCAAATTGTAAACGGTGATTGGACACCGGCGCGAAAGCTAGAGGTGTCGTCGTAGCTCGCCGGGGCTCTTCTAGATCACAATGAGGAGAGGCAACGAGAGAGGCGGAGGTGTGAATGAGGCCGGCTTGTAGCGACGCCTCCACCCGCGGCGTTCCCCTTGTGTCAACACCTTCGACGAACCTTCACGCCACCCTACGGTTAGCCACCGTCTCGCCGCACCCCTGTGCGCTCCTGCTCAGCTCCGCTCCGCTCCGCTCCGCTCTGCTCGGCTTCGTCTCGTCTCAGATCGGCAGCCTCATACTCCCCCTCGGTCTGCGCTCCTGAATTCATTCGGACGATAAACATCTTGGCCGCTCCTCGCATAATTCGTCGCGCACAGCCGCCCATTCACGCCGTCACCGCTTGTCCTCAATGAGCCTGAGCGTGAATGGTGATGGCTAGGTCTGATCCTCGGACCGACACCTTCCGAAGGTTCACTACTTACCTCCTCTACCTTCTTCACGCCCTTTTTGTTTCTTCAACGTTCCTCCATCAGGTTGATCTTATTAAATTGTTATTGCTGTTGTTGGTTCGCGAATTTTTTATTTAGACGGTCACGTCATCGATCTTACCGCCATCTAAATTTGTATTTCCATCATTATGTAGACTTACATTGCATCTCGGACGTGTGAAAAATTTATGTACAGGGTGTAAAGAAACGTTTGGTCTTGCCTGTCATTAGATGTATTCCACATCTTCGAAGATCTGTAAAAGTTGTCGCAAAATTGTCCTTGACCTTGAATTTCGAGGTTAATTTTTTTTCAAATATCTAAACTTACTCGAATTGACTTAAAAAAAACCTTTATTTACCTTTAAAAAAAATACATTGACAATTCAAAGGCAATTCTGCAACAACTTTTTTTCACTTCATCGATCCGAAGATGTAGAACATTTCTTTACAACCCTGTACACTGCAACGAACAGTGACGGAAGTTCGTCGAATGCCCTACTAGTCTGCTAATCTTGGCGCATTTATAAAACTGTCCGAGGGCCTCTCCTCGTAAAATACTTTCTGCCGGACATTTTGAAAAAAAAAAAAATAGAAGCCGGGTAATCCGTCGGCGTCGGTTGTCACTGAATAATAATTCTTACGGGAGCGTTATCTGTCCGATAGCGCCGGAATCGGCAGGTACCGGCGGGTATTTATCAGCGTGCAGGATAGAGCCGGTACCGGCAGCGATTTTTTCCGTCGCCATAAATCTCGAACCCTCGCGCGTCGGACACCGTAATATATCCTACGAGGCCGGCAAATGGCCATCTTGTCTCGATTCGGAAACGATGTAACCGTTTAAAGCCGGCGTACAGAGGCCCTGGGGGATCGAGGGTGGAGGAGAGTAGCTCTAGTCGGCGCGGCGCGTTTCAAAAAATTTCGTTGTTCCGACCGAAATATATCCGGGACATCGGAGCCGTTGACGGGACGGGCCGGGCCGGAATCGTCGGGGCTCGGATGTCGCGCGGAGGCACTAAGTGGAAATTGTTGTCAAAAACGGCGGGGCCCGGGACCGCGTATACCGGTTCGAAGGTACCGACGTTGTCCGCCGGGCTCATATATTTCGGGGGCCTGTGCGGTACCACTGCCTTTGCCCCGACGCGACGCGACGCGACGTGGGCGTGAGCAGGAAGACACGAGACCGATACCTAACTCTCGCCTCTCGCTAAGGTGCCCATTAGTAATACGGTAGAACCGACCGTCCTAGCTTTTTTTTTTCATTCCGTTACTTGTTTCTCCACCACCCCCGTTTGAATCGCGAATGTGAAATTCTACGATTCGAATTTGCTCACCCGCAGACTGCCGAAAACGTAGAATGACGTGTCCCACGGAGGAACGTCTCACGGAGAAACGAACAAATACCTGCTGGTAATTAACCCTTTGCGATCGAGCGCTTTTTCAAATGCGGTTCTACCAAAGCGTTAAATATATGAAGTTGATTGAACAATATTTTGTTTAATGGAAAAAGTAACTGGTTATACAGTGTACCACGCAATAGTAACAACAAAGTATTGACAAAAAACCTGTTGACGGTATAGATAACGAAATTATTTTCTGATTCGACCTAATGAATGGAAACACTGCGACATTCGTCCGCAAAGGGTTAATAGCGATTAATAAATAAAATAGAAAAAGGTAATTTTCAGCGGCTATCTAAGAATCGCCGTTCGAGCGGAGCGGGCTCGAGCCGACCGAGTTTCCAAACTGATTAAGGAAGATTCATCAGAGAGATCTCTGTCGGCATCGTGGCGGGGCCGTTCGTAAAAGTGTCACGTGTTTTTTGACGTACGGCCGCCTCTGTAAATAGCAATCGAGCGCGAGCAGAGCCACTCTCGGGTCCCTCCCTCGTCACCTCGGTCGTCGTTCAGTGCCGGGCAATAAAGTCGTATTGTTTTTGCGGCGTTTGCGTCGCTTTAACGCCCGGCAATATAACCTTAACAACTGGGGCCCGGTCGGGGCCCGACTGCGCGTTCCGGCCGCTAGTCGGAACAGAGACGGACAGATTCGGCGGGCCGGTTCGTCGGATAAAGAGGAAACTATCTTCCCGGTGACTTTGTGCCCAATACGGCGCCAGAAACCTTCCTCTCGCTGGTCCGCGGTGCACCATGGGACCCGTCGGACGTTGTACATCGTCGGACGCGGTCCATGGGTCCGGATGCGGCGGGATATACCTCCTCGTATACACCGGCCACGGCCCGGCCCGACCCAACCCACCCGTTAGACCCTCGTAAAATTTTTTCTCGATCCTTTTGCTCCCCGATCCTACGGAGCAAACGGTCCGCTACAGCTTCGACGTCCGAGGATTTAATTTGGTCGACTACGTTCTCGTTCCTCCCCCTCGTGCCACCCTGCGCCTCTCCTGCTCTGTCCCTCGTCCTCCCCGCCGTCTCTCGATCCTTATCCGATGGTTTATCATATCCACCGCGCGCCCCGAACCAACGGAGAGAGCACCGACAACGAGAAAGAGAGGATCGCGCAGCCTCGTTTCAACCAGTCGCTAAAAGTCCTCCCCTCCCCCCCAGCACGATTAATACGATGTTATTAATAAAAATCTCCGCGACTCGGCCGAATTGGCCAGCCCGCGAGAGATATCGATCGGTGGATCGTTTTGAAACCGCAGGTGGAATTCCTGGTGATTTTCTCTTCTTTTTTTTCCTTTTGGTTTCGTCGAATTTTTCAAGTCGCAGCGTGCCTTGCTCTCTTCGAACGGTTATACATCGATAATGACGACCTAGGTTACAGTCATGTGGTAACAAAATCATATATTGTTTAACCCTTAAGTGGGCGCGCCTATTTTTGTTACATAACTGGGCGCGCGGAGCACTTTGTGCACCATCCTTTAAAACTACGTGTATCACAAATTTGATGTCAAATAAATAACACGTCCATAACTTTAAAGTACCTAAGGATAACTGAAAACCATATCGGCTCTAGTGGGAAATAAAACTAGCAGAAATAAAAATTATACTACATTAAACTACAAACGGAGCACTCAGTGTTACTGCGCGCCCACTTGAGGGTTAAGGCAATAAGTACGTAGTAATAAAGAACAACGACCTAGAATTTCGATTCGAAGAAAAAGACCAGCATTCACATTCAATACGAAATTTTCCGTCGCGAGACCAGGTCGATATTACAATTAGAAAATTTTGCAGCCGTTTCTGTAAGCCTGCGCACCTCTTGCTCCCCTTTCCGCTACCATTTCCTACAAAGGATGGATCCCAGCCAAGGATGGCTCTCTTTTCCTTCTTTTTTCGAATTATCGAGTTAAGTGGCGGTGGTCAACAGCCCCAGAGCGTGGTTCGTACAAGGACGCGCGGCGACAGACGCGTCTCGCTTATCGGGCCCCGGGCTCTCGTTATCTTCCGGTACAAAAGGTGTTAATTAAAAAACGAACGGGGAACCCGCCGCGCCGCGCCGACTAGTTATCGTGTCGCTTGCGCCGTTTATCTCGTCAACGGCTGTCCGTCGGGTGTAAACATTATTGACGCGATAGCGCTAGGTCCTTCCCGTCGAGAGAGCTTTCTGACGATTTTCCGGGCCCGCGGCGCGCGTGTCCCCAGATACACGCGGGTAATACCATCCTTTTTTCGGAGTTTCTTGTACCCGGTGCTTCACCGACACGCTTTTACGACGACTCGCCCGACTATTTCACACCGGACCCCGCGATAGCGACGGCGCGCGGCGGACCGATTCCAGAAAGAGAGAGGGAGAGAGAAAGAGAGATCGGTTAAATGCCTCTTGAACGGTGGTCCTCGATTTCTGTGGGAAACTCGGCTCAACTAAAACCTGATTCGTTCGTGCTACACTCATTCAAGTGGGCTTGTGAGTTCGAAGTGTTTGTCGAGGGGGATCGAAAGAAACATCGTGCGGCACTTATGCGGCTCGAACGATTTTCGATCTCAAGTTACAAGATAAAGGACGTCGTTCAAACGTTGTTTATAAAACGCATATACATACTCAAACTAGACAGCGGATATTCATGCAAAATAAAAACATTCTACCCGAATTGCAACAAACTGGAATGAAATAATAACTAATTTCTCTCAACCGTTTTAAGCGTTTTTGTTTTTAATTTATTCAGGGGGGCAGTTCCTTGACTGTCGTAGATTTTTAACAATAACCGACAAGAACTTACGAGACGATCTAATAGAACAACTTAATCAAACCATTCGAAACGCAGAAGAACTCTGGCACCGCGATCCTCCGGCCTGACAGTACGCTGATCTCCGTTCCGAATTGAAAGTCTCTCGCGAAGCCCACGGTGCCGTAAACCAGGGCGAGTTAGGGTCACCGGGATATCAATTGCAGCGGAGATAAGTCGGGACAGGCGACGGGTCCTCGAGGAGGCGTTTAATTAAAAGAACAGCTCGAGCGTGGCCCGTGGGCTCGGTCTGATTTCCGCAACGTTTTACGGCTCGTTAAGGGACCGGGGACCAATTGACAGCAGGTGGATGTGAAAGCGGCAGGAATCTCGCAATCGCGAATAATAACGATCTCGCAGTTCTACGAGATATGCGACTTATCGTCGGTAGCAAGAGAGAGAAAGAGAGAGAGAGAGAGAGAGGAAGAGAAAGGTGCATGAGAGAAGAGGCTCCACCCGTAAAGCGGATAGAGCATCTCTCTCTCTCTCTCCGTCTGGCTGTGCTCCTCCGTCTCTCTCTCTCCGTGATTCTCTGGTTCCTCGTGTATATGCTAATGCGAGACGAATGTCTCCTCCCGTGCGCCCTCCTCGTCGTCTCGCCTCCGAAAGACGGTGTCTTGTGCCTTGGGTACGGTGTGTCGACGACTTAGGAGGATGCGTTACCTCGTGGGCGTGTTTGTTCCTCTAAACTCTCCGCAGCGGGGCGGCTGCAGTTGCAACAGATTTCCCCTCTCTCCTCCTCTCCTCTCCTCACCTCTGCTCCTCCAGCCCTCTCGTTCGAGAACCTCTCACCCTCTCCGGGGCCCCGATCGTTTCTGCAATCGATTGCCTATCGACACCGCGATAGATTAGTCGGAATTATCGTGATACCAGACCTGTGGGACCAGACTCTCTCTTGCTCGCTCTGTCGGAGCGCACCGGCCCGCAAAACCAGCGCCGACACAACACGCCGCGCTCTCTCGCTCTCGGGACCGGCAGAAAAAGAAACGGGGATACACGCCGGCAAGCGGAAAGAAAGATCCGGCAAGCAGACGTCCCTCGAAATTATTACACGCGCCGCCCGCGAACCACAGCGCTATAGATTAGCTGGAATTATGGAGGATAAGCCTGAGGGACGGGGATCGCCGCGCGCCGCGACGCGACGATCCATCGATCGCGAGCCCCGTCGTCGCAAAGATCGGTTTTTTCGGCCGGCCGCCGAGCCATGCTAGCCGATCGTAAATTCCAGCCATCGCGAGGACATTCCGAGTTGCGGAATATTTAATACGGACAGGTGAACGGTGTTGCTTGCGATGCTTCGCTTGCCCGTCGTCCCGGCGCGTATCTCTGCTTTGTTCTCGCAGACATTGTTCTCGGAATGTGTTAGGTTGGTTCGGAAGTGGGCGATTTTCACCGGTTCGAGCCCAACGCGATTTCGGAATAAGGTTTTTGACGAGATTAGGTCGGTGTAAGTTTGACGGATTCCGTTCTTTTATGTCAACCGGGAAGGTCTCGTGCGGTGATTCCTGATTACCTGATCTCAGCTGACGCGCTTGGTCCGGGAGGTGATCTCGCAAGAACGTGTTCACAAAAATTGAGCTCGTAAGATTGGAAATAGCCAAGAAACTTTTATTTCGTCGAATTTCACGCGAACGAGTTCTTGACTAATGTCTACGGTTCAGAATCCTATTACTTGAGATTGTGAAGGTTTTTCTGGACGAAGGGTCCAGTCGGGAGGCCCGCCATAGTTATCGATTTTCCGGGAAAACTGCTCAAGTTCTCTCGAAACGTAATTAAGCGCTCGCCGCGGCGCGCCGGTTGCGCGTAGCGATGGCGGGGGGGAGGGGGTGAAACTTTTCGACGATGGTGCACGGAACGATCTATTTAACGTCGTGCAAGCGACGCACGTGAACGAAAGACGGAACTGGGAAACCGGGAACGGGATGGTCGCTGCGAAGGAGGAGGAACGCGGAGGTAAATGTCTGAGGTTTCCCCCGGAGAGCAACAAATGCAGGGTGGAGCGTAGGCAAAGCGCGGTGATTCCTCTACACCGAGAATTCGTAACACGTGTATCCCGGTGGTTTATGGTGATTAGTAGTTTACGGGAGACATTTCCGTTGTCTGGAATCGTTCCTGGGCTCCCAGCGACCCATTCTTACGTTAGTTACTCGATTCCGCTTCTAGCGATGGCGACGCCCTCCACCCCTATCTCGAAACATCCCCCAAATGCTGCACCCTCTGTTCCTCTTTCGCGTGAACTGACGCCATGATTGAAGCTTCTGGAAAATTAAAAACAATTCAGCTTGAAAGCATTTTCTTTTGTCCTCTGATACTCCTTGCAAGAACAATTTAACGCGATTGCTGCTGCGCTATTCGTATTTTGATGATAAAATTATTTCCCCAGGTCTGAAGATCAATGTCTGTACTGAACGTACTTGCGACGCACGGAATGCGAGATGATCGAATTTGATAATGTTTCTGTGAAAATAATAGCAGACCTGCGTGAATAAATAATATAAAATTATAACAGTGCTCGAGAAGCAAAAATGCTGTAATCCGATCCTGTGAAAACTCCAATTACAAGAGCTCAGGGTTGTATCGCCAGTCCAAATGCTGGAGCCTCTGCAAGAAGAGGTCGTTTCCGCCCAGAAACGTTGGCAAGATTTCACGAAACTGTGGCAAACGAATAGGTTCGACGTGCTGCGAGGACAGAGGCGGTCGTCTCCTAATTATCAGCATCAGCGCGACGTACAGCTCGGTGTCGGATGACGGGTGTATCCGGGTTGGACTCTGGAGGGACTGTTAAATGTTTACCCGACACCCCGACGCCAGCGGGTTAGCGCCAGATTATCGTCACCCGGTTCCAGCAGCTTAGGCCCTCGGGATCGGGAGGTCATGTTTTCGTGTAACAGGATTCTGCCACTCTCTATCAAACTGGCTGACAAAAAATGTGTAACGATGTAGCGGCGCCCGTAAAACTACTTGCTACACGCTAGCTTCGGCAGGGTGTTCCTACACCATGGTCCTCGTGATAAATATTTCCCTGAGTCGAACGTTATCGTCCAAGTTGTCGGAGAGAGCTACTAAAAATTTACGAATACTACGAAACGTAGGAAGCAATCTAATTATAATTTCTGTGAATATTCACAATAAAAATGTTCATCCTGTTAAAAAGTCTGTATCTACACCTCGCACTTCTCTATCTAAATCACTATAGAAATCCAGTCCACGTTCACAAGCCCACTACTGTTCTTCGTCATCCTCAGCCCCCATCCCTCGGGAGCAGCCTCGTTTCCAAAAACTCCTCCGTTTCGCAAGATCCTCTCGACATCCACTTCAAATTTGGCCTCTCCCCAGCCATTTTCAGTTTGTAAGACTACTCCGAACATCTTCGTTTCCAGAGAACCGTGAACAATAGCATTCCTCGGAGTCATTGTTTCTCCGGCAGCGTCTTACTCGTCCGGGGTTCGTGGTAAACACGAAAATCCCGAGAATTGCGAGAAACAGGATCGGTCTAGGTCTCTCTGTGCCCGCTATCAAGCGGCGGTGTCGCCGCTGGAAAGCGTGTCGCAACACGTGCTGAACGCATGTTTCCGCAAGCTGTATGCCCGGATTGCCAGGAGCGAGAAAGAGAGAAGGAGAGAGAGCAAGAGCAGCAGGCCGCCGACAGGACTCTCGGTGGCAGGACTAACAAAAGAGGTCAAGTCGCAGGACACTCGCTGTCAAACTAAACATTGACCACACAGCTGGGGCTCTCTCTCCTTCCCTCTCTCTCTCTCTGGCTCCTCCCTGACGTTGGACGGTGTTATGTTTCGAGGTTCGTTACATCGAGCAACGGGGATACGTGAGAACAGGAGAGGTCGTCGCAGACATAGTCTCTCCGCGCGCGCAGTCGCCGTCCTCGTCCTGTCATTTATCCTGCCTAAGGGAAACCGGGAAGGACCGAAGGGGGCTGGATCGACGAGTCCTCGTGATTGATCGGCAGCAACGCCTCGACGACTAGCTGGCGTCGTCCTGCTCCTCCCTGCGTCTCCTGCCGCAGGAAATTTGCTACTTCCGCGAGCTACGGCTGCCACGGTTACCGTTCCGTGCCTTGATCCTACGCGAAATTCGGGGCTTGGCAGAGGCGTCTCGATGTCGGACGGATTAATTGCTGCCCTCTCAGAACGCTGAACACCCTTTCCGAAAACTGATCGGGAACGTAATCTCGTGGCGCAACTTCGCCGATAGCAATTATCCCGAATGATGACTTTATACCTTGAGCAATGGTATTGTTGAGGGGTCGGTCTTTGTCTTTCTTTCTGGAATGCTTCACTGCAATATCGAAGAATCTTGCAGAATCTCCTGTCAAAGATTTCCTTCGATTAAAATTTTTTTTTGCCAGTCTTGATTTTCAAATTTTCTACAATCGAGATCGTCCGCACCACATCGCTAGCAGAAACTATCTGCCAAGGAAAACCGTTGTCGAGTCTTGGTAAAAAACGTTGTCCTCTTCGATTTTCAAATTGTTGGCCATTGTAAAAAGATTTTTATAGATTTCCTTCGACTAAAACATTTTTTTGTCACCTCTGATTTTCAAATTTTCTACAATCGAGATCGATCACATCACATTGCTAGCAGAAACTATCTGCCAAGGAAAACCGTTGTCGAGTCTTGGTAAAAAACGTTGTCCTCTTCGATTTTCAAATTGTCGACCATTGTAAAAAAAAATTGTTCACAAATTCTCCAGACTTTGCTGCGGTTCAGAATTCGTTCTCCGAGTAGACTTTGGGTGCTGCGTGTTATTCGACGCTAATTTACGGAGTCGTTCGGAGTACGGTCAATTAGAGCTCGAACGACGAGTGATTCGTCGAGAAATATTTCGGTTGTCGAGGGTGGCGGACCTCTCTCTCTTTTTCTGTTGGCTGAAGAGAGAAAGCGAGACGAGAGGGAGGAAGCTCGAGGGAAAAAAAGCGTTGTAGAGAAAGAAGAAAAAAAGAAGAGAAGTGGAGGATGACGAAGGGGACGGTCGGGTGTCTCCTTACCAATCCGAGAACTTGGCGAGGACGTCGCTGCGGAGGACTTATAAATCGCTTCCAGGTTTCGTCGGCCGGTCCGCGGGGACGGCTGTCACGCGTTATCCTAACGACGTTTAACTAATCACGCCCGGAGAAAATATATATCCGCGATGGGGCACTGGCGCCTCGGGCCACTCTATCACCAAGGCCCCGGATGCTTAATTTGTATCAAAACATGCCGGGGACCAGGGCGGCGCCACGTGAACCAACCACGCTCCGAGGATCCCTGAAACCAACGCGAATGTACACGCAGAGTAGAGTAAGAGTATTCGCATACTCTTTAACGCTAAACCTAGCACCGCCGGTCAATTAAATGGTTTCTGGTTTTTTTGTTTTACTATTATTGAAATTATAATCATGCTTTCACTGAAATTGATTATACACATTTTTCAATCCACATATAATAATAAAAGTCACAGAAAATCTATAGAAATTTTATGATGTCATTTTTATAAAGCAACACATGCCAGTCATTTTTACAACTCGGTAGGTCCAATGTTAAAACAGCATACTGTTTTTAAAAACTATTTGGACTTTTTTGGAAAGTTGGAATAACTCACTGCCTGACGACGAAAAATTTTTGAAAGCAATTCGAATCTGTGTTTTTTAATACGCACGTTTCATATTGTAATATTTTTGGTTTACGAATACTGATATTGCAACGGTGCATCCGTGAGAAATTATTTAACAAATCCATTTCTTCGAGTATATATTGTGAAAGGGATGGCTGGATATTTGAATAGATAGATTTTTATTATTTTTATAAAATAACGTAAAATACGAATAACTGCACAATACGATTTTTCCACTTCGTATCGTTGACCATCCAGCAGGATCAGAGGTTTCAACATGCAGGACATTGTCAAGCATCGCCACGAGATATTCGCGTTAGCCAGGAAGATCCTTTAAACGCATGCACGATACTCGTCGAGCTAGATCGCATCCGAACCGCATACGCGTCCTCCTATTTGCGCAATGTGCCCCGCATGTGTGCTGCACCGGAGGCTGCATCCCCCGTGAACGCAAGAACGACGTCCCCCCTCTCGTCACCCCTCTGCCATTCCACAACACACCCCCGTGCCCGGTGCCGAGCCACGCTGAAATTGTGCGGGGTAAATCAATTAGTTGGAGGCTCGCTTGTGCAGATCGCTGCCAAACTCAATTCCGGGGTTAAAAATTATTGGCCGACTCTCTGCGATTCCGATCGCCTCGCTAAAACAGCACAGAGTTTCCGGTTTGGGGAGTCGTTCGATCGCTGGCCGAGAAATGATTATTGACGTGAGCTAAACGAATTGGAAGGTGTCAGTTTATTTGTGAATATTTCCGTCGTTGTTAAACCTATCAATAAAATTCCCAATCATAAAAAAATATTAAGTAATCGTAATGATTACTAGGAAGCGGATCTTTCTATGCAAAATAACAATTTCCCACCCGAATTTCAACAACCTGAAGTGAAATGGAAATTGATTTTTTCTCTTAATATGTTTAATATGTTGTGAATAATGTAACGGCACAGTTAAATTCTTCTAATTTGTTTATTTCTTTAAATTACACCCACTCATTTTTCCAATGAACGCACAAAATCCGTCTACTAATTACTCAACGCTCACGCGAAGGCTACCATATATTGCTAGCTGGAAACCGTGTAATTTTTGGCCGATACAGCCCAAGCCCTCGATCGAGTTCCCGGTTCGAGCCCTAGCGTGAATATTCATCGCATCTCCAAAACGCATGTACTTCCTGTACAGGCATCGTCGATGCCTGCTCGATGTGTAATGGTCTTCCACGGTACATTACACGGATCGTGTGCACGCACCGATGCTCGAAACGCGTGCATCCAGTAATTAAGACAGTCACCGGCGAAACTGCGTCGTTACGACCTCTTTCCCGCTCGGCCGTTCGTCGTAGATTGCACTCGTGCAGTGATAACCCGCAGCTGCAGTGTGCCCTAACCCCCTTCGGTCGCTAGAGAGCCTGCAATTGCCGTGACACCATTGCCGGTACGCGATATTGCGCGCAAAAGGTATTTACCGTTAGGCGTATCAGCCTGTCCGCGACCGTCGATCCTGATCCTAAACAATTTATTCGACTGTCGGATCACCGACGTATCTATCCCGTTACAACCCGCGCCAGGCATAAACTAATTATTTTTTTAAGAAGACGGTGCTCTCCTGAGAAGTTTCTCTCTTTCCTTCGAGTACCAGGCACCCACTGAGCTTGTGCTGGTTTCGCGATTTCACAGCAGGGACTTAAAGGAATATTAATTGCGAATTGGAAAATTAATACGGGGAACGACAGACGCTTTTGCATTGTGTGTATTATGCAAAATGAAAATGTTTTACTTGCGGTACGAGAAACTGGAGTGAAATAGAAATTTATTTTCCGTCTTAATGTGTTTATTATATTGAACAAACAGTATCTTTGAATTCTTGTAATGGTTTTACTGTTTTGAACAATACTCATTTTTGTCATGAAAAAACGTAGTCTGGTGATAATAGTTTATCCCAAAAGTAAAGTCCGGTATTTCGTTAGAAAAATATTTCGAAAAATAGTCAGCAGTGAAATAGAAATTTATTTTCTCTCCTAATATGATTATTAGTTACAAAACAATAGTATTTTTGAATTCTTAAATAATGTCTACTCATTTTTGTCATAAATCTGGTGATAACAGTTTATCCCAAAAATAAAGTCTGGTATTTCGTTGGGGAAATATTTCGAAAAATAGTCAGCAGTGAAATAGAAATTTATTTTCTCTCCTGATCTGATTATTAGTTACAAAATAATAGTATTTTTGAATTCTTAAATAATGTCTACTCATTTTTGTCATAAATCTGGTGATAACGGTTGACCGCAAAAGTACAGTCCGGTATTTCGTTGGGGAAATATTTCGAAAAATAATCAATAACAGGAAATTAAATAAAATAGCAATTTAAATTCAAGCGACTCTCGATGCGCACCTTCGGAACAAAGCTAGAAAGGACACGGGGAGGATGACGTCCAGGACAGGCCCAGTCGAATCTATCTCGTTCCGAAAATCTCTCTGGGTGAAATGCGGGGCACCGATAGGCCCGGGCAAAAACTCGGAATAACACGTTGACCCGAAAAATGGCCGTGGGGAGGAGTGGTAGTAGCAGTCGGGTATCAGTCGACGACATCGGAGAGAGCCCCGTGGTACGTCCTGCCGCCAATTACAACATTCCACGTTGTTTTGCCCCGGCCGGGCGTCTTCGTGCGGGCAGCGGGCACGCGATTTCCTGCCAAATTGGGGCCGGATTACGATCGTTTCCACCGACGCCTTGAGCGACCCCGATGAAAAACCTCCTTCGGAGTCTTCGCGAAGTAGCTTCGCAAACAAGACAAAGGTGGGTAATGAAGAGAGACGAGCTACGAAAAGTGGGACGAGGGGAGCACGGATCCGAGACTTCGTAGCCAACAGCGAAGAGAAGGAAGAGAAGAAGCGTATCCCGACCGCGGCAAGCCGGTTATTTAGTCATAGTGCTCAATTACATCCGAATGCACGATTCCTCGCAGCGAACACGAAGGATAATTCGCGAGGGGATCGGGCTTCTTTTCACCCCCTCCGGGAGCCGACGGTTTACTATCTTTTATACCATTCGTACGCGTGTTACGTGACTGCTCGGCTCTAGGATCCGGCCCGGCCGGTAATAATGTAATTAGAAATCGGTGGAAACCAGCGATCCGCGTTATCACTTTGTAGGGATCAGCGGTCGAGGTGGCCGGACGGGTCCGCCCCCTAGCGGTCCGGTTCGCGAGACGGTTTTCTGGCGAGCCTGCCGTGCAAATACGAAACCGTTTAACCCCTTGCACCGTGATACCGGGCCGCCGAACGGAATCTACGCGGTATACGCTTCGTCTCTTTGAATCGAAGTAAAATTTTCTTTCGTCTGGACCTCGGGTCATCTCCACCTTACGAAGTACATTCGAATGCTGGCCCCGACGAAGGTGTCGTCCGTTCTCCTGCCGATTTTTCGCCGCAACCCGATCTGTCGACCGCTGCTTAGCCACCAGCTACGATCTCGCTCCGGACCGGCGGCCGGAGGCGATGCAATCCGACGCGGAACTCACCGTGCACTAACTTAACGAATAGGATAGAGCGCCACTCCTTCGCGATTTTTCCCACGCTGTCCCATTGCCGTAACCTTTCGTCGGGAGAGAAAAAGAGAGAGAGAGCGATAGGGGTTGTTTCCCGGAGAGAAATACTACGCGAGATTCGAGATACAATTGATGGATGTCTTTGCAATAGGTTGCTGGATATTAGCCGCGAGTCCTTCGGGGTAGAGTTCGGGACTCGCGGAGAGGATTTCGACGAGGGCGTCGAACACAGGAGAACTATTTTTCACTGTGATTTTGTTTAACTCGAAGTGTTTCAGAGTCTGCTATTCGGATTCGTCGATATGCCAAGATTTTCGTGCACTTTTTGTTGACGAATGTCAGCGGTTTCCAACCTGAAACAAAATTTCTTTTCCGCGCCTCCTAATGTAAGAAAAATAAACGTTACTTCACTGAATTCGTACCGTTACGTTACGATACGAAGTTCATTTATTTGTAGATATTATGGCATGAACGTTAATTTTTTATTAAAAATTTTCCCGCCTCCCAGGTGGGAAATCGCTGCTTCGAGTGTCGTACTCTACGAAGGAAATAATTTCCCCTATTTTTTCGTATCCGTTCGATCAAGTCCGTGAATCAGGTATTCGCGCATCGATCACGGAGGATCCTCCGGCAGGATCGACGTCGATCTCGCGCGGGCTCGGTGTCCGGCTCGTCTCGAGAACAACCACCGCGGGTCCGTTAGCGGTCACGAGCGATATCGGTAGATTGTCCGGGCCGCGGGGTCCGCGGATCGAGATTCTAAGAGTCGATTCCCGGCCGATTTACAAGAGGGATAGCTATTATGTATAGCGTCGCGGCTAGCATAAGGCGGCCGGGCCCCGCGCGGTTGTGTCCCGTTAAAGTCGCGTTTAAACGTTACTCGGCTCGTCGTCTCCGCTCCGCTCCGGCTCCGGCTCCGGCTCCGATCCGCGCGAGGGCACCTTCCGCGTCCGTGCCGTGCCGGTACGTATACATATCCTCTTGTGTACCTACCTGCCTCGGCACCGCTCCGTAAATCAGGAACACGAGCCACGGCGGAAAAACTCACTCGCCATCTCGTTGCCGTGCCCGATACGTTTACCTTAGACGATGGCGATGGTAACTTATGCCTCTGCCTATCCGATCCCGCGCATGCCGGCTCTCCGCTCCGATATTTACGATTCGCCGGGACCGCAGTAAACCACTCTCTTTCTCTCTCTCTCTCTCTCTCTCTCTCGCTTTTGAACGCCCCTTTATTCTCTCCTCTCTCATCTCCGTTGCTCCCTCTCCTTTTACTCTAGGCGTGCTGCGAGAGGAGGAAACCTCTCTCGCGAGAGTCCACGCAACGTAAGGGTTCCGCGAGACACGAGCTGCGCGACGGGAAACGAGGAAACACATCCGATCGCGTAGACAACGCTTTCGACCGACTCGCGCCACCATTCAAAACGTTATCGCCTCCTTTCCGAGGCATAGAGAGGCAAACAGGCTCAAGGCGAGCCGCGAATTCACCGATCCTGTCGAGATAGGCCGCCTGACGGAGTCCAGGCGGTCTTAGTTAAGTTTCGCGTGGGGTTTCGAGGGGTACGCGAGCGTGTCGAGGTGGAGAGCTTTCGGGAAGATTATCTAGGACGCTTCCGGGAAGAGCGAGGTCGAGGATAAGCTCATTCTCGCATCCCTTCGAGAAGAATAACACGTCATTGTCCAATTTGCCTCCTAAACCTACCGGTCAGATGACCGGTTCCAGATTTCTTATTCCACAATTATTGAAACAAAGATGCTTTCCTGATAAACGATTAAATAATTGTATAGCAAATGTTATTGTAAAGCTCGAGAGGTTTAGTGCTGAATGTGATGACTAGACCGCGGATCTTTATGCAAAATTGCAAGAAATATAAACCAAGTTGTTGGTTATTTCTTCCCTTAATGATTTTAATAGAGAAATCATACTCTACTGTGCAAAAGAAAGAAGTATAATTATAAGATATAATGACAGACAATATCTTCATGCAGAAGTTGTATTGTACAGTGATTGATTTATTGCATTTAAAGTATCAGATAATCCGCAATAACACATATTCTCAGAATTATTCCATCAAACAACGGAATTTACTGTGTTCTTATTCGATTTTTTACGCTTTCCTATTGCACATGGCCGGCTGCTCCTTTCTTTTTGCAGTGTATGTTTACACGTGACAATTTTTAATTTCATTTAAATAAACGCATAAAGATCCGCGGTCTAGCGATGACGGATCAAATTCGCCGTACGACGCAAAGGAATTAAAAGTGAACTGATAAACAAAGTATCCCAGTAATTCTCACACGACCCGATCTTTTAGCCGCACTGTGCGCCACATGGTCGCCCCATCGTTGCACCATTTCGTCATTTCACTGGTCCCTTTTTATTGAACATTCCGAGACCCGTTCCTGCGGAGCCCGTTTCCACCGACCAGGGCGATAAAGTTATTTCCGCTTTTCCGAGGGCAATTATCGTGCCGCGTAACGACCCGGTAAAAAAAAGTCGTAGGTGCGAGAAGTATGGTTCCGTTTCAGATAGTTTAAACGAAGCAAACCGATACCACGCGACGCGACGCGACGGGACGGGTCGGGCCGGGGCCCGGCCACGCGGCGGGCATAAATATTCCACGGGTTGCTTAAGAAGTAGCTACGGAGCTGCCGCGAGGCCAATTTAGAGGCAGCTCGGTTAATGAGCCACCGCGGATGCCACACGCATCTTTTTGCGCCCCCGGGCCCCTGCCTCTGTGTGGCCAACTCGGTGCTTAACAAACGGATGGGCACCTGGTTCTACCGCTCCCTTTCATCCCCCCCCTCGCCTCACCCCCTCGACGAATCCACGGTTTGCGTACGGAGAATTTCAATAACCGCGTTTACAGAATTAATAGTTACTTTAACCGTACGTCCGGCCCTCATTAGACTATTAATCCTCTTGCCTTGTAATAGCCGGTCGGATTCGTGACGAAGATCTCGAACAGAATACTGAAATGCCCCGCCGCGCCGAGCACCTGTAACGCGAACGAATAACAAGGAAACGACCTCGATTGTCCGATTTTAATCATCCGATGCGATGGTAGCCTGCTACCGCGGAACGGTAATATACAGGTTCTTAATGCTGCAATTCGATAAAAAAAATGTCTACACAGTGTTGCTAGTTTTTCAATATTCGGTACGATGGTGGTCCCACGAACAAGCGTTTGATTGATATGCACACGTTAATTCATCAATGAATTGGTCTTGTATTCTTGTTTTCGATGGACTTAATCCTACAGACAATTAAGTATGAGATACATGCGCGTGTTTCATAAGTATGCGCGATCGAGACTGACTATAGTCGATCAATCATGAAATTTTGGAGCTTGTAAGTATATCGGTTCTCGTGGCTGACAATTTTATTGCAAAGAATCGAGTAGGGTAGACCGAAGCGAATCACTTATCATTTCATGGTGAGAAAACAAAAATAGTTAAAATTTAGGAACATAATATTTTATTGCAAATCCATTTAATATATATGAATATCCGTAATAAAAAATATAATCGAATAAAAAAGTTGTTCATTTATCGATAAAAACGAAAAAGCGGAAAATATCCGATTCGCCTCCTATCTGGGGGCGAATCGGATACTCCGATAATTAAAAACCAAAAAAATTTTCGTAAAATAATCTTTGGTTGTAACTTTATAAAACATAACTTAATAAGAATAAGGTTCTGTATACATATAGTACATGAGTCGCAAGTATATTATCCTTGAACACCATTTATATGAGCACACTTTTCGTGACACCACTCTTCACAGATATTGCACTGTATCCAACCCTCCACAGGTGGATGAATGACAAATGCAATGTCACTCTCTTGATAAATTGTTTTTGCGATAATAAATTCATCAAAGTCATATAACTATTTAAATTTATAAAAAAAGGATTGATCCGATTCGCTCCATATCGTAATAATGTTAAAGTAAATAATATTATTTCGAAATATTATTTCTGGATACTATACATATAATATTAAACACGTTTAGATGTTGAACCTTACCTTTTAATTTTAAATAGGAAATTGTTTTGTTACTTATCCTCAACTCTCCGCCGGCAGTATCCGTGGTTTTTCGCGAAAGCGATTTGCATAACAGGTCTCTCTCCGATTTGATGTAGCGTTAAAGAGATCTGGAAAAAAATTCTTACTTCCTACAACCCCAAGAGTTCACCATATAAATAATATTTTATCCGAACGTTCGAATCTTCTCGCAATCGAATAAAATCGTTCGCGAAAAAGTTATGATCGGGTTCGCCCGGACACACGACGATCCATTATACGAGGGGAGGGTTGATTCTTCTCGGTGTTTAGCGCGCACACCTCGAAACAATCGCGATTACATCGGAACAATTAATAACGCCGGCGTGAATCTGCGAGCTTCCGCCGGTTGCTCGTTCCGTGGCGCATCAATTCCGCGAAAGAACAGCTCGGGGCGATCGCGGCAAATAAAGAACAATCTTACATCTCCATCTTTGCAACGGGTGTTAAATAACTTCCGTGCCCTAGTCGCGGCACCGAAAATCCCCCTCCGATAAAACGGTGATTAAACGTCAGCCGAAAAGAAATAGCCGAGTGGTCGGGTGCTTGTTTCAGCCGGCGCGCAGCGACGCGTTATTAAAACGTATGAACGAAGGTGATAAAGAAACGTATACGCGAAAGTTAACGCCTTCGGATTTAACGGGCATCCAATTAATTTCGTGACACATCGCGCGCATCGGTGCGCGTTCGTGCGGGGCGCAGCTGCGGGACACGGGGCACCCCTGGGGCGCGCGCAGTTCCCTCTTCTTCTTCGATGCGCTGCCCTAAGCAAGGGGCCCCGCGGCGTGCGCGCGTTTCTCTTTTTCTCATAAGTCCGGCCGAAACTCTCTTTTCGTGCGGGCTGACCCATTTCGCGATTTCGGCACTGTTTCTCCGTGAGATTCTTTCGGGCCACGGTAGCGCTTACATCGTTACGACATTATTTACCGGCAATCTTTTTATAATTTTTCAATGTCAGAGGGCACATTCGTCGCATCAGCAGAAAAATCATTTATTAAGATCTAGAGCCGCACGTACGTTTTAACGTGTTCTTGTTCGAAGGGACGAATCCAATACTTCTACGGGACCAAATGAAACTCTTCTTTTGCACAGTGATCCCAAACGAAATGTTCCGATTAACCACCGCCAGTCAAACGATCGGTTTCAGATTGTTTATTTCACAATTATTGAAATCGTAAAGGTGTTTCACTTTCAATTTCTCTTTAAAACTTCTTTAACATTTAAAAATCATTGTACATTTGATAGTCCTGAATCATTATAGATTAACCTAGATTTGACGAATAAAAATACGCATTGAACATCATTGAATATCGTAGAAATTCTGGTTACTGACACAAGGGTTAATGGGAATTGATCGAATACATTTCTTTTATTCCAGTATACATTCTAATAAAAATCGCGCTAGATATATAAATAAATTTAATCCTGTATATTTTTTCACTTTGGATGGTCGGTAGGATTAGTGTTTGGGGGTGAGCCGTTGGTTAATGATCGAAGTGTCTGTCGAAGGATCTATAACATTAAAAAACCCACAGGCCCATAGACTGCGAAAATTGATGATCTCTTGACTCGTACTTTCCTTCGATCTGTCCTTGTTCGAGAGGGATGCAACTGTACGAGCCTTTTCGTTTCCCGCGACCGTCAGTTCGGCGCGGGCCGTTTTGTCGGCGGATCGGCGCATATCGCGTCGCATTGTTAAGAACGACGTCCCGTAAATAGACCAGTAGCCAGCGACGCTAAGCCTCGCGGATCATTCTGAACGTTTCCTCCTGCCTGTCCCCGCCACGGCGCGGCGACGCGTCACTCAACACCGGCGACATTATTTGTAGCCACGGTCGCGGCCCTAATAATAACGCCACCGAGCAGAGAGAGAGAGAGAGAGAGAGCAGAGAGAGCCGAGGAAAACGAGACGAGAGCCCGGCTCCCCGAGGGGAAATTTCCGACGGCGTTGAATCGACGAGGAGGGAAAGCGACTCCGACGGTGGCTTTCTTTATGACTCGGCTCGGCAAGCCTGGCCGAGGCACGAATTGATAATTAATGCCCGAGTCTTAACGCGGCCCGTTTATCTTTGGCCCGGGCTCTAACGTCGTCGAGGCAGGTGCAACCCCTTCTAAGTACCACCGGGATCCTTGACGTATGACAAACTGCCGATCGCGAAAGGGTGGACTACTTTCGAAGCGCAGGTTCCTGCGTTTCGCGGAACCGGTTCGCAGTTCGATGGGTGAGGAGCTTTCATCCGGTCCTGGTCACTGTGACGACGCGGGATGCTGCAGGCGATGATCGAGACACGTTTCGATAACGCCGATATGGAGGAGATCGATGTTTCACACGTTGATCGCTGACTCGGCGGCCGCGGAGATTCGACGATGTCAATTTATGGTGGACGATCGCGAAATATCGTGCTCGATTTCCACAGAATTTAGAATCTTCTTGAACGGTAAACCTACTCGTTGTTAAATATTGTCTTAGAAAAGAATGGAATTAGATTTATTCAGATTTTGTTTCATTTTTGGGACAGCCTTTGGATTCTTTAAAGAATAATTCAAGTCATTTGGTCCAATTTGAACATTTTCGTCGCAATTAAGACATAGAATTGGACACCCTCTGACAATTAATAACTTGAACAAAAATATGAATAAACCTAATTCCGTTCTTCGGATTCTTTAAAACATAATTCAATTCACTCGGTCTAATTTGAAAATTTTCATCGCAATTAAGACATAATTCGACCAAATGACGAATTATTTTTTTTAGATGTTAGAAAGAAGATTTTCCACTTAATTCTGCATATGATCCTGAATAATTTTGTGACAACAAATTTGCAACCGGTCATTTGTAGGTTTAGTGTTATACAGAGCAACTCGACGTTCGATAAAAAAACCGTGTGAACGATTTAAATCACGCAGGCTAATAGTTCGAAAGAAGTCGGGTTGCGAGAGGTTTGAGGAAGATATCGGTCGTGAATCGGTGATTCTCGGGACTCGAGCATCGAGCAATAAATAGCAATCATCATACGTGAATTGGAGGATGTTGAGCATGATCCTAGCGAAAATCGTGTCTCGATCTGCTCTCCGCGAGGTACAGTTTCTCGAGCAGCGACGAGCTACAACGGCAGACAGCTAATTTCCTTTCGAGAGGGAAAGATCGCGGGGAGAGCTCTCTCGCGAGCCGGATCGGCGCAGCGGCGCGATTGAAGCGGCGATCAAAGTAATATGACGTTCGAATGCCGTCGTAAAACAATACGGAACGACCGCTCGGGGACGTGTGCACGTTCGCGGCTGGATTTCCAAGCAGCCATTCGCGCCGCGGTCGGCCATAAGCGCGTCTTCCGTCTTGTTTTCCTTGTCCCGCGACCGGGGAACGCGAACGGTATAGTTATCACCGGCTGCTCGCCGCGACGCACGAACAAATAAACGCGGGCTCGCGTCATAACTGTCGGCACGAGGGCCATGCTTAATAAATACTCGGTTGTTGGCGCGACGCGACGCGACGCGTCTCGCGAGGGTGGTATGGACCTTAGGCTCGGTCCACAACGTTCACCGTCCTAACATTCGTCCGTAGAAATTGCCGAGGAGTGCAACAGTGAAAATTCCAGTTCTTCGCGATTTTTAGCTTATCTTTGCTGTTCTATTCAACAATTTTCACCATTTCCATTGTTCACAACCCCGAATCGATGTTTTCAGTATGTATTATATCTCATACGAAAGAGATTTTAAATATTTTTGTTAAAATTCGAAATTCACGACGGAAAAGTTGTGAACTGCTACTAAAAAATTTCTTTCGTGTGAGTTATATGTATATGTTACGGTAAATGTGATGAATTCTCGAATATTTATTATTAATATAATATAATTATTATTATAATATTATTGTGAGTAGCAAGATTACCACTAGACTAGATTGATTACATATACATATAATCACCACTGAATTTGTTAATTTATTTTATTAATTTATCTAGTCGGTTAATTTGATAAATATTCAAGAATTTATCACATTCACCGAATTTATACCGGTGATTACGTGTAATTTATCACATTTACCGTAACACGCTGAAAATTTGCGAGCAAAAAGAAAGCGCAACAGAAAAATTCCGAACTTTTACCATTTTTTCCCGTGACTGACGTAATTTCCGGGGTAGAGGATCTCGACGCTGGAACAGCGTCTATGCGCGATGCAAGCGAGATTTCGGAGGCGAATCGATCATCTGAATCGAGCTTAATCGCGGGCCGCGGTGACTGTGCATTGCACACGCGTGCCAGGGCCACTGACACTCGCAGAAGGCGCGCGTTTGCCTCTGCTCGAGCACGAGCGGGCTAGGCGAGCTTTATGCGGGGCCAACGAGTGAGATAGTGCCTCGGTGACAGCGGCAACGAGCCGTGCATCGGTTAGTCTCGCCACATCAGGATCCCGACGTACGAGCTCCTCTCATTCGGATCGGGAATACGCGTGCACGTTTACACGGCACGCATGTCCCTGGTAGCGGAGGAGCCGCTCTCGTATTTGCTCGATAATTCTAGACGACACGGCCGCACGACGCGAGCATCCCGTCCACAGATTTTATCAATGGACAGCCAGGCAGGCCGCCGCCTTCCTCTCGCTCCACCTCCTCATCTCCTCGTCCCCGACCTCATCCTCTCCGCCACCTCTGTTCGCGTTCTTCGCGAGAATGAACCGCGGGATCGATCACTCCGCGGGTGGGTTAATTGCCGTGTTACGTGACCGCGGAGAACATTAGGCGCGGGCTGATTGCGACACGGACACTGCGAATAATTATCCAACTTTTCTTTTCATTTTTTTTCTCTCTCTCTCTCTCTCTCTCTCTTTTTTACGGACGATCAACCCCGCGGCTCTGTTGAATCAAGGTATCAGCGGAGGGATCGTAGTCGTCGGATCAAACGGGGAATTGCAGACACGGTAATTAAATTTTTGAAGATAGCGCGCGATTCGCGGAATTACCGGCCGTTTCGACTATCAGATACGGGCCGGCTATAAATTTTTTAGTCTCGAGCCGCGCGATCGTCCGGCTGGCTTGACAGGCCAAACGTTAGGCGAGGATGGATCGTCAAAATGTGGGCTTTGTGAATTTTAATCCTCCCTCCGAAGCACGCTTTTCAAGCATTTTCGCGTTTTCTTTGGTACGCCGAATCGCGGTATAATTTAGTTGGTGGACTTGATCACTCTTAGGTACTGTTATATTTCGACAGAAAAAAGGGGTTTTTCAACGGTTTCCAGTGTTGAAGAGTATCTTCCTGAAAGGAGAAACTGTAGTGAAAATAATTAAAGGTTCTGGAACAGCTGGTTAATAATTGTGCCGATGGTTCTAGTGTCCGTGGTTCCCACGATTTGAAGATGCTGCTCGATTTTTTGATTGTCCTGTTCCATTAGGGAACGATTGTATCGTCAGAGGAGGCGCCGTCCACGGAAATGGCGACTAGGGAATAGCGCGCGTTCCCAGCGTGTTATTATTCCGTTTCGTAGCGGCGCGCGCAATTTATGCGCGTTCATGGTATGATTTATCGCCGTCACGGTCGTCGTTGCTCACTTAATAAAAGTAACGACAGTTCTAATTACGATCGTTAGCGGTTCATAATGCCGGGGTAATTACCGGGCGCACGACGATGTAAATCTTTTGCTCGTTGCGTTAAAAAGGTAGCTTCTTCTTGTACAGGCCGTTTCATAAACACACACACGCCAGAAAATATTTATATTTATTCTGCCCCTTGCCGTTTCTGATCACGGACTCTCCTGCCACCGTATAATTACTTGTTAATTGTCTCGGGAACGTCTTATTCGATGGACACGGGTATGTGTTTAGGGCTCGTGAAAAAAATTGTAGCCCCTGCGAATAAATTTTATGACCAACGAAAAAAAATTTCAGCAAGGCCGTGTAATTTTTGATCCTGCGAAGACACGATCTACACTTTTACGCAAAAAAAACCTGTGGCGATCGTAAATAAACCTTTTGGGACCTGCCAGAAAAAATTGCAGAACTTATAATTTCTAATATTTGTTAAAAAATTGTAGGAATTATAGAATAATTTCAGGACCTTTGAAAATAAACTATGCACGGTCTCACGAAACAAATTCTGGACCTCGTAGAAAAATTTTCCAACTCACTAAAAAATTATCCATGAAAAAATTTTCGGGACTGTACAAGTAGATTTGAATAATCCCCAAAATTGTCAGGAATTTACAATGTGGGAAATATGATTTTAAAAATCTGGAAACATCGCAACCTTGACAGTGTTGCATAGAATGTTGAAGAAGATATCCAGCGGGTTCCGATGTTATCGAGGAAATATTGAAAATGAGATGCTAACATCGACATTCATGAAATATGTATGATAACGAGTAATCGGCAAGATCGGACAGGAAATACTACTATTAAAATATAAAGCACACACGCGGACTATATAAATACGCTGGTTGCAAGGCACGCGGTTGCAATTCCCGATCAAGATATCGACGTAACTGAAACATCACGCCACGCCCACATCTTATGGAACACCCTGTAGGCTGGCTTGGTTCTTTTAACTACAAGGTAACAATCCGCTTTATTAAAATGCTACCTATCCTCGGCGAGCTTTGGTTATTCACCTCGGGACACTCGCGCATTCATTGTTCCCTTAATGAATACTTCTAAATTACTGGAAAAAAAACATCGCGAAACGAGAATTCGTTAGGTACGGAAAAGAAAAAAACTGCACACCGCGCTCATTTACTGCAACTATATCGCAACTCGAAATTTCCTGTTCGCGAATTAATGGCATGCGGAGCGAACGGGTTTCGACACTTCGTATTCCTCGGCATGTTTCGCTCGAATATTTTACGCTCGAAAGATGTGCCAAGAAGTACCAATAGATTTTTTCGAAAAGTGTTTCCTACAATATTTCCCTTGTGTTTGAGGATAGGAAATTAGTGATCCACCAATTTTAATCATCACAAAGATCATCTAGAGCAATCTTGCAAATTTTCCAGGATACTGACTCTGAGTCGTCGCTAAAAATTGCTGTACCATTATTAAGTTAAGTTAAATTTTTTATGAGATTTCATATCCTAAGAATGAAGAAAATTCTAGGTTGGAAGAAATGTTTAATTTTCAAATTAAAATAGAACCTACGTTCAAACGTCCGGTTTTATATTTTTCATTTTACGATTATCGAAACGACGAAGTTGCTCACACGGAAAATTTGATTCAATAAATTTCTTTACTCATGCACATATTGTAATCAAAATTGCAAACAGTCTAAACTAGGGATCGGCAACGTTTTTGAGTCGGAAGAGTAAAAAATTACAATTTACAAAATTTCAAAGTTTTTAAAGAGCCACAATTCAGCGATTCAGAACGATTTAAAAATTTTTTGTTTATAAAATAAATAATATTTGCGTATGGAACTAAAGAGCCGCAGCTTCACATCCAAAGAGTCGCATGTGACTCGCGAGCCGCAGGTTGTCGACCCCTGGTCTAAACAAGTAGAGCCTCGTCATTCTCGTAAGCTGAAATATTTTAATCGCTGGGCAGATTTCGTGAAAAAATTGTCTTCGGGTTCGATCGAGGATAGAATAATCTAATCTTCCAGTCTTCGGACAGAAGACAGGCAGTATTTCATGAATCGACGTCTGAAACTGTCTCGGACGTTCTGCAGGTGCCAGGAAACGCGGTGCGCGAAATTCGCGAACGGGACACCGGGTCGGCTCGACGAGTTTGCAAACACTGTGGTGTTCCTCGGTACCGTCTCCTTTTCTTGTTCCGTTCCGTTTCGTTCCGTAGTCGGGGTAATTAATACATACACGATTCCGCGCGATCCGTTAGCCGGTGCGCGCGGAGTGTTTCCAGGAACCCGCACGTGAAAGCACCGTCGAAATGACTTCATTAAGTGTTGCATTCATCGCTCCGAAGTTATACCGGCGGGACACGAACAGCCCGCCGAGCCAAGGTCTCTCTTGCCGTAGCATCGCATGCAATTAAAAGGTGAAAAAAGGAAGGCTCTCGCCGGACCGGCATGGCGCGGCGTGGCGCGGCTCGGCGCGGTGCGGCGTAGGGGAATAACCATTAAGCCTGTTACGAGTCTGTCTGCGTACCGAGCGATATAAACGGAAACAGTGTGCGCAAGGTAGATAATCACGGGAGCTTTATAAGCGCCGTATAATGCTCGTGCGCGCGAGAGAGCCGACGAGGGAAAACGCGAGAGAAGCGGAAGGCGATCGCAAAAAAGTTTTCCAGCTCCGGAACCATCGGGCAAAAAGCCTGAAAGAGGCCGATCAACGATGTGGAGGGGCGGGGAGGGGAGGGGAAGCGGCACAGGTGGTTATTATGCCATCGATGGCACAGGTGAGAGCTGTTTGTTTTAAGCTCCGAGAGAAAACCGAGACCCCTATACCTTCTCAAACACGGTCTTCGAGTGGCTCTCCACGGGACGCCCGATACCGTCCGTTTCTCTCTTCCTCTCGCTTCTTCTCTTCTCGCGAGGACCATTGTAATACGGTACGTCCCTGAAGAGCTCGTGACCGCTCTCGAGAGGCCTTGATGTTTTGCCGGTCCTCTCGAGATTCCCGAAAAAAAGAAAAGAAGAACGACCATCGCCGGACTCTTGAGTGTAGACGGATACACTGCACGCATGGCCTTCTAAGGATTTCCACGCGTGTTCCCTAGGAGGAAACACGCCGCTGACGTTGGGCCACCTTCGGGATGAACGAACCGGCCTGTACCGTTAATGAGCGATACCGTTCCCGACGCCACGGTTTCGGAACTGTGTTGCGAATGTGGAGCGAACTGGGACACTTAAGCGGTGCATCGAGGAATTGTAAGGGTATATCGCGGGTTTGGGGATGGCGCCGTTTACGAACGAGGCGTTCAGAGAGTTGGAGGATCGAGCAGTGTGCTGGAATTTTTAAGGATCGATTACCAGTTAGGTAGAGAGCGTTAGGAAAGATTTCAGGGTAATTTGAAATTTCGCCGAGGTTTTCGGAGTATTCGTGCGAGTCGCGAGGGTGACCGTTCGAACGGGAGCCAAGGTGTCGCCCTAGGAACTGTAGGGCGCGATGATACCGTCACGCGACCGACAACTGATCCCTGGCTGATAACCGGGTAATTGTCGTTGTTACCAGAACACCGAATAACTTGTAATTTGGTCGCGATTACGACGGTAGCCGGGCTGGTCCCGATGCTGGCTGATTGTGTTATTATTCCAGGGCTGCTTTCGACGATGTTCGCGAGACCGTTTTTTGTCCTGGTATAATGGCGGATGGTAGCTGTGAGCGAGCCTCGATGCGTACGCTCGCTCCTGCTCTGCGGATCGGGGGAATCGAAGTAATGAATGGCTGCGGGTACGGAATCGGGTTTGCTCGAGCGAGGAAAATAGTCAGCAAAGTGTATCGTTTTCGTACGTAAATTTGTGACCGTAGTTAGTGTCCTCGGGAACGTTCCTCCTGAAGTTGGGTAATGATAGTCATCGGGCTGCGGATGCTCATGATGATTCACACTCTTGTCAGAGACGCTGGTTCCCCGAACGATTTGCGATTCGAACGCGATTTTGGTCGAGTTCGGGAAGTGCGATCGTTGTTTATTTTTCATCTTACTTTTTTGGCCGAGCTTCTTCGCAACATTTGCAAGCAATTTGCCAGACTGTTCTTCTCTGACGTATTTTACGGTGGAATATTTTTAATGAATTAGATGTAATTAGCATGTAATCGTATTATTAATCCATTAACATGAATACGTTTTACGGCTGGATGTCGTTCCAAAATCTGCGAGGCGACCCTGAAAGACGAAAAAAAAGTCGCACCAAAAGTGTGACACCAAAAAGAACTGGAGATCTAGAGATGTAGGGATCTAGGAATCTAGGAATCTATAGATCTAGGGATCTAGGGATATAGGTATCGAGAGATCGACAGAGAGAGAGAGAGAGAGAGAAAGGTTTGTTTCGCATTAGTCAATGTGTAAAATAGCCTCACCCCGAAACATATCTACGATTCAACATTTATCCATGAAGTGGAGAAATTGTAGTTTTTTTTAAAGAGGTGGCCACAACTGTGAGATTTACAGGTCTGATTTAAATGATTTTCAAAAAATTGAAGTGAATAGAATTTTTCGTGTTGAATATTTTAAAAATAGTGGATCAGTGAGTTTATTAAGGTTGACACACTGGGGACGCGTCAGGAAATCTCGACGGCAGAAAAAAAAAGCCATCGCGGCTTTAACGACGGACATCAGAGGGCTACTTGTTCTTCCTCTGCTTTCGCCGAAAGTTGATAGACCGACGATAAAACGAAGCAGCAGTTTACGGCTGCCCAGGCGTTAAGACGGAGGAAGTTGTTAAACAGACGCCGCGACACTGCGCGCGATAGTTGATGTCACTGGTGCGTCCCCCGAACACCGAGTATTTTTGAAACGTTCGCTGTTAAAGACGATCATTATTGCCGGGGACAGCGGTTTTCCACGAAAAGGACCCTTGCGCTGTTTGTTCTATCGTTAACTGATATTTCATATCCACGGATGTGTCGACACACGTGTGGCTCTTTGGTAACACTGCCACATCGGTTTCTCTTTTTCGCTGGCAGTAAATTTCTTTATATTCTTCTCTTTGTTCGACCTTAATGTTCGCACAGTCACTGGACGAAACAGTGAACGAATTCCAATGAATACAGCACGAACTGTGAATACAAATGAACGTGTTATCATAAATAAATATAAATAAACGTGTGCACAAATATAAACGAATGTATCAAAAAATAAAATTCCATCTGGTCCAGCTAAATCACAAATTCAATGAATTAAGTTGAAACATTCGCGAAATGAATAAATTGTCGAGTGCAACTGAGATTGAACCCTAGAATACCGTAGAATCCATCGATTTCTCTTTGGCACACCGTAGTTTATGCTATCGCGAAGCAAAGCTCTTCTATCGGCCAATTACCATGAGCACCTAGGCTATATCCTCCGGAGCGCACTTCGTCTTCTCCGTAGCAGCGGGCCGTGCCGCTTTCTCCATTATATTCCTCGGCATTTATCATTGTATCCTTTTTTTCAATGCAATCAACGTTTTATCGGTCTCGTATCTCTCTTTCGCCGTGCGCGATTCTTTTTGCCCGGCGTCGGCCAGCCCCGTCCGCCACCGGTGGGCGGCGGGGTGGGACGGTCCATTCAGGTTCCCGTGTCGGGCCGGAATCGGGCCCGTCCTCCGATGAGCCCGCGACGCAACGTTACGGAGAGAAGAGACCGTCTCCGGAGCCACTCGTTTATCTTGCTTGACGAGGAAAGGAGGAATTAACGAGGAATTAATAGCAGATCCTAATGATAAATGATTCGCTCAGCCAGCCGAGCCACCCCTGCCGCCTGTCCTAATTTGTCTAATTATTTCCCTTAATTCCCTTCTCGCGCAACGACAAGATTTCGTGCCTCGCTTAACGAAACGAAACTAATTAATGGGATCATTAACTCCGTGGAACCGGTCCCGGCCGCTCTCGCGCGCCACCGAGCGAAAGACCGAGAGCCGAGCGGTTTCTTCGCCGAAAACGGGACGATTTTCGCGGAGAGAGAGAGAGAGAGAGGGAGAGGGAAAGGGAGTGCAGCTCGCCGTCCCGGCGAATTATCTCGTTGTAGCGGAAAAATCATTAAGGGATGGATTGATGAAAGAACTTCCGCGCGGAGAAAGCCGAGTAATCGGCCACGATTAATCAAGATAATCCAGCGTCGAGTGCTGACACGTCTTCCGTACGAGGCGCGCAATAAAACTGCGGTAAAAAATCGCCTGCCAGATTTTATGGTGTCGTTGCAAACGGGAGAGTTTACGCTCCGAGTACATGGTAGTTACTGTCCCGAAGAAGATCCTTTAGACCCCGGTAGAAGGGACCTAATCTATTAACACAAAATTCATTAAAACGTTTCACCTCGCAGAAATTACAAGTCTGT
The DNA here is from genome assembly GCA_028454225.1 of Lasioglossum leucozonium. Lineage (NCBI taxonomy): Eukaryota > Metazoa > Arthropoda > Insecta > Hymenoptera > Halictidae > Lasioglossum > Lasioglossum leucozonium. The sequence goes on along the minus strand of CM052216.1, from coordinate 5,801,889 downwards.
ACTTACTTGGATTCTGTACAAATTTTATTATACAGTAACGTTGCGATCTAAGCGCACGCACAGAACCGAGAATAGGCTTAAATCGCGACATTACCGTAGTACGTGCAATTATCGAAACATTTTCCATGGAAGTAGCTGTATAATTTTAATAGCGCCACAATAAAAAATATGAAACCGGTAATTTGACAGGCAGTGGTCGATTCAGTGTTGAACGAGAAATATAAATAAATTTTGTAAAATGGCGAAGCCAGGGAAGCTTCGAGCATGCACACTTCCGCACCTGAGAGTCGACGATTCCTCCGTGCAACAGGATCGTGCAATGCTTGGTCGCTGCGATGTCACCCTGTCCACGAAACTCGTCGTTATTCGTCCCCTCGGTTCGGTACGAGAAGTCGCGGTAGGTTCCAATCATCTTTTCAAGAATCGCGTGCGGTCGTTGCGGTCACGCGACGGCCAAACGAGGCATTCGACAATTATCGTGGTGCGATAAGACGCAACGGAATATAGGGGATGACGAGTCGTGGGACGCGTGCGCGTCGAGAGCCTTGCGTCTCTCTTTCTCTCTTCTTTTCTCTGTTTCCTCGATTTTCCCTCGGTCAGCTGGCGCGTTCCATCAGTCACACGCAAATAACTCACTTCTCCGCGGGCACCCAGAGCCCCGAGTAATTTATGCTGAACCATGCGCTATCGCTTTCGTCCGCGGCCACGTTCCTCGCGCCTATCCCTCCGCGACACTCGCCGCCTCGTTGGATATCCACCGGCGACTTGTTTGTATTATTTAAGCGCGTCGGACCTAGCTCGCTCGCTCGCTTAACCGCTCGTTCGCCGTACTCGTTTCGCTGGACGCGAACGGCTTTATGACTGAATTAATGTCCGCGGCCGCGATGACGGCCAGGAACTCGCGGGGACGATACCGCCCTGTCGTCCGATTGATACACGGCAATTATATTTGGAATGAGAGGGTGGAGGATCTGACGGGCGATAGACTTCGACATTTTTGAGTTATTGGGTTCGTTCAGTGCTGGGCTGGTCGCGTCAGGGGCGGAATTGCAATAGAACCAGACTCCGCAACGCAGGGGTGGGGGGCAAAATTTTATTATCTTGTAATTTTACGAAAATAATCCCTAGTTTAAATCATGTGATATAAGTCTTTTTTCTTATATGATATAAATTGTTTTTTTTCTGGGGGCCCAAAATTACATTTTGCGGGAGCATCGAAAATTTGTAGTTCTGGGTCATGTTCGCTGTGAAATATTTAACCTTTACTCTGCGTACGTACAGTTGTAATGTTAATCCTTGGGGGAGAAATCACACCCCCTGCTCGTTTTCAGTGGAAAATGTAAAGAAGAAACTATGCCTGCATGAGTATTTGTGAAATTTTATTGATTTTCACGAGGGTGAAAAAAGATTAAAAAACTTAATCTATCATATAAAATTCTCTCTTATGAGAACTTTGGAAATTTTTCATTTACGTGATAAGTTCACTCCCCTATACGCAGAGAGAGGGTTGATTTGACCCGGAGTTCTCATTCCCAAGTCCCTTCTTTCACTGGGATCCTAACGAGCTCAATGCACTTTCGTGAAACAATCTCGCGGGTGTTCGTGACAGTTTCCAGCGGTTTCGAAAAATGCACCATGGTCTGCTTGCGTCGCGCCGAAATGCCGAGGGGGGAAGTTCAAGGTCCGGGCCAGTAAGCGTCAGGACGGTATCGGTCTCGGTTGAAGTCGTCGAGGCCGAAGTGACGAGCCGTCGTCGTCGCGTCGACGTAAAAGGCGGGCGAGTTTGGAGTCGGTCCGCCGGTTAATTCTGGAGCCGTTTGTCAGACGGTACCCCCCTGGCCCCCATCCGGGGTGGTGGGATCGGGGTTCGTGCCGCGCCGGGAACGGGCACAGAATGAACGAGGCGGTTTCCCAACCGCCACGGGTTACACCGCACTCGGTATATTTATTGGTGACGTTATTTTGGTATTTCGTTACGAGCGACGTCGGGCACGAGGCCGCGACTCATTCGATCCGTTGAGTAATCGTCGCCATTAAGCAGCCTGTCCTCTCGGAGCGTATGCGCGCGTCTATACGCGGCAAGGAGCGCACCGGGCACGGCAGCACCGGCCGATTTTTTTTCAAAGGCGAAGGGGGTGCGAGAAGACCGTGTACCCGAGGAATAGGGGAGGAGAGACGGAGACTCGTGGAAAGTCGGAAAGAGAGGCCGCTAGGGACAAGATAGATTTCGAGCAAGAGGAAGCTCCCTAGAAGAGGGACACCGACGCCTCTTAGCAGTGATAGAGCGACCGGGATTCACGCTATGACCGGTACACCGACGATCCGCCCGGTGATGGACTACCCCGACTTTTCCTCTCCCTTTCTCTTCCTCTCTTTATTTCGACGAGACAGCACCGGCGGATGCTAAGTTTGCGACCTTTCGCGGCCCTCGCCCCCCTGCGACACCTCGCCCTGGCACCCGCCAATTAGCGGACCTCCCTTTTCGGACTCCGAGCTCCAGAGCGGTTCGAGCCTTCTTCGTTTTCAGCCGCTCGCGAACGTACAAGTTCAATTAGCTGGACCCTCGAGGATTAATCGGGTGGAGCGCGGGGTGAAATGGCTCCGAAAATAACCGCCGTGCCGATACGAACGTGTTCGATCATGATTCAACCGTGTACAAACGTAGCAAAGTTCGCGGGAAATTGGTGGAACGGATAGACGATCTTTTTCATGATTAATGCGCACGCAATGTTCGCAACAATACTCCCAGAAACAGGAACTCTGATAGAACTGGATCGATGCAACTCAGATTTGTACTGTACACAGCATGGGACTGGTATCGCCGAAATAAATTTCCCTCGATCTTCACCGGATCGATCGACCGAGCCTTAAATTCGCATAAACTTCCCGGCGTCCGCAGAGGCTGGCGAGAAAAATGGCGCCGCTTTCCACCCCCAGGATCAGGGTCTGGTGTACGAACGTACCGGAGAAATAATTCCGTGCCGCTTTATCGCCTCGCAGTAAGTAAACCTGGTTTCGGGTTGTCCTCTTCCCCTGCTCTCTCCAATTTACCGAGTCTCTCTCACTCTCTTCGTCCGGTTGCTTTCCACGGTATAGCGCCGATTAGATCGTCGTCGAGAGAGCGGGTTCGGTTGGACGTCGTGCCCTCGTATCCCCGTGGTATTTACTCGTGGAACCCTTTCGAGTGGTCGTCCAATCTGTCGAAGTGGCGGGCCGATAGGATCGGAACGGAGCCCGTCTCGAGGATCTGGAACAACGGGCCTCGCCAATTTCTCTTTCGCCGACGACGCGACGGCCTGGAGGACAAAGCTGGCTGGGGCCTGGAATTTCGCTCGTAGGCGGAAACCGGGCCGGAGAAGGTACAGGGTGATTCACTCTGGACTCCGAAGGCGGTGTCATCGTCGTGGCGGGAAACCAAGTTCTCTCGGCTCAACGACATCATATTCGAATACCCTACCGGTTGCTGTAATGTTAAATATTTTTGTAATGTTTGTGACGTTAGATGCTGTTAAATACCCCCACGGTCTGTGCTTCGTTTCAGAATACACTTAAGAGCCATCTATTAGCTAGAAATTGAACTCCTTGCATTCATACATGTACAGCGCAGCGCGCATTTGCGAGTCGAGCAGCTCGTCATCCGATTTAAATGCACCAGCAACTTCACGCGACTGCAGCTCGTCATTTGACGCGATTGGGTTAAGTGTCGGCGCAGGGATCGCTGTTCGATTTTTCTTTGGAGCAGATTTGGGCGCGTTAAGGAACTGTTTGGGGACCGTTGGGGTCCATCAGAAGGTTCGCGACAGTGACGATTGGGATATCAGGCTATCCTTCGGGATATCCTTCTAGCGGAGAGACGGTATCGGTCTGTTCGCGGACACTTAACCGTAGCCCAGAAAGAACGCGTTTCCCGTTGCGACGTTTCGGTGGCGGCACTTTGGGTCTGCTGCCCGGTGAATCAGCCTGTATACTGGAACGGGAACGGACGGGCGGGGGGGAGCGAAAGAAAGGAAAAAAGAAGGAGACGAGGGAGAGGGAAACGAGAGAGAAATTGAGGCGGTCGCATTGCCGCCCGTCCAAAAAAACGGTCCCCAGAGTCAACGTGGCCCATTATGTGCGCGAGGGAGCGAGCTTTTTTGCCAGGGAATGCCGACGCTCGCCGAGGGTGGCCGCCGCCGTCACGTTGACGAGACTCGCGCAGCTGGAAAACCGAGCGACTTCGCGGACAGAGAGATTTAGAGAAAAGAGCCGGGGATAGTGGTGGTGGGAGGAGCGGGCGGTGGGGGGAGACCGTAAGGAGGGAACGGGGAGTGAACGAGCTGGAATGAGAGTAACAGTCCCCGGTGCCCGGGACATTCGCGTGCTTTCGGCTATCCCTATATATTTTGCTTCCAACCTACACGTGTCTCCGCGTGTCTCCTCGCTGTTCCGGGCTCAACATTCTTGCGGTACCAGCGTCTTCTTCCATTCCTTCATCCCACCCCTCGTTTCCCCACTCACCCTCCCACCCTCTGCCTCTCTCTCGTCCTCTCCCCACGAACACCCACCGCCCGTCTCGATTTTTCTTTTCTTCTTACATATCGTCACGACGATCCTCCGCGAGCTAACGCGTAATCCTCTCGTCGCCTCCACACATCAACCCGGGGTACCTCGGGAGTACACCACCCCCGCGTTCCTCGGGTTCTCGTTTTTCTTTTAGAGATTTTACGCCGGGATTCGCCGGCGAACTCTCTTTTCTGTTTTGGCGATCCCTGCGCTCGGTTTGTTTTGAAATTAGCTTTGCCGGGGTTCGCCCGGCGCTGCGAGCGAACAGAGAGGTGGTCGAGGACCGGCGAGTGCATCTTTCGAGATCAGGGTTTTGCGCGCAATACGTTGGTGCGGCCCACTGGCAGTTTGTTCAGCTTCTTGATTAGCAGTAGACCGCGGATTTTGGGCATTTGTGACGAAAATGAATAGATGCGATTTAAAACAGTGAAAACATTGGAAGAATTTGAAAATATTGTTTTGTTATTTTCGACCTATCGAATAATCGTTTGCGGTCGTATGCCTACTCTCAGCTACCACAGCTTTTCTACCGTTCCAGCAGAGAACAAGAATATATCGTTATGCTTGACAGACGATTCTCGGTCGACCCGAACGAAAGCGTTGTACCATTATTTCGGAACATCACGAAAGATTGTTAGCGAATATACGAAAGCAGCTATGACCAGCCACCCGCGTAATAATGAAATCGTTTAAAAGCCCGCGTTTCCAGCACTCGTCCCATAAATCCTGAAAATTCTCGGTCCGACGAGGCGTTAAAAATCCTCGAGGATCCCGACCGCGCGCCACAACAAACTACAAATATGGAGGTTTTGAATCTGCGCGCGCGCGCGCGGTAAAATCCGCGAGGCGTGCTACACGCGGTGGATAAAGTAGAACAAGCGGCGGAAGTGGCCCGTTAATTTTCCCGAAACGGCCGAAAATAGTTTCGAAACGCGGCGGCCATAAAAACTCTCCCGGAAGCGGTTCGCGACGTTTTTCCGCGCGGTGACAGGTATAGCGTCGAGGCACTGGGGCCGCCGCGCGCCGGTTAAATTCATGGTCGCGGCCGTTGTAGGATGATGATTGATTCAATTGCATCCGCGTGGCGTCCCTCTCGTCGGACGTTTCTCTGCTGGTCGAGGACCCTGCTAACCCCGTTATTATTTCCACGGGTTCTCTGCGGCCTGTGTTTTTCGTTCCGCGGCGGGCCGGGCCGTGCTGTGCCGGGGTATAAACGCCATTTAAATAAATGGTACTTTTAAACCGATATATTATGCGCCGGAGAGCGCGTCCCCCTTGTTCCCGCTTGCATCCGCGATGCACCAGCCGTCCGAGCCCGAGTGATGGACTGCCGGGAGTGCAGCACGGGTGGCTGATTCTCTGAACAGAGAAAAACAGCTGCGCCGGAGGAGAAAGAGAGGATGCGCTCTTTCGCGCGATCGCAGCAACGCACAAGGGACACGCGGAGAGGGGGTTGGATATATCTCTCGTGTCCCGGCCGAGAGTGGATGTTTTGACAGCGAGTCGCGCTAATCGGTCTTTCCACTTTGCTCCGACGCGACGTGCGGGCCCGGGGATTTCTAATTGGCCCCGGGGCTGGTTTGTCCGATGTTTCGGCCCGGGACCGATTCTCGCGGACAAATGCGACCGACGCGACGCGACCGTTCTGCCATCGACTACGCACGATTATGGAAAAGACGGATCGTCGGCGGCAGGATGTTTAGAGATCCGAAGGAGACGCGTTCGAACTGCTCCGCTGATGGATCGCTTTCGAACAGCACCGATGCTAAATGCGGAACCGGGGTGGTTCTCGGGGACAAGGGTTTCTACTTCCTGGGTTAGCCGGGGCTTACATGGTTTCCGATTCTACTGTTATAGAACTTGGAATGATTTTTGGTAGTCGTGGACTGCTCGTGACTGTTCTTCAGAATTCTGGTGTCCTCGCGGAATTGAGACGCGGTTGGATAAACGAAGAGATTTGTTTATTTTTATTAATGACAATCGTTTTGCTTGTAATACATGCAACAATTGACGAGGTCTATTTAGACTTGCCCGCTTGGATTTTCTAATCGTTCCGAGCAACAAACAGTCGGAGCGACTGTAAACATTAAGAGCAACGAACATTAAGTCACGAACGTCATATGTAAGCAGTGAAAAAAATTTGATGAAATATAAAATAGTGCAAAATTAGAAAAATCTAGGAACAGCGTCACGTTGTTCTCAGTCTAAAAAAAACTATTAGGGGATGAAATGAGTATACATTTAACTCTAGTCTAATTTCGGTCTAGTCATACGACCGTTTGTTGCGCCGAACTGTCGAAAAAATCTTCTTTTACAGTCGCGTCGAAGTCGAGCCAACCGGTTGTTGTCCTGAGCTCTTCGATTGTAGCGAATATTTAGGGGCATAACTGGAGGGCGAAGGGAACGCAAATTAGTCGAAGAGCGAAGTTCGATCCCTACTCAGCGTCCGCTCGGACTGCTGGCGAACCGTAGGACAAAAGGGCGGCGGAGGGGTTGGGGGTGAACAAAGGGGGCCCGGCTGGGCGATAAATTCAGGGAAAAATGCGTCCTCGAGGATGCAGCATGGGTTCGAGCTCGCAATCACGGTCAGGGGGGCCTATTTAAAATCATCGTGGCGCACGCGCGCGGCCCACGGTGGCGCACGGATACCACGGGATTCAAATGAACCCAGGTCCGCTGACACTTTAATGCCTCTCGCGTTTCGTGGCCCCCGGATCGTTTTTCTTTTCCCCGCGGCCGCGTCATCGCTGACATAATTGTGCCCGCTCCGGTGATGTACGAAGGACGAAGGTGACGTTGATTACGTTCGAAAGGGGAACGGAGACGTACATCCATCGAGGAACGCGGCTTTCGTAATTCCTCTCCTGCGCGAGGGGGAGGGGGGGGCGGGGAGGACCAGAAACCAGCACCGGAGAGCTCTCTCGGAACCGTTAGCGGCAATAAAGTTGGCCGGGCTGTCTCCTCGATCACACCTAAACGCTCGCTCAAAGGGGCGCTCGCTTATTTGTGGCCGGCAGATAAAATCGCCCCGCGCCATTTTCATAACTCAGCCCGCGGACGGATTGTGAAACGCGGCTGAAACGCGGCAACGTCTCCGCAGCGTCGATTTTGGAGCGATCGACACCTAAATCTCCGAGGCAAATCGGTCGCGCCGTGTAACGAACGGCCGACCCACAAACGCCGAACACGGAAAAAGTCGCCGTCGATTCTTAGCCGCACGAAAATTAATTACCGCGTAGATCCGAAGATATCCGGGGATCATCGGAGATCATCGGAGATAAAACGACTGTCGAAAACACATCGGCGATCGAACAATTTCTTTTTTTTTTCGAACATGCTCGAAGCGGCACGATTATTCGGACATTCGTACGTACCTGTACCGCCGTCTGCGTATTCGTGAGAACAGTAGATTGCGCAAGTAGAATTCTTAAGTGACTGAGAAATCGTAGAAACAATTTCGATCGAAAAGCAGAGGGAATGAATTTAACTGTGACACGCGTGCGTAACAGTCGACTGTCTTATTCTTCTTAGAATTCTTAATGTCCGTTTGCGTCGTTCCAGCAGCTGCGCGAGTCTAAGGAAGAAGCGAAAACTCGTCTCCAGGTATAATAGAAAGCGTAATCGTTGATATTGCGTTACGCGCGTCGATTCCCTGGTTAAATAATAATGAATTTCTTCGGAGTGTCACCGGGACCGATTAGTGACAAAACAATCTAAAGAATATGACATGACATCGACCACTTTGGCAACGACATGTACGCACCGACTGTTGAGCACTTCAAGATCGATTACACGTGGCCTTCCTGAAACTTGGAAGACATCTTCAAGTAAAACTTATCAAAAATTCGACATGTACACCCAGCAAATGCTGGTAAAATCTATAAAATCGGGCGGTGTCGGTATACAGGGGGGGAAAAATTGACATCGTGGTCCCTGAAGGGTTAGCTCACGAAAGGGAACGGGCTCGGAGGGTCCACCTGGGGATATAAGGTTCGAGCGTAGGCAAGCCGTACGGTCTTGAACGGTTCCGGCCATAGTCATACCTCGCAGGAGGTGGGGTATCGGAAAAAGAGAGAAAGGCGGGTCGGCCGGAGGAAGAAAGGCGACACGATCCGAGGGGGGTAGCACGGGGGCAAGAGGGGGGGGGGCGAGAGAGCGCGGAGAGAATCTCGGTAGGGCAAAAAGCGAGCGGCGCGATCGAGTGAGAACGATTCAATCAGGAGCCACATAAATCTCCTCCCCGCGGACATCCCGAACCCGGTCGGGTCCCTCCGGTACCACCAGGGTTCCCTTCTTCTTTCTTTCCGCCATTCCACGGTCCAGCTCGCTGCGGCCAGAGATCGTCTCTCTTTCTCCCCTTTATCTCGCTCTAGCTGCTCGCGGCGAGTGCTCCCCCGGCCGACCGTGGTATTAATTATGCGCCGTGTGCGCTCGCGGGCATTCCACGGCCGGTACCAGTATTTGCGGCATTGTTAATCCGCGCTCCCCGTCCGCTACCGTTTCGTTTCTGCCCCCCCCCCCCCCCCCCCCCCCCCCCCCTACCCCTTTGGGGGGGCCGCGCGCGCCCTCTTTTTTCGAAACCCCCTTCACCTGCCTTCACCCTCTACGTCCTGCGCCCGTCCGACGTCTTCCCCAGGACTCTACCTTCCCCCTCTCGCACCTGGCCGCCATGGAATTCGCACGATGCGCCGCCTCGGATCTTAATTATTACAACAGCGACTATATCAGCAAGAAATCTGATTGGCAACTCGAGAGCCTTTTCGGGGACCATTTTCGGAACTAGGGTCGTCGAGACTTCTGTCCCGGTTAGCGAGAAGGCAATTAATGAAACATCCACCGACTTCTGTATAATTTCGGTAATGCTGATCAGAATCGAGGAAAATCAACTGGGGAAACGACCATTATTGGGTCAACGAGACGTTCTGGATCAGCGAGAGGGCTGTTAGTAGTACTGTGTGCAGAGATCGCAAGGTGCCGAGCACTTCGAAACTGTGTTACTACAGGGCGTTTCGTAAAACCTTAGGGATAGATTCCTAAATCAATAGTTATATTAACATTGGTTCGGAAACGTTTCTGAGTTATTAAAGTTTTTGTGCCAGAATTCTCGTCACATCGTCTTAGAGGAAAAGGTTCGATATGTCGATCTCCTGTCTCAATACAAAAACTCTTGATATAACATTTTTTTCTTCTCTAAATATTAGAAATCTATTCCACCATTTAAGAAACACCCTGTACATTATTACAGAAAATCTACAGATGATGCTACAAACGGTACAATCATAAAGAATCGCAGACCAGCCCTTTTACTTCTGCTCAGTCCGAAGATTCTCAATAACACGCGATCTCCGTATTAGTCGGCCGATCGTCATGTAAAATTACGATAACAGAAGAACACTAAACCCGACTGAACTCGCGATTATTTATTCCAGCCCGAAACATCGACTTGACCTTTCAGCTGCGCGGCTCTCGTGGTTCCCGGTTTTAATTAACCAACCCGAGTCGTTTTCCTGATTCGAACCTGTTCGAAATTTAAATTCGAATTAGAATTTCAATGTTTCAGTTTTCAAATCTGGCGGCACATTTGTTCACAAGCTTTCGGCGTTAGAACGCAAGGACGAAAGTTCCCGGACACGAAAGTTCTCGCGCCTGAAGAACACGTCTTGTTAGCCAACCGAGAGAGAAAGAGAGAGAGAGGGAGAGGGGCCATCGTCGGCAGCTTCGTAAATATCCCAGGGCCCTTGCGACGATTTCGCGGCGCTCGATGTCGCCTCAAAAGTTATTACCCCGGTGCCACGACGGGAGGACTATTCTTCTTTTAGCCGGTGATCGCGTGTAATCGCCTCGGGAACGACACGCTCGAGAATTAGACGATGATCCCCGGGCCCCGGTCTGTCGACGACGCGGTGTGGAAACCCGTTTTTATCGGTAGATCTGAAAGCCGGGTCCCGAGAGCCGATGGAGATTGCTCGATCTTGCTCCTCGAGGAAATTAGAATTTTTGCTATTGGCTCGATGCCTGCCGCGCCGGGGCCGCGACGACGACGACGACCAGAGGAAACTTGTGCCTTCGTTGGGCAAGAAGTTACGGTCGCCTCGAATATATGGACTGTGTGTGCTGACACGAAGCGTACATTGTACCGTGCGCAAACGACGGACGCCATTAATCACATAGATGGATGAGCCGCGTGATTCAGTGTCCCTGCACGATGATTTCTATAGATAAATAATTAGTCGATCCCATTAGATTGTAGCCGGACTTTCAATACCTCTCAAGAGTTCGCCATGCCTTTTTTTTATATATACGAACGATCTTTCGAAATGATCATCCAAACGATCCCCGGGGGTAATTAATTAATTTACACTTCAAATCGATAAATTGTGTTTTATTTATGGGCACCACAGTTTCACACTTCGAACGAGAGCTGAACTCGTACGGCTAGATTTCAAATGAATTTTTCTGGTGATTTATTCAATGTACGAAATTCCACTAGATTCTTGTGAAGCGAACGAGTACGTATCTTGTATGTTAATTTTTTCTCTTAACCCTTTGCGCTCGCAGCTATTTTAATTTGAAAATTAAACATTTATTCGAACCTATATTATTTTATGGATAAGAAATTGATATAATATCTCGTATAATATTTAAATGTTTAGTAATTGATTAGATACCAAATTATTTAATAATATAAATAATATTTTCAATAATGGTATAGCAATTTATAGACTCTGAGTCGTCACTCGTGTGCTAAGGATTAAATTTAGGGTTAAAATGTATATGAAAATGTTTCATTTTTTTGCGAATTAAATATCTGTAGAGAAATTTTCTGAAGGAATACGCTCTGTGAGAATGTGTGAGTAAGGTATTTTTCCTTCGAGTTTCACAGAATACTCCCCTAAGGGTGAGGAATTGCGGGTCATTGACGCGGTGAGGCCAGCGACGCGTTCTTTAACGCGAGGTGAAAGGCGAATCGCGCCGTTAACGGGAATATTACACGACACACCGCCGCGCGATTTCTTTCTTTCGGCATCGGCCACGTTGTTATCGAGATAAGATTGCTGGCGCACGGCGTTGGCAGGGCCCGCGACGAGCTCTCTCGGCAGAACCGCTGAAAAAAACCTTGGCTTCTCACGCTTGTGTTCGTGTACGTTCACGTGCTCGTTCGTCACGGCTGTACGCCCACGCGCACGCCCACGGCCGAACAAAAGCTAGAAAATTAACGTAGGAAAGTAGCATTTTGTCGAGATTAATATCCCCCTCCAGCCGCGCGATGCGTGCCGATCGGAATCGCGATCCTCGGCGTTCGCTTGTTCGCAGACCGCCCTATCTCTCTTTCCGAGATCATCTTCGCGCGCCCGAACGTTAACCCCTCGCCGCGCCGCGCCGTCCTAAACGATCCTGATCGCTCGTTCTACAAATTGAATCGACGCAAATCTAACCGCTCTCTAATTCCAATTAAATTTTAACGAGGACCTTTTTTGTATTTCCAGCGCCGTCTGTTAACCTTGCTACAACTTGGCCCGTTTCTCGTGCGAAAATTATCTTCCGACCTCGTTATTGTCTGCATTGCGCTTTATGCGAAACACAATTTATTATAATAGCTCGGTAAAGATTTAATCCTATCCGCTAAGTAACTGTTCTATTATCCGAATACTCGTGTTCCACCGATCTGTAATTTAATATTCGTAGAAAAATTGACCCGAGAATTTAATTCTTCTAACATCGAGTATACGTTTGGTTTATTAAAGAAAAAAATTCGATAAAACACTGCAATCGACTGAAACCATTCTCTAATATCGATTTTAATGAGATGACTTTCTGCTACGAAACGCGAATCCACTCGTGTCACGACCGCGATAAAATGCCAACAAGAACGTCGATCCCGTCTCTCGCGAACTAGTCTCGTAGAGCCCGTCTTCCTGCAGACGCGGAGCCCAGTCAATTCCACAAAAATCCTTAGCCAAGGATTCTCGTTACGCGCGTAACCGGTCGATTAATTTCCCCCGAGCGGTAAAACGCTGATAAACCGGCGCATCGATTTCGAACGCGTGTCACTATTCGCATCTAGCGGCGCGCGCATAAATCGTAAAGCTGGGGGCAGTGGCACGAGCGAGATTTTTCCGCTGCTCGTCGGCGACTCTGGGTGGCGGTCTTTGAGAGGGTTACAGTAATTATCGCGTAACAACCAAAAATATTTCACCGGGACGAGCACGCCGGGCTGTGTTCCTTTTTCCGCTCGCGGGTTTTACGTCGCGTCGACGACAACGACGACGATGACGGTGGCGGGCAGGTACAGATAATGTTCCTCTCTGTCGTCGTCGTCGTCGTTGTCGTCGTCGTCGTGCGCGGTAAATTTCTGAAACAGAATCTCCTCCATTGTAATGCCACGCTCTCGCTCCGGGCGCTCTGTTAGCTAGCTAGGCGGCGAACGGAAGCAAAACAAAAGACGCCGAAATGCGTTCATTATTTCGAGCTAATTGGCGGTGCCTTTACCCTCGAGCCGGGAGGGAACAGCGAGGCCGACCTGCGCCACCAGAAGCCACCTCCGCTACTTTCAGAAGCGACCTTCCTCTCTTTTACGCGTTCGCCGCAGGCCTCGCGTCCTCCTCCACCTCCACCTCCTCCTTCTCCTCCTCTTCCTCCTCCACTCTTCGTCCTCGTTCTCCTCGTGCCCCCCTTACCTTTGAATTAAATATTCCTCCAACGGCGAACAGGAATTTTCTATACCCTCTAATGTTGTATCCGTGTCCCGCGCGTTCCATGGGGGGACCACGAATTCGTCTGTTTTACGATCTCCGACCTCTTTATAGGTCCTGCCGGGGGGTTGCTAGTTCGAATCCACCTCGGTGATCTCTGCTCGCCGAGCCAGAAGGGCGGGCACGAGGTTCGCCAGTTTTGAATTGTAGTATTGGCTAGTGTTCGAAGAAGTTGAGTTTAGAAGATCTAGCTGCATACCTATAAGTAAACTGAGAAGTTTTTCAAAATCAGAGCGTTACTCAAATGTTTTCCCAGGTGTATAGGTCCGAGTCTGTGCATACCTGTAATGATGTTCAGAAATGTTTACCGAGTGACGAATAGAAGACTCCCGATAGCTAAAATGCGTAATGATCGGCGAAAGAGTTGAACGAAAATATTTTACAAAATCACCGCATTATTCAATCGACCCGGAGTCTTCCAGTGTTTCGCAAGGCTGCATAAAGATTCTCCGCATCGACTAGACCATCGTCTCGTTTCACCGTCAAAATTGCACCGTTCAATCAGGGATTGGCAGCGATCTATCAAAGTCCGTCGTCCTAGCCGAGCGGAGGTCCCGAGGAAGGAGGACACCCGGAAGAGGGGGACGCGAAATCGGCGTGGCGGGTTCGGTAAAAATGGGCCTACGGATCCCAGGGCAAGCCGATCCAGCCGGACGAAGCGTCGGTTGAGCGACGGGACATGGTTGCACGGTATGCGTACACGACTTACGATAAGTATCGCGACACATGTCCGCGTAAGTGGCGCGATCAATAAGGCCCGCGGAGCGCGGGGGGGAAGGAAGAGGATCGTCTGTTTGGCGCGGTGGGTAGTCAAGTAGCCGGGGGATCGAAAGAGGCCAATCCGTTTCCCCGTTGTTGGCCGTGTCTCTCCTCCCTTTTGACGGAGCGGGTCGAGAACAGCGGGTAGGTCGGGCGCGGCCGGTACCCGCGTCCACTACCGATACACACACGGTAGCCTCCACGACGCGGCGGTGCTCCTCTCTTTCCCGATGCACACGGGTCCGCACGCACACGTGTGCCCCGACGAGAAGAGAGGACTATACATAATATTCCCGGGCGTATTACGGCGAGGGGCGCGACGCGACGTCGCCTCGTTGCTACCACCGGACAACGCCACGTGATGGTAATGGCCGCGATAATTATTTAGATAGCGGAGGATATATGCTTCCTAGCGCAGCATGGGACCCGGCCACGTCGTTTCCACGCTGACCGTGGAACGGCCGCGGACCCGACGGATCGTGTACCACCGTTTTCGAACGATCCCCTAACCCCTGCTTCGACTGCCGCTGATTTAATGGACGGCTCTCTTCTGCCTCGCTGCCACCGTTGCCGAGGCCCTTGGACGGACCTGGAAGACGCGCGGTCATTGTTGGTACTTCAGGATCGTAACCGTGGTTGCGACTGGGGCTGGATTTTTCCGATGATCCTCTTAAGCACCAAACGATGCTCATTTAATAGACGACTCTTCTGCTTCGCTGCCACGATGATTCTGGATCGTCGTGGAACACGCCACCATTCTCCTACTCAAGGAACTGGGGTTGTAACCGTGGTTGAGTCCTCTAGTCTCTAAGAACAGGTCTTGAAGCTCGATTTTTGGATGGTCCTCGAAAGTGATTTACTCCAAGCTACGACCATGTTGTTTTCCGTAACTTTATGCGGTAGTTCATCCAGGCGAAGGGTTCAGCGGAAGTTTCATCGCAATTGTCTTTAATTAGGATGTTGGATTTTATTTGTCTCCGTTCGCGTCGAGGCTCTTAAGCGCGTTTAGCGTCGAAACGGATGGTCGAAGGCAACGTTGACGATAATAATAGGTTGTCTAAAAGTCCGCTACTAACAAATGGGGAATTATTTGTCTTGTACCCGCATATTCTGCCCGCTGAGAACACGCTTAAGGCGTTACAGTGCGATCGCCAGGTGCTGTAATAAGAGGGTTTAGCGACGTTTCGTTTTCCTTTGGTTTTGCGCTCGCGACTTTCTTCCAGGAAACTTCGATGTCAAAATTTCGACTTCGATTTTTCAGTATTCGAGAAAGTGACGTGAGATTGTCGATCTGATCGGAGGTACTCGATCGGAAGCCTTTCACAGCCAGAGGCTATCGGTTTACAATCTCAAACGTTGATGATCGGTAAAAATCAAAACCCCAAGTGGATCACAGAAAATGCTGGAAATTCACAATCTCTACTGCAAATGCATTGAACTGGTAGTAAATCTCTGTTCCATTAATATTTTCGCGATTTTTCTTAATTCTCTTAAATCTCTTGAATATTATTATTTTATTATAAACGCATCGAAGCCCTCTTACATAAATGTTTACATAATAGAACAAAGAATTTATGTACGATAACAAACAAGGGACAGTATTCGATAATCCTACGTAATTGTTTTTTAAAAGTGTGTAAAGACCCGCTTAATAAATCAATAATAAATTAATCCATACGTAGATCTGGACTTAAGTGTTTGAAATCCTAGAAATTGAACACAATTTATTTGCGACCGCCATTCGCAGAAATTCGCGCCATTGGTTGTATCGTTGCACAGGACTCTATAACATTCAAACGTTGGCGGGGATCTCCTCCGTTCGACGATCGAGGTTAAATCGCTTTTTGCATGCGGCGAAGCTTAACGGTTAGGTCACGGTGCAACCTGATCGCCGCGGAGGCATCGGCGGAGCGCAAGGGCCGGAGAGCCTAATCGTATGTATCTACGCTATGAGTGGTACATAATCGCGTAATGTATCGTGCGTGGCGAGGAGATAACCGAGGCCAGCGAATTTCACGGGATCCTGTTTACGAATTATGTTAAGCAGCCTTGAAGAGTTAACGCCGGCGAAGATAGCGATCTGCCCGGCGCTCTGGCGACCGATCTGTCCAGCCGATAAACGTCGTCACCTAGACGTCCACGATCCGATCCGCCTTCGATCGCGTCCGCATAATTAAAAGAAACGAGTATATTATGCCGACTATTTCGTCGAATCTTATCGGTTTTCCCGATCTGTCCGCCGAGATAAATTCTTCCGTACGCCATGCGGCCGAATTGGCCGGCGATCGAAGCCGCACGAGGATCGACGATTGATCCATCGAATCGCCGCGCCCGGGGGACCACGTTTGGAATTTTCCAAAATCACGTTTTTCCTATGGCGTAAGTCGTTCGACGAGGTCCGGCGATTTTATTTTTGAAAAAGAAGACCACCCTTAACGACATTCGTGTTAAACGTATAAAAATTCACGCGGATCGAACGCAACAGGGCGAAACTCACCCCCGGATTCAGACTCCGCCCTCGAAGTTCGATGGTCCTACGGAATCTATTCCCACGGAAACGAAGCTGTTTAATTAGCGCGTGATCGAATAATGAATCCGGGGGGTCTGGAACAGCGTCTTCCCGCCAGATTCTACCGATCCGAAAAGACTCGCAGGCTGCTCGGTTACTCGGCAGAGTTCGGGGGTGGATTAACCCGGTCCACCGTTGGCATTACTTCCACGCAGCGTAGCCCGTGGATCCTGGCCGAGAGAGAGAGAGAGAGAGAGAGAGTCCCTCGATTTTCGCATAAATCAGCCGTGTCCCCCCCAGCGATCCTCCTTCTTTCCACTCTCTCTCTCTGTCTCTTCTCCTGTCCCATTCTCTCCCGCGAAATACGCCGAGCGTTCTCCCTCCGGCCCGTTCTTTCCCGGTGTTCCACCCACGGACGACGAAGAGGGTGAACCCTGAAGGGACCGAGGAGAAAGGGAGAAGGAGACGGCGCAACGAAGAGCGGAGGAGCGCTATTTTATTGCCGGCTTAATAAATGGAGGCTCCTTTATTTGCTCGAGCCAGCATCCGCTCGCAGTTTGCCAACCTGTTTGCTAACAACAAATTAATCGGGTGACGTATCCCGGAGAGCGTGCGTATATATATATATGTATATATATATATTTATACGTATATACTCGACGGAACTTCTTACGTCCTCCTCTCTCTCTCTCTCCCTCTCTCTCTCTCTTTCACTGTTCACTGCCTTCTTATCCTTCTGACTCCGAGGACGAAGACGACAGCCAGGAGTACGCGGCCCGACAGCGGCCGTTCTTTCACCCCTTCGAGCGACCTGCAACCTGCCGGCTCTCCTCTCTCTCTCTCTCTCTCTCTCTCTCTCTCTCTCCCTCTCCCGTTCTGCCTCTCTCTTCCTCCGTTCTTGTCGCAAGGTATGCGTTACCCGCGGTGCCACGGTCCGATACGCAAGTACTTACGCATTGGCCAATCTGTAATTCATAACGCGAACGCTCGCGGTTTTTTGCGTGTGCCCCGCGCGCTGGGAGACCGCCGGGTACAAGGAGAACGCGGGGGCGGGGGGATCGAGGGGTATAAGGACGAGCAGCACGTCGCATCCCGTGGGAATAAAACCTGACCTGGTCAACGTCCCGGCCGACGGCAAAACCGACGGGACGCCTCTTCCTTCCGAGCCTCGGCCATGAATACGACGTCAACCAGCCAGTGACAGACACACGGACACCTTCGCTTTTCCGAAAGATTGCCCACTCTCGCGGGATCTCCGAGGAATTTGAGAATGTTCAGACGTTATTTGCTATTTACCCGACAGTCTTTCTGTCAATTTCCGATTGGTTCCTGTGAACTGAACTGTGAAAAAATTATTATTTTGCATAAATAATATGTCCTATCGAACAGTTAATGATTCGAATGAATTCCAAGAATGTAGATCGGGTGTAACTTACATGCATCGGCGAATGAAATGGCAGACAGTGGAAAAGTAGGTGAGCTATTAATATAGATTAGCTAATTGCTAAATGATCCAGCCAATTTTTCGGATACGTGACGCAGCGTATAGTCGAAACTGGTTCCGAGATAGATCCTCTCCGCGCACGTCCGGCCGATCTTCACGGTAGGAAGACTGCAGGGAGTGTCTTTCGGCGCCGACATCCGGGGATTATATCAGCTGCGACGGACAGCTCGCCTAACAAATGATTCCCCTAATTCTCTTTTCGTCGAGCATTCGCATAATGGTCGTTATCGTTCCCGACCCACCGGGTAGCGCTGATACTTTGGGATTACCATATTTACGACGAGTCCTCCTCGTGGCAGGACTCGCGCGTACATCGCGTACATCTCGCGCGGGGCCTTTGTTCCGCTCCAACAGGATCCAACAGGATATCTCAGGTTCCTCCTGCGTCCGCTTTTGGAGCGATTCGAGGAGATTCCTGTTGACCGTTTCGGATCCTTGTTCAACATTGCGATACTTTCCGGTTGAACTCCAATCCTTCGGTAGCTCCCTTTTTCAAGGAAAATTCTTCTCGAACGTTAAATCTTTCTTTCCTAGACGTTTTATGAAACGTTTCCACCGACATGTGATTTTGCTAGCTTGACCACATTTTTGTGGACGAACACTGAAAAATTAAACTTATGATTATGCGGTAATTAATTATATTCTCGTGTTTCAATATTCAGTGCCGTGACATTTAACATTAAACCTACCGCTGCCGATCGAACGACCGGTTTTATATTTTTCACTTTGCAAACGATGAAGCCGTTTGAAGTTGCTTACATAGGAAATTGATTCTGTAATTTTTTTATCCAAGCACGTATGGACCGTTTATTTTGAAAGTGAGTCCATTTTTTAAAAAAAGTGATATATCACATAATCTGTGATTAATTTAGTGTAAACATTTTATTTATAACTAAAAGCAAAAAAAATCGATTTGCACCACTTTCAAAATAAACGATCCGTATATATATTATTATATTATTTTTATGTTATATTACAAGATTTTTTATAATAAATATTTCAATAAATAGAGTCTTGTCATTTTTATAAGCTGAAACAGTTTAATCGCTTTCAGTGCTCGTTTAGCGTTAAATAGAACGAGAGAAATTTTCCGGAATCGCGCCAACAGATTGATTTTGCAAGCCGGAAAAAAAAAATCGGTCCAGCATGCGACACCGCGCGAGGCGCAAAAATCTGCGCGTCGCCGATTCTCCAATTTCGCGGGCCGATCATAATCTCCCGTGGAATCCGAGGCAATCCGCCCCTGGCGTAACTCACGGTCCGTAGCATAATGGGCCCACCATTTGCCCTGGCGCGCACACGCGCGCATTATTGCGCGGTCTGTGGAGCGCGGCGTGAGCGAGCAAGCAAGCGAGCGAGCGAGTTCTCCTCCTTGCTCGCTCGCCTAGCGAGGCAGCGCGGTACCGGCGCATCTTTTATTCATCCGACAGAGTGGAGCCTTAATTTGAATTGAATAGGATTTATAAATTATTTCAAATTATAGTTGCGACGCATGACCGGTACGGAGACCCGGCGAGCACCAGCTACCGGCAGCGAGGATAGCTAGAGGCCGAGTTAGACAACCCGTGGCCGACGACAACGGCGACGCTGCCGGTGGCGACGAATCCTGACGACGCCGACGACGACAAACGTGCTTGCCGCCAGATAGGAGAGACTCTCTCTCTCTTTCTCCCTTTTCGAGATTTCTCTCTCTCTCTCTCTCTCTCTTCTTCAGAGAGGAACTTCACTAGGGCAGGTGCACGGAAGTTAGCTCCTTTGCGAGTTTCCTTTGTCGCGCAGTCTTGCGAATTGCCAATTTAGACGGATCAAAGTCAGTTTTGGTTGACATCGTGTAGTCTTTACTGCGAAGAGGTCTGTGCAAGAATTCCTGGCACACGACTCCAGAGAAGATTTTCTGAAAGTGAACCCGCCCACTCTAAACCGTAAATTGTGTGAATTACATGAACAGACAATTTTAATGAACTCTGTCTAAACGTCAACCTTATACCTCTGAAACATCTTTGTGTGAATAACCAAAATTTCTACGATAATCAATCCCAGATAGACGTATGTTGTTGGACATTCATTTGCGTTGAAGACGTCTTCGGAACGTTTTCTGTTCGGAAACGGTACGTCTTTAAGATGTCTTATTTCAGACTGTGGGATTGTGTTCTACTTCATAGTTTTAATACATACGTTTTATTCGTTAAATCTAGGTTGATCTATAATGATTCAGGAACACAAAATCTACAATAATTTCGATATTTTTAGAAATGTAGAGGAGATTATATTTTCTTAGTAATTTTGATTTAAAATAATTACATTACAAAAATTAAAGTATACTAATATTTTTTATAGAAATAGAGAGGGGTATAAATTTGAGAAATTTTTTAAAATATGCGAATTCAAGAGGAATTTGTCTTCCTAAAAAATGTATCAAAAAATGTTAAGTTTTAAAAAAAAATCGAAAGTGGTTACCCGGTCATTGGCATAAGGGTTAAACTGAAAGTTCGAGTCTCCTTCAAAGAACTTGCTCCAAACCGTCCTAGACCACCCTCCGAATCGTCTCGAAACCGAAAGTCGCAAAAGGAGTCGACCGCGTCGGGGCAGGTGCAGGGTTCAGCATCCGCGCTTGCTCCTCGGAGGAGGAAGAAGGATGATAATTCAGTGTTCCCTCGAACGGAGAAAAGAGAGTAGGAAGAGGAGGCGAGCACACGGTCGCGAACCCTTTTCTTGCTGGTGTCTTTTGCCGAGATTTTCTTACGTAAGCAAGCCACCGGCATCTCGCGCTGGAATTCCAAGTCCCTCGAGCGTCGTTGCACCGGCGAGCAACCACGCGGCCCAGCCCGACCAAGAAGAAAACGCTGCGGTATCTCTTCTACCGGAGCCTCTCTGTTCGTCTTCGGATCATCTTTCTCTCTCTCCCTTTTTGTTCGTGGTGCGCTCTGTTCCACCGGCCGGTGGATCCCGTCGCCGATGCGCAACGTTCGGAACCTGACGGCCACCGGGGGAAAAAAGGTCCCGGGCGCGAGAAAAAGTTGCATCGGGCCCCGGATCCCGGCGACTCCTCAGCGGTCCGTCGATACAGCGTATCCATCGAGACGAGTCGAGCGTGTAACGAGTTTCGAAACGGGCAAAAACCGCCGGGACTTTATTGCTCCCGATAGAAATGTATCGAAACGTCGGTTAGCTGTCGCTATTTGCCAGAGCCCGGGCAACTTTGTTCGCTCCCGGGCATCCTGAACACCGAGGTCCACCAGGAATCCAGCGAAACGAGGATAACAACGCCGTCCAGGGTATATCTAGCTGGCAGCCTCGTTGCCCAGGTGTGACCATCCACCGACCGTGGAGATACAGTGAAACGACGCGACGCGACGGTGGAACGACGATTCGGTTCTGGGTGGTGTGTTTTTATCCACCTATCGGGCCTCCGGTCTCTTCGGGACTGGAAGCACTCGATGGAAAGATGAAGCGTGGAGGATCCTGCGATGCGGACGCTCGCTTTCAGTCGGATTGACGTGGGCGGTGTGTTTTGTTTTCGTCGGGGGGAGTTTGGTGTTGTTACAAATCAGATTTCACCCCCTGAGAATTATTTTCTGGTGTTTTATCATTCCTAAGTACTCTGTCTTTGAGAAAAAATACAGTGACTGGAGCAAGTGATACGTATGCGATGAAAATTGTGTGGCATTAGACCCCATTAAGCGAATCCATAGATTTATCCAATCTCTTTTTCCGTTCGTACACGATTCGTCTGGTTCTGTTACATTCTACTTGTAAAGTCGAATACAAACAGACATCCTGAAGTGTAGATTTTCAAAAGTACGTTTAAGAAATAGTTACTGGACCTTGTCGCGGCGATCTCCTGTAGATTTGGTACGAAGTAACTATGGATTTTCGATGTTTATGTAAATTCTCTCTCTCCCAACTTCATGATTCGATTTATTAACACTGCCAGAGCGTTTTGCCCTGAGCGTCATGATTCTATTTTAAGGAAAACACATAGATCTTCACAAAATATAGTAATATTTAGTTGCAGATACTGAAATGGATTTACAGTAATAAAACAAAACACTACGAGATATTTCGTAGTGTGGCAGTCAATGTGTAAAGGCTATAGCCGGGTTTGGTGTTCACCCCCGACGAGTTTTTGATCGAGCTTTGGCAATTCGATAGCCTACCCAAAACGACCCCGATCTGCCAAGTTACAGCCCCATATCTCATCTGTAAGGGTAGTTATTGAGGAAAATAAAAAAACCAGTTTTTCGCCCATTTTCCCCATTTATTGGCAATTAAAAATTCTGACACACTTCAAAAGAATTACTATACTACGTATCGTCTTGTTGATTCAACATTGAAAAATTTTCAGTACAATTTATTAGTTTTATTTCACCGGTGAAATCTCCTATGAAATCTTGAAGACGACCTCCTGATGCTATAACACTTCGAAATCGGCGATCTCCGAGCGGCTCCGCGGAATATTGAAGCCGTCAGGGTAGAACACGCCAGAAATTGCTCTCGAATGTACACTCTGTCTGGCGTGGTCCTCATATTTTATTGCGAAAAATCCGACGGATGGTGTGTGCCTGCTGGCCCCCTTTTCGGCCGTGTTATCCAGCGGCGCGGACTCGCCGAAGGGAAACGAACGCGACTGGCAAAAGTGTGGAAGAGCGAGAGAGAGAGAAAGAGAGAGACGAAAAAAGAGAAAGAGAGAGACAGCAGGTCCGGGGCATTATAAAGCATTACAACGAGTGCTGTTAACGTCCGTGTCCAATCCGCGTGCCGCTCGAAAATAAAATACAAAATAGCGCGCGACAGCGCTTTGTAAAGCTTTCTGTCAAATCCATCGGTCGTCGCGTTCTGCCTCTTTTCCTCTATTTCCCACTCGAGCCGCGACGCCCTCTCACCCCCTTTCCACCCCTAACCCGCACGCCGATAAATCCATCTCTCTTTCGCGTAACCTTTTCGACTCTTTTTTATTTTTTTTTTTTAGCCTCGCTTTGTTTCCCGACATCCTTTTTCGAGCGGCCCGCGGTGTCAGCTGCGAGGGGGTCACGGGAAATCGGGTTCGATCTTCGATCCCTCTGGATCGCGTCCCACGATTTTTTCAGAGACACGGCGACGCACTGTTTAGATTATACAGCTTGCTCGCCGCTGTGATTTTTTAAGCAATCTCGGCTGCTGGTGTTGATCCGACGAGGGTCGCGAATTTCCATTTACTCGGAGTTTTTCGAAGGTGAAATGCGACGTATCTAGGATCATTTGTAATTTGTACTTGATCGGGTATCCACTTTCAATTTCTCTTGAAAACTTCCGTAACATTTTCGCTGATGAAATTATTGCAGATTTTATATTCTTCAAGCATTATACAGCAGATTAACCCACGCTCGACGAATAAAAAACATTATTTGAAACTATAAAATTGAACATCATGGAATAACCGTAGAAATTTCGGTTATTGACGTGCGGGTTACGAATTGTCGTTAACGGGAAAATGACACGAGCACAGAAGACAGCGCGAAGCGGTAACAATCTGTTCGCGTAGCGTTCTAGTTGCGAGGATCGCGCTTCCACTCGGAGCCGCGAGAAACCTCGGCGACTTTCGATTCGTCTTCCGCCGAGTTTTCTCTCCTCGTCCGTGCGGCGCTCCCCTCTCCCCTTCCGTGGGTCGTAAACGCGAACGATTCGAATTGCAAATCAAATAGAACGTGCCCTGTGGAACACTCGCCGAGTATATTCGTCCCCTCTCTCAGCTACGCTCTCTTCTTCGTTTCCACCAATTTTCCGCGTCGGCTGGGACAGAATGCGAATACCAGTCGATACTCGCTCGCGCCGGAAGCACATTCGTCTTCTTTCGATCCTGTGTTTCCTGCACGCAGGTACATAAATCACTGTGTTGCATTTTTAGTTTCAAAAAATCTCTGACTTTTAAACATATGAAATCGTAAAATTATGGAATTATTCTCAACGCAGTCGATTCCAAAGAAGTCTCATTGGCGGAACCTTTCGTCTTCTCAAAAAAAGAGGTCCACTCCCGTTCGCACCTAACCGCAGATCAGCTCGCGAGAAATTCGCGGGGCGGGGGGTGTGGATCGGGGGGGCCGCGGATCGTCGGCAGCCAATCGAGAGTTTATAGGGGGGTGTAGCTCTCGCGGCGCGGAATATTCGCCGCTCAATTTCGTTTTCCCCCTGTTTAATCATGGTCCGGGGGCGGCGGGGGGGCTGGTCGGGGGTGGCTCTGGTGCGTGGCGAGCGTAACGCCGCGCCGCGAGGATGAACGGAGCGAAACCAGCGAATAGAAGCGACAAGGAGAGAAAGAGGAAGAGAGAGAGAGAGAGAGTGCGAGAGAAATCGAGAGAGGGGTTGGTGATGGAGGAGGAGGGGTTGCTGGGGCGGCGGCAATAGCCCCGCTCGGGCCGTCATTTGTCAGGGGCTGTCGCGGCACGAGCGTGTTTCTGTTCCAGCGGCGCAGATAGCGACCCATCCATAGGCCGTTCATCTTTATTCCTTTATATATAGAGTTCCTATCCCCCCCGCCCGCCTCTCCCGCCCCCGGGACCCCCGGTTCCCTCCAAAACGCCCTACACGATTCCCTCGAACTCATTTAATTACAACAAACAATTTATTAGGTCCATCCTGGTTCCGCCCACGGGCAGAAACAGGGTAGAGGTGGGGGACCACGGGATGGTGGAATGAAATCGGGGGAACGGGGGGGCGAACGGGGAGGGGGAGAGCCGCGTACCCATACACCTATACACCTGGTACAAGGATCGTATACGCACGTACGTACACGTACACACGGAAGACTCCGACCGACCGGCGAAACTGAAATTATTCCGCCGGGGGTGGCCGATCACCCGATTGTATCCGCACAAAGGAACGTGTTTTTGGTTCGTTCCCGATGAAACGTGTCGGTTACGCTCGGCTCGGTCCGATCTGTGTTCGGACCCCCTCGTCGAGATCGGCGCCCCGCCACGGAATATGACCGCCGCGCCGTCCAATTGATCTCTGAACGACGGAACACCGGTCGCTGATTTGCTGGAAATGTTTAATAGCCGACCCTGTGCCCGGACCCGCCGCTCTCCCCACCTTTCTATTTGCCTATGATTATGCACGACGTTATAACCGAACGCAACAATGGGTGTGGGCGCATCGGATGTTCGAGCAATTGTAAATGCACGATGCAGTTGTTGATACTTGTTCGAATTTTTTCATCTGGGGGGAACAGTTCCTTTTTGTGTTTCTTGAAGAAAATTTGAGGGACGTGAGTTTTCTCGCTTGACGGAGGTCGACGTTGTTTCCAACCACTGGTAATAATGTCTTCCGTGTAATCACTTGAATATACGTTACATTCTTCTTCTCCGCCTTAGACATTGCAAACGTTACTTTATAGGGAACATCGAGATAACGAATAATTTCATTGCAATAATCTAGATTCTAGACGATAGAAACCGGTGATATTTCGTAATTGTTCCGCACGAGAAACCTACCGCGTAGTCTATCTAAGGTTAAGAGGAACATGAATGAATACAAAGCGAACGGTGGCTGGAAGAGGGGAAGGATTAAGTGGGAATAGGACTGATGTACATGAAGTCTGAGAAAGCTGAATGAATGGGATTACAGATGAGCGAGGATAGATTAACGAGAGTAATACGCGTGATTCGAGTCGGTACACCGACTTCGGTTTCTCGAGTGCAGAAATCCTGAACGTATCATCGAAAAACAAAACCAAAGAATTTTCTGCTCACCTACTCGTAAGATGGACAGAGTAAAGAAACAAAATTGAACTTATTTCGCGTCGACTATAAAACAGCGAAACGCCACGGTGTTCGAGTACAATGTCAGAGGTTTCGGATTCGAAGCAAGCAAACTTGTCTCGATCGATATCCCACAGTTCGAATCGGACCAATTGGGAGCGGTGAGCGCTCACGGAGCAACGTTCACCGCGACCGGCGGGGTTAATATTTACATTCGGTTCACGCGGCACGCCATATCACGCAGATCGCGGTCCCGGCGAAAGGATAAACCGGCGATCAATTTAGCAACACGGGCGTTATCAGTCAGTGGAACTCTTTACCGGTGCCGGGTAAAAGGTCACGGTTCGTCGGCGCGGTGCGCGCGAACTTCCCCGCCCACGCTCGCCAAATCGTGCGAAACGCCGCCGCGCCGTTCGCGCGAACTGGTCTCCCGTTTCTCTTATTACTTTTCTCGCGTTATGGTATCGGTAATTGCGCCCGGAAAACCCCGTGAATGGGACCGACGATCTCCGCGGGACGGAAAATTGCGTTAGTCCCGGCACAGGCAACGCGCTGTGTCCCCTTATTAGAAGCACATTTTCAGCTCGCGTGGGTACCGGGCGAAAATGACTCGCGATGTAATTACGTCGTCAATTATCCCGGGCTAGAATAGCGAGCGATTTCTATCGGCCGCTCCGAACGAAAACTTTCCTCGGTTTCTGGTGCAATCAATTCGCTGATTGCTGCCAGGAAGAGAACGAGCGAAGGAGGACAGAGAGAATTATCTGGAGCAAGAGAGAGAGAAGGACCAGGAGTAAATACGAATCTCACGCTTTCGTTCTTAATAGCGGCGCCCTATCGTACGTGTCCGATCGACGGTAACGACTTCCAGAATAATGTACGAGTTGTAACTACGGCAACCGGGCTGTGTTTTCTTCGCCTCTTCGCCTCTTTACCGAGTTATGTCTCCTGCGGCTCTTGTACACGGCGAATGTCGTTCCGCGGACGCTGAAATATTTTCTTTTCCCTGCATCGGGCGTACCTGCACCTGGGATGCACGCGATTCCCTGCCGGCGATGCGTGAACCCCGTTTCGTAAATCTGCCCTCCGCTCTGGTCGGGAACGTTTGTGGAGAGGGTCGTGCGATTTTTATTTTTCAGCGACTATTTCATCATTATTATCCCACGAACATTTTCACACTCGATGCGCGCACCTGGACCGCCTTAACCCCTTGCCGTATTTTAACTTGATTCGTAATGAATGTGTTAACAAAAGGATCTCAGGATTGGCTCGCTGGACTGTGGATTATTAATACAAAATTGATAATGCTCTCGGCGCAAGGTTCGATCAATATTTAATGTTTAAAGCAAATTTGCGAGTTTGCTATTTACATTTTCGACGTTTCGATCCTAATTTGGATCATTTTCACGAATATGAAAAAACCGCGTATGCTTTGTAAAAATTAAAAGATGGAAAAGAATATCGCGACAACGTGTTGTTGGTTTGTTGTCACACGCGATACTGAAACGTTGAAAATGTAAATAGCAAATTTGCTTTAAACAT
The DNA here is from genome assembly GCA_028454225.1 of Lasioglossum leucozonium. Lineage (NCBI taxonomy): Eukaryota > Metazoa > Arthropoda > Insecta > Hymenoptera > Halictidae > Lasioglossum > Lasioglossum leucozonium. The sequence continues at coordinate 5,774,547 of CM052216.1, read as the reverse complement.
TAAATATTGATCGAACCTTGCGCCGAGAGCATTATCAATTTTGTATTAACCATCATACGATCGAGACTACAAGTAAACATTTACTGTGGATTATTGATTTGAAAAATGACTGGTAGTGTGGATATATTTGAACTTTATTGGAAGAGCCTGACGAGCTCTCAACCTTTCGGTCCGGTAATTCGACTCTCACTGCCTTTGAAACCGCCACGCGAAACGGCAGCAATTCGGCTTAGAATCGTTGAGATTTCATTTCGCCAATCAAAGGCAGACACGACTCTTAGACAGAGACGCAGGGTTACGTTACAAAAACTGTCAACCGTCACGCGTGACGGGATCCGGAACGCTGAGAAACAATACCGTCTCAAGAAACCAGGCGAGCTATTAACGGCTAATTTGAATGATATTTCGATCGCGTACATATGATTTTAGACAAATGTTTTTAAACAAAGTCGAGCAAATATGAATGTTACGCCTTTGTTTTTAGATGAAATAAATTTGATTTGTTTGTAATCAATATTTCAGCGTTAAAATCAATGTAGCAATACAAAAAATATATGTATTCTTTTCTTTTCTACGACGTTTTTTGGGATGAAGATGTTTTAATCACTGTAACCGTAAAGAAAATGGTACGGCAAGAGGTTAATTCTTTGATTCTTTCAGTCGTAGCATCATGCGATTATTGTTTTCTCTTTCTATATGTGTGAAATTGATATTCGATTGAATAATAACAATAATACAGCGCCATAATCGCAGAAAAAATACGCACAGGAACGTCCGCGTCAGAACAAACGTGTTGTACATTTTGAAATCTCGAAAAGTGCCACTTAAAATTCACTAGGCCCCCTCTCCAAAGCGTAGAAGGATTTATACCCAAGGATGTCTAATTGCAAAGGTGGCAGACATCGTCTGGCTGGTTTTCCGTGAAAATGTTCTCTGTTTTTCCGCGCAATGAGCAAAGGGGGTTGGACGCTGGGAGAGGAAGAAGAAGAAGGCACGATGATATGAGAAAGACTGCTCTTACGTAGGAAGTTTACCCACGGCTTCGTCGCCGCCGCCGTCGGAATAATGGGTGGGAGGGTGAGACGGTTTTCGTAGAAGCGAGCAGAGCTCGTAAAGACTTTTCCACCTTCTCCTCGCTCTCTCGCGTGTCATAAAGCATCTTCGCGGAGTTCCTCGCCTAGACGGTGAATACGATCTGATGTTATTACCGCGATGCCATCGCGTTGCGTAATATATCGCTTCTCTCGGAGCACGGTGCGCCCCGGTATAGAACCGAGAGCACGGAGAAAGGTGCTGCGAAAGAAACTGAGAGCCGTGCTGGAAATTTTCAACATAATATCCGCTGCAACTTGTTGTCTAATCTCTGCTAACGGCTCTGCAATTCCCCGTAGTAATTGCATCGCGTAATCACGTTCGCCGCACCTTCCTATCTAATTCCAAACAATTGCTGCGAGGTTTTCGTATTTTCAATCTGTAGAATATATTCTGTTTGTTCGCGGGCGATATGAAAATTCTTTGTGCAGGCCAGGAGTCAAATAGACGTTTCATTCTTTGATAAGCGGACTTTGATCAAGTAGACAGAGGATATTTATAAGAAATACAAATTTTCTGCATTCATCGAGACGAAGTGGCGTGAAATTGAAATTTGTTTTCTTTTGAAATATGTTCAATAGATTTGAAACAATATCGGAGTAATTTTAAATTCTTCTAATGTTTTAAATTATATCTACTCGTTTTTACCACAAGTGCGTGAAATCCGCTGTCTATTGATAAGTTTAACAAGTTGAGAATTGTATATCGATATAATTCCGATTGTTTTCGTTTTAATTCTGTTTTAAATGGTAGCAATTCATTGTTAAATTGATCTGAATAACATAATATTATTAGTAAATAGCGGATTTTATGCATTTCTGACAAAAATGAGTGTAATTTGAGACAGTAAAAGCATTAGAAGAATTTAGAAACGCTGTGATAATATTTCCAAGCTATTAAACATATTAAGAAGGAAAACAAATTTTTATTTAATTTCGGTTTCTTGTAATTCGGGTAGGAAATTTTGCATGAAGATCCATTGCCTAATTATTAGAAATATTGAAGGCATTGGTTTCTAAGTATTCTCGAGTGGGTGAGCAGAAATTCGTGGACCCAACGGGACGTGATCGGGCCCTGGAATTGGGACAGCCACGGGCCCAGTAGACCGCGCAATCTGGATTTTCGCCGGGCGATTCGATCAATTACGCCGACACCATTGTAATTTGTAGCGTCTCTATCTGCGTTTGTCCGGAACCGGTTAACGAGGTCCAGCCAATCGGAGAAGGAAGGCTCGGAAAGGATCCGATTAATCGAGACTGTTCGAGAGTTGAACGTAGTGGCCCGTCGGCCCCGCGGCGCGGCGCGACGGCTACGGGCGGTTTTACGAGCGTTCCACGCGTAAACGCTCGAACGGGAATAATTTTTGTTTCGTACGCGCTCGCGCGCGCTTAGTATTAAACATCCATCCACGTGAAACGCGAAATAAAGTGGCCGGGAACACTCCGGCCAATTAATTACCGCGATCTGATTGCGCGCAATTAATCCCGCCGTCTTGCCGGCGGATCATTAATTAAGAGTAAACGAATGTCTCCGGGATGTAGACACTCGAGGACGCGCGCTCATTTATTACGAATAATTTACTTACGAACGACCCTGCCTACAGAGAGAGACAGAAAGAGAGAGAGAGAGAGAGAGAGAGAGCCTCTTCCCTGGATCCTCGGGCGCTAGATCCTTCCCGATAAATTGTTCCTTGTCGACTCCGGTTGATTGCGATCCGCCGCTCCTGCTGTTGCTGTTGCTGCTGCGTGCTTCATAGTTTTATGTTACCATTAAATTGCTTGGATGCTCGAACGTTCCCAACGCCGTTTACGATTTTTAGAGTGAGAACGCGTCCGTATACCCAGCACAGCGTGTTCGACGGTTTTAGGCTGCTTTGGGATTTTCCACATTTTTCTTTGTACAGAGATTTGGGGACTGTGATTGTCCCAGTCATCTCCTTCCGCAATTTACGAATTCCCTAAGCCAGTCGACCGGAATACCGATCATCTACTTAACACTGAACCTGCCAAAACAATACAGTACAGGGTAGACCGAAGGAATCAGATCACGGGTCGAATCGGATCGAAATAAAAAACAGTTGAAATTTGTTATATTATCATGGCAACAATCGTCTAGGTCGTGCATGCATTCCTGACTCCTCTCTCTACACCTCCTTCAATTGTTTTTTTTTATTATTGTACGTTGCACCGTTCAGTGTTGACACGCATTTTGTCTTGCAGTGATTTTAGTACAGACAATTTCTTATTTAAAATTGAAAGGTGAGGTTTAACATCTGAATGTGTTTAATATGATTAGTTTGTATAGTGCCCAGAAGTAATATTTGATATAATTTTCGCCATTACTTCGGAATTTTTTAATGGATGTTGAATTTTTCGAATGCGAACGTGGATCTTTAATTTTCGAAAACCTGTGGCGCCTATTTCTGAATTGCCTGAACACTAAACTTACCGATCACTAATATTGATTAAAATGCATTACCTGACATAAAAATGTCAAGACTCTAATTTACCTAGATTGTGTACAATTTATACCATAGTATGCGCTGGAATAAAGAAATTTATCGAAACATTTCCCATGGAAGTAGCTGCATCATTATAATATAGTGGCTAAATAAAAAACCGGCAGTTTTAGTGTTGAACTAAAAAATAGTTTAATCTCGCCACAAGCTAACACAGAAGAAACCAACAAAGAAGTAGCTGTGTAATTTTAATATAGTGTACAAATAAAAACCGGCAGTTTTAGTGTTGAACTAAAAAATAGTTTAATCTCGCCACAAGCTATCGCAGAAGAAACAAATAAAGAAGTAGCTGTATAATTTTAATATAGTGTCCAAATAAAAACCGGCAGTTTTAGTGTTGAACTAAAAAATAGTTTAATCTCGGCACAAGCTATCGCAGAAGAAACAAATAAAGAAGTGGCGAACTATAACGAGACCGCGCGACAAACTCTCGCAGTAACGGTTGATGTTTGCGGCGAACTCAAAGAACGAAAGCAGGAGAAAGTGTACCGGGATAAATTGACGTTTTGTTCGCGCGACATTAAGAGCGCCGAGAGTGGAAAAAAACCGGTGCCGGGAGGATCGCGACGGGGAATGGGAAAAAAAGCTCGTGAATACGCTAATAAGACGAAAGCTCCGAGAAGTGGCAATAATCGGGAGAAGCGGTCATAAACGGCACGCCCTCTCTCCTCCTCTTTTTCTCGAGCGCTGGAACAGAGGATAATTCGATTCACGAGGGAGGTACTCGAGTAACGAGCGGGAAAACCTGGATAGCTTCGCCGGCGGAACACCGTATAAATAAAAACTGAACGGGACGGGAGAGTGGTTGGTTGCATGGAATTCGCTCCCGGTCCCGGGGTGAACTTCCTCTTCGAGCGGCGCGGCGCGGCGCCGAATGATAATTGCGTTTCCGCCGGTGTTAATGTACAAACTGCGCGAATTTCTCCGGGGACCGTGCCCCGATATCCGGAACCGTCTGATATTCTGACCTTTCCTCGGTCCTTCGAAACGCATTCACGCTCCTTGCCAACTTGTTCTCCCTCATATCCAGCCAGCGCGATGTCTCATTCACGGTGATTGTACGCAAACGAAGCTCCGTTCATTTTTAATTCGTTAAACGACACCTTTTTATCTCGATAAACGAGTATATGCAATGTTGTGCTTGCACAGTAACCCACGATCTTTTAATAATCAACCGTAGAAAGTAACCCCGTTTTCGCAAATGCGATAGAAAAATTAGTAATTACATTGTGTTTAGCGAAGCTACATCCTTCGTTTAATTAATGAGAACGCTTATGTATATTTTTTATTTTCATTTATTTATTGCAACATAATGTACATTCTAGGGTACAGTGATAACTGGACTGCGGATTTTTATGCAAAATAAAAATTTTCCTCACAATGTGACTTGTTATTGTATCGTTATCGCTATACTGCGGATCTTTTTATGAAGAAATTGATTGGCTGAAATATAAAATATACAATTCAGAATATTGTAATATTATTCTTAATTTAACAAAGTCATCAATGAAATTTTTTTTTTATTTTATTTATTTTATCCCTACAATCACTGGAGAACATTTTTATTTTACATAAAGATCCGCAGTCTAGTTATCACCGTACCCTACAATGTACATTATGTCGAGATGTCTTAATAAATTCATTAATTACACGATCTTCCTTTTTATTTTCAGTCATTAAGCAACCTACGTCCAACGGCAATTGATTAGGTAGATTTATTGAAGAGTTATTGATAAAAGATTTATTGATAAAACACGCTGATGATTATTATAAAAAAAAAAAAACGATTTATCCGAATTCTTCGCCAGGTCTTTGTATCCTTCCGGTGCTGATTGGAGAATTCGATCGAAGCGAGTCGATAAAACGGAAGAAGATCGTTCCATTGTAGTTGGTGGAAAAATCGGCAAAGATCCTGCGGTCTGCGCGTCCCATTAGCGAAATGAAGCCGATCCATTAGACGGTGGTTCGATGCTTTTACTTTCGCGCGATACCTGTCTATTACATTCTTGTTCCCGCCGGATTTCGCAGTTACCCACGTCGCGAGAGGCAACCTTTGTCCATGAGATCAGCCGGTTTAATAACATGATTCAAGGAGCGGCAGCGATCGGCGCATTAAGGTCAGCTGGGTCGAGGTGTATAAAGATAATAGCCCAGCCACCGACCGTCCGGCCGGCCGGCCGAGCCGGCGAATAAGTTCTCTTCGTGTCCAAGTATGTAACGCGCGTGAGAGATTCATTAACGTTGCACCGGCGTCCAACTTTGGGTAACGTATATCGCGGGGCCCTCGGCCCCCCGGCCCTGACATTTGCGTGATTAAACCGAAGCTACCTCTCGTGACTGACGGCTCGCCGCGAACGAGAATCATATCGCGTTTGAACCAATTGTCAGCCCCGCCGAGCCGTGCATTCCCGTTATGTCTCGTTAAAAGAATCACCGTTTAATGCGAGGCACGAGTCAGCGGATGTTAGAAAAATTATTGACTCGATTTGGCTTGTTAAAAAAATGTTATTCGCCGCTGACGTTCACTTCGATCGTACAAATTAGAGGGTAGCAGATCTTCGTACAAACAGTGACTCCGGAAAGTATCTCAACAATTAACGTTAAACCGTTGTCGGTCGAATGACCGGTTTTATTATGTTTCATTTTACGATTATTGAAATTATGATGTTACATGGAAATTGATTAGACAAATATTTTTATCCGAGCGCATACTCCCAGAAATAAATAGAGCCTCGTCGTTTTCACTAGCTAAAACGTTTTAATCGCTTTCGGTGCTCGACCGCTTTAGCGTTAACCTCTTAGCGTATTCGCCCGAGTTAAGTCGGGTTTAAGAAGACGACTTTCAACTCGTTCGATCTGCATAGAGAATAATAAAATTGTTGGAGAAACGACCGCTTTTGAATTTTTGATTGGTGCGTTGAGGGGTTAATGTGTGCTTTTCAAAAAAGAGCGAGCCTCGCAATCAGAACGTATTGAAAATACTGTTTTCCTGATACAATGTAACAGTAGATATAAGTATTCTCCTGCCTTTTATGAGATGACGGACGCCGAAGGAGTCCCACACAGAAAAGATCAGTGAGATCGAGGTGCCGGCGATGAAGGAAAACAGCTACGTTCGTCTCGCGAAAATGGTAAAAGATTTGGTCGGACATCGGGATTCGCGTGTCGATGGGGTTCTAGTCGCCCGCGAACGCTTTCGTGGTTCCCACTAATGATGAAATCGCGGGATGAACGGCGTCGAACCGTGGCAAACGGGTCAGATGGGTCAGCCGTTGCAAAAATAATAATCAATCGAACGACCGGGAACCGAGAGAGCCGGGGCAATTACGCGGTGGCGGCGGTGCCTGTGCTGCGGTTAGGTTTGCCCGGGCCAGGTGGGACGAGGACAACCGAGGAGCCTTCCTACCGCCTCTTTAATTCGCCTCTTTTCCTTCCCCTGGGCCGCTCGTTCCTTCCGCGGCAGCTCCCTATCATAACCTAACAGCTCGAGACTCCCTCGCTTTATTATTAAAAGTTGAAATTCCGCTGGGAGCCGGGCCGATCTTGCGGCGAACCTCCCGACCCGCTCTCGCGTCTACCTCGCTGCTTCACCTGCCTTCCCCCCCCCCATGCCACTGCCGTTTTGACTGACGTCCTGTTAAGGAGGTCGACGAGCTCGCTGAGCCTCGGAATTTTTGGTGAAACCTTCTCCGGCCGGGCTCGCATTTTTGCCCGAATCTCCGCGGATACGTGCTACCTCGTTGACCCGTTGCCGCACGATTTGCATCCTTGCTGCGGTGATTAGATCTTACTCGTTCTGGAATCACTTCGTAGAGACACGAGACCGTCGGTGCGACGTCGAAAATGAAGAAAGTTTACGCTTAGTTTGAACGTATTCGAATATTTATAAATGTATAGAAATGTACAGGCTGAGTCAGAAGAGATCTGAATGCCTTTGGTGGTTTTGAAGACACGAAATTTGGCGACATGGGAATTTGAATGGTACCGAAAGCACGCATATCGCCATCATAATATTATTCTTCTTTGGGCTTTTTTTCCTGGAATTTTCAAGGTCACCAACGTTTTGCTTTTTTTTTGGAAACCTATGTTTTTCTATTATTCGTTAGGATACTACTCCGGAACACTTGCCGAGAGACCGAAATAATTCAAAGAATTTTTAGCTTCGTTACCTTTCTAACGAATGAGTTTAGGGCACAAGTATGTTAGTAGGTTTAGTACATAGGTTTCCATTTTAAAAAACGTTGAGAAAAGGCACAAAAAAGAATAATATAAATTCTCATATCGCCGAATTTCGTATCTTTGAATCCAGCAAGGATATTCAGGTGTTCTGTTTCTCCCGACTCACCCTGTATATCATGTTCGAATAACTTTTCACAGTAACGTCAAAAAAGAAATTAGCGAATTATGTTCGTGTATACAGTCTAAGAAATTAGCAGAGATACCCCAGGGGACCTCGCTGTGACCGCGCAGCGTCGTTAATTTCCCGGAATGTCTACGCAGAATGTGATTATTGAATCCCGCATACTTAATCCGAAAATAGAGCAGCAATAGCAGCTACGATCAAGCTTTTTCCATCGGTATTGTAGAGCCGAGCGATAAAAGCTCGCGCCGCGGCGCAGAGAGTGGATCCGATTGCTCGTTCGAGCGACGATTTTTCCCCGGGACGCGTACATCGCCGGCTGGCAACCGGAATTGCCGAAAGGCGGTAAAACTGTCCGACGAGAGGGTCGTAACGGATATCGGAGGGGGTGCGAGTTACGCGCGGCCCGAATACCCATTTACTCGTAGGAGTGATTGAAAACGCGCGGCAAAAACGGCGTCCTCCGCGATGGAATATTTAAGCGGGACAGGAGTCGCCCGCGGAGAACCGCAGCTCGTTTCCTCATTCGCTGCTGGCCCGTGTCACACATTTTGTGGCTTTTTTTTTTTGTCAACAAACCGATCCTCCCCACACTGTACACTCGTAGAAATACCTTTCCGAGCAGTTGGAAACGTCTTTATTATTGTTTTTTCTTTATTACAAACGGACCGAAGCCCTAGTACTACTAAGATCTCTGTCCCATTTATTTTTTCGTGATTTTTCTTAATTCATTGATTTACGGAGCACACAATCTCTCGAATATTATTATCATTATTTTATATCAAACGGAACGAAGTCCTCTTACATAAATGTTTATATAGTAGAAAAAAGAAGTTTCTCAAAACTCATGGTGTTTTTTAAAAGTGTGTAAAGACCCACAAAAAAATTAATACGATTATACTATAGAGCGTTAGAATCTGTAATAATGCGATTTACTGCATTAATTAATCCGTGTGTAGATCTGGATTTGTGTTGAAATCCTGCTCTAGATCTCAATACACGTTGAGGTACGTAGATTTGCATGAGGAGGGAGGGTCAATCAATATGATTATTTTAACACTAAACCATCACCGGTCAACATGATCGGTTACAGGTTTTTTATTTCGCAATTACTGAAATTATAAAAATGCTTTCGTGGCAAATGATGAAATGAATATATCTAAAAAAGCAGATATTGAAATATGAACCGTACAAAGTTCAAATAAATTTATACTTGTTATTTTTATAACGCAACATGTTCAAGCTATTTGTAAAGCTCGATAAGTTTAGTGTTAATTAAATTAAAAATAAGGCTCTGATCGGATACTCTTCTTCGAGTAATGTTTCGAGGTTGATTGTGTCTAATATTGTGGAATAATCATGATCGAAGATAGACATTGAAATATTTAGCCTATATGAACAAAACCTGACAAATTTATGCTGCGTTCTCTCGAGCATAATTCAGTAATTGAAGCTTTTTGGAGAACATATGATTGAAGCATATTGTAACAGGGGTCAAGAGTGATATACAGGGTGTAAAATTCTTTCAATTCCCGGAAATGGAATTTTTTTTAATAACTCCCAAACGCAGCCGCGGCGACCATTTTTTCAAATTTTTGCTTCAACTCACCTCAATAACCTCCCATTTCCAGGGGTTGAAGGATTTTGGGACACCCTGTACAGCGATCTAAGTGCGTGGATTGAATTAAAATCAGCGTTGATATATTGATGATATATTGGTAAAAATATCGTCAATTTAGCACCCTCGTGTGTTTTATTGTTATTTCGCCTAGGGGGTGTACGAGGGCTGAAACCGCAATTACCTCGGCTCGACACCGTCGAAACGTTTCGCGGGATTTCGCGTCGCGCAAAGGATAAGAGGCGACAAAGCTCGATGGCTCGACATCTAATTCACTAAAGGTACACGTGTACGACACTCGGCCCCGGCTACCGTCCTCGAGATCGTTTCTGCTAGCAAGCGAGCGAGAATACCGCGCGCGCGGCCCAATAATTTGTCGGCCTGGCGATTTTTTCCATCGGCTCTCGTTTACGAGGGGTACAAATTGTTCCGGGAACGCGATCGAGATCGATCGATCCCTGCCGTTTTTGTTGGATCGTTCGGGAGCTTTAACGACGCCCGACGCCCGGAACATAACCGCCCTCGACGTCCACGGACTTTTCAGAATAATTCGCCCGGGCCCCGGTCTCTCGGGCCCCCGACAATTCGCGCGATTACGTATTATGCTAAACACGCGAAAATGGCTTTTTAAATGGAACATCTACATTTATGCGGCGCGGGGCCCCGGTCGCGCAATCCCCAGCTCACCCCCCCTCCCCTTCCCTCGTACGATCCATTCCATACTCGGGCCCCTGGTCCCGTGGACCGCGGTAAGCACCGGCGAATTAAACGCAATTTTCGTCCATGCGAGGTATGCATAACAAATTGTCGACTCCTCGAATCGCCGCGAACGTCTTTATACTCCGATGCCGGAGCCGGGGTCGTTAGGCACGTAGCACGGGGGCAGAAGACGGCTGTTTCCGTCCCGTCGACGATTACAATCCAATTATTATTCCTGCATAATGCCCCAAACCCCCGGCCTGATTGTTCGCCGGGGCACCGTGTACTCACCTGCCTATGAATCCGTGGCGAGGGGGGGAGGGGGCGAGGTAAGCAGCCTGATCGGTCGCGTTCGCTGGATAATGAGACTGTGGATAGAGACCGGCCGAGGATCTGCCCCTTGGGGATAGGGTGTCCGCGAAATTGAAAATTAAACGTTCGCCCGGCTATCCCGGAATCTCGATTCTTTACCCGTTTCGGTTCGTCTCTTACGGAGAATCCGTGTCTCGATTTGTACACGCGTGAATACCTCGATACCAAGTGGAACAGTGAACGTTTAAAACATGCGAGAGTCCACTTAACCATTGTGTCAATAACCGGGTACTTTCAATTTCTCTTACAAACTCCGTCAACGTATTTTGGTGATGAATATCGAGATTATTGTAGATTTTATTTATTTATTTATTTTATTTATTTTATGTAGATTATTGTAGACTGAGGGTTAATACCACGGTGACCTTGACATAACCGTGAAGAGAATTTCGAACAAACATCTGTAGTACAATCCGCAGTAGTATTTTATTAGTATTATTATTTTATTATAAACGGACCGAAGCCCTCTCACATAAATGTTTACATAATGGAATAAAGAATTTACGTAGAATAACAAAGAAGGGACATGCACAAAAACTCATAGTAAATAAGGTATGATAATATCCGATAATCCTACTGTAATTGTTTTTTAAAAGTGTGTAAAGACCCACTAAAAAAAATATGATTATATTGTATAATCACAATAGTATTATTACTAGATTGCAAATTTTTATGATTTCATGGCTTTCTTATATGGCACAAGAGAATATCCATGAAAACATTTCTTTCAAGAATTAATTAGAAAAATTCAAGGTGCGATTTAAGGGGGGAGAATGAACGAAAAATTTGTTTTCAAGACACAATTGCACGCTGTAACCGTAAGAACCTCGTGCAGCAGCCAAATAGAAGCACAAAGTGGCTGAATTTCCATACGAGAGGCAAGGGTTAATAAAAGAAGGTGAAGGTTGCATAGCCCCGCCCCCCCGGGATCCCCGGAATTGTCGCGTTTCGTGTATGATCAAGGAGATCCGGGGGTAGATGGTCCGCGAAATTGAAAATTGAACGTTTCGCGGCTACTATGCAGGGTCTAACCGAGGATGCATTTTTCTGTTTCATGTGCTGGCCGGGCATCATCTCATCGTAGGATCCGACGTCCGTGAGTATGGGTTATTAAGTATCACGAAATGTTGCAAAGTATCGGCTGCGAGGATCGAGCAGGGGGAAAGTGAGAGAGAGAGAGAGAGAGAGATAGAGGGAGAGAGAGTAAGGCAGAAAAAGACAGAAAGTTAGCGCGAACGAACGGGTTTCTTTCCAGTCGCGGACTCGATTCTCGTCACCCAAAAAAGTCTCGCGAGTATCGCGTTTCTTATTTGCGACCGCCGCAGTCCCGTCGTTCGATTTCGACCCATCGAAAGTGGAACGACCGAATTTCGCCGGGCCGCGAGTATTTTTGGCGTTTAATTATCCGCTAGAAGTACCGAACCGTGTAGCGTTTCAAAGCAACGACGAGATCGAGTTTATTCTATTTTATATATTATTTATTTATCGTCTAAAGCCATATAAGATTTATAAAGCGTTTATTCTATTTCATATAAAATTTTTATTTACGTGCTCCGATTTCGAGAACATCTTGTGGAAAGTATTTAACAATTTCAATGACCGTATACTGGAAGTGACTAATGAAACGAGGACAGCTTTTATCGACAGATTTTATTCTAGCGGTGTCGATATTAGCTTCTTGACGACGAACATTCAGGTCGATTAGAAGAGAAAAAGCTCCTGGTCGATCGAATGTGAAAAGTGCTTGGAGAACCATATAAATATGGAACTGAGTTGCAGTATAGAGTGTGCCTGCTAAAATTTTTCTTTAAATTTCAACGAAACTCTTATCCGATTTTCAGATCATGATGATCTCGACAGATAATAAATCGAACCAACGAAACAAGCAATAGTAGAATATGCAAGCAGCGCATTCGAAGTAACGAAAAAAAACTTGTTCTTTTCGTTCTGGCACCTCAATTACTCGGAGCGGTGTTCTCGCGGTTGATCGGTAGACAACGAGCATCCCTCGATCCCGGCGATGCGATGATGCGACTGAAAATAAACCAAAGTGTGACGATCATCGCGGAGTCGGTGGTTTTGGTGGTCGTCAAGGGGTTAATTCGACCCCCGGAGCCGCTCCTCGAGCGGACTTTTAATCGCGTGCTTTCTGTTTCATATTCCCCGGTGCTTCGAACCATGCGTTACCCATGCATGATCGCCGCTCCGCCGCCGATGGAACCGCACCGAATTCAGGGCGTAAGTAGCATTTAGATAGCAGCGTCGATGTAATAGCACGTTATCGTTGCGCCTCGAACGAGGTCGCGTACAAAACGCGCCCGTTAAACATCGCTTTCCCTCGGACTGGTCCCGGGCCTGGCAGGAATGCAAACAGTGTATACCTGCGTCTCGGACGAGTCTGACAAGCGGACGATTACTTTGTTGCGATCGAGAGAGGAAAGGTAGCAGCAAGGCACGATCGCATATGTGGTGGTGGCAGGGGGGGTAGGGAACGAAGAGGGGAGGGGGACGAGCGAGCGTTTACACGCACGAATCGATAATTTTCGAAACGTTCCCCAGCTCTCGGCCCCGATGGCATCGCGTGAACACGGCTACTTATTGAATCCTCTGGCCGCGCGTAACCAGCCACGCCGCTGGAAAGCCGACTAATTACTTGGTAATGATAATCCTCCGGGCGAGGGAGCGACGATCTTTCCGTGGAATTTATCGCGAGGTGGCTTACTCCCCCGGCGCTACGAATCGCGGGGAAAACGAGCACGCGAACCGCGGATCGCGTGTACCGACAGATCCCCGGCACCATTGCACAAAACCCTGTTTAAATTGTTTAAAAAGAAACGGCCCCGACGTCTGCTCGAACCGTCCGCCGCGCCGGCGTCCCTGGACGCTTGTAACTGCTCTAGAGGCTGTTCCCTTCGACATTTGAGATTCAAAAAATGAGTACCGCGTGTCTTTGTAATTTTTTCGAGAGAAAGTATCCGGCGTATCGATCAGAAATTTCATGGATTTGTTGCTTCGAATTTAAAGGAAATTGTGGCATTTTTCTTAGGGAGCAGTGTTCGTTTGATTCAACGTTATACAGTGGTCGAAATTTCCATAGTTACATACTCATTAAATAAATAAATATAAAATCGATATAATCTGAAAATATATCCTATTTTATAAAAATAAAACTAAATCAAGTAATTAAGTATATTTTTATACTTACACGGTACTCACACTGTTAAAGATAAATGAATATATCAGCTGAAACTATAGTAATTTCGCTGGAATTCTCAATGAAGTATCAAAAATCAGTGTAATAGCTATACGCAACGATCAGAAACAACAATCAAGGAAACAATTGTAATCGAAGAAGTAATCACGCATAGTCGCTCGGTATCGATTAAAAACTCAGTCGATAACGATCAAAAGCAGGGAAACTTTTAGCGGACCTATGGAAATTTCGACCACTGTAGCAAAATTTTTCGAAAATAAATACATAGCAGCGAGAGCAACATTTCTGCGAAACTTCTGTCGCACCGCGAACACGGTGGGCATCGTTGACCTTCCTCGACCTTCGGACAATCTACACCGTAGATTCTACAGGATCGATATCCTCCGTACTCCGTATCGGTTCCCTAGATCACCATCCGTGCTGTTATCGCCGAGAATTGATCGCGTCCCCGCAGCATCGGCTTAGCTACCAAAACCGGTATCGGCGATGATCACGGAGGAAAACGAGATCCATCGTCACGTGATCGATCCACGAGGGAATCGCGACGATCTCTCGGCGTTCATAATTTGGGGGGCGTAGACGCTTGACAATCGCTCGATAATCGCGAGAGGAAGGAAGCACCGGTTCGATAGAGATCTACCGGTTAATTGAGACCTAACCGCGGGCCTCGATCTCGCGATTGCGAGCGCCGCCGTGCACGGGAAGACACGCGCTCCGCGTTGCGGCTCGGCTCTGCTCGGCTCGGCGGGGCTCTCCGCACCGATCCCTCATCCTGTACGACACAAGGCGAGCGAGCGAGCGGATCGGAAGCGCACGAAAAAGGAACTCGTCCGATTTATCGTGACGCATCGGGATACCGGCGAGAATAGCTGTGGGAAACGAACGGGATAACGATTCGCGTGTTTTCTCTGCCGTGTATGATGTACGATGCGCGTACAGCGTGTCGTGTAACTGGTGCAACGCGAGCGAAAAACCGGTGATTCAATGCGGAAAAGTGAATCGAGGGGGCGAGCGTCCTCATTAGAAAGCTTAAGAAAGAGCGGTGCTCTTTTGTCGTGTCAAATCATTCGGATTTTCGCAGGAGATTGTGTTTTACAACGTTACAGCTTTTGAGGACGATCGCGCAACGTAACGAAGGACTAATGCTTCTTTTTTTTTTTATTGAGCCACAGAAAACTATTATAGGTTTATTTCGGCTTTTACAATTATACATTAGATTCACAGTGTGTATACGATTGCAGTCTTAATCACCGCTGGAGCTGAAGTTTGCAGTGGTTTAAAAACATGGATCGACAAAATTTGTCATAGTTCCTTTGAAGATTCATTTCTGTACCTGGGGAAAACATAGTGTCACCCATACAGGTCCGACGCGACAGTCGACGCGTTGATCATAGGCTCGCTAGCCCGTCGCTAGCAAAACCAAGCAAACAAAAACCGGCAATCGAGCCTCGATAAATCAGCAAATTTCCGAGTCGCAGAATACGCGGCGCGGCGTTCACGGGATCCAGGGGTCCGTGAAAAAGGAAAAAGCTTAACAGAGACGTATCCGAGCTCATTAACATCCCGTCGGACACGCGTTCGCGCGTTCCCCGCGAATCGGTTTCCGGCGGCCGTCCGCCGCCGATATATTTTAATTAACGATTACGCCGTAAATATCGTTTATCGGCGTCGTAAGTCACCGGTGGACCGAGGGCCGCGCGTCCAAACATTCGTTTTCGGGGCCCGGCGCGGCGTGGGTGTGACGTCCGTGGTCCTGGTCGGGCCGGATCGGGCCCGGGGCTCAGGTGGCCTCCGGACCCGATAACTCCTCTCGCCCGAAATAGGAATAACTCGAGATTCGGTTATTAATTTGGTTCGGGGGGGCCCCGCGGCGGGGCGCAGCGACCCCCTCGTGCGTGTCAGCTCGGGGTTGGGCCCTTCCTGGCTTCGCCCTTGAGACTCCCTTGGGACTCCCTTGAGACAATGGTCGCCCGCGGTGCCCGATGTCTCTGACGACGTCTCCCGGACCCCCGTCGAGGCCGACGGCCACGCATGCCCGCCGTTTTACTACTATAGAGACGTCAGATATCCGTCCCGTCATTTGGTATTCGTGGCCTCGCTCCGAGGGCCCCGGAGCCCACGGGCCCACGCTTTTGTGCGCGCCGAGCCGAACCGAGCCGAGCCGAGCCGAGCCGAGTTTCCATCTACGACGCGTGAAACGCGCCCCGATATCGATCGCGGAATTTCTTCAACCCCTCGGTCTTTCTGTACCCGTTGCAACGCGGAGTCCCATGAAAATCGTCGACACAGATTTCACCGATAACGATTTTGGTCGTCGACGAATTTAATTGACAACAATAACATGACTTACAACGATATTCATGTGATGTTTACTAACAACGCCGTACTACATCATTGTTTATGTATTTTATTTTCTTGATATATTGAACAGGACAAATTTACGGAAAAACGAAATTAAACCAAAATGAACAAAATATATACATATGTATATTATTGATTCGCACATTAAATATTAGATACAGTAATTATTCTCAAAATAGTGTACTGATCGAAATGATCGAGACAATTCACACGGACATGTCCCGTTGATAATCGCGGCCGCGTTTTCGTATGATACGGCCCAAGCGCGACTCGGAGCAATTTGTAAAACACGATTCATCCGCCTTGCTCGCCTTCACATCGGCACGCACGCGTTGTGCCCGCCTCCCCCCGGTCCGCCCCCGCGCGTTTATTTTTCTTCTCGATTTTTACTTCTTTTCTTAAACGCCATCGCGCCGTGCCGGTATATCGCGGCCGGCGCTATAAGTCGGCAATTAAAAGCGTGCAGCGGGGACATTTATGTTGGCACTAACTGCCCGTTAAGACGGAGGAACCACCTAACCGTGGAAGGTGTAATTGGCCGACGTGCTGAACCTGCAGCTCGTAAAACAGCGGGCGTGCCTGGCCGGCTGCAGTTTTTCCGCTCGCGATCGGGCCCAAACCGTGTCAGGCGACGCGACTCTCGCTGGATTTTCAATTAGCATCGGGCCCCCTCGGTCTTAGAAGCCCTCGACACCCTCGGTTCCCTCGTCTCACACTCGTAAAAGGCTGCGTAGAAATTCCAGAAGCGAATTTTATTTTCTGGGCTACTGTTTATTAACGATCGACATAGTCACGGTATTATGCTTCGTGTACAGGGTGTCTCATGTTCCACGTTCGCTAAGACCGCGACATCGCTGAAAATTACTATAACTCAAAACTATTGAACTTTCGCACGCGGGACCAACAATTTTCAACTTTTCTGAACGTAATATCACACAATTCGACGAAAAAATGATAAAACTTTACATTCTAATGCGCGGAATCCAAGATCTAACCCAGATCTAGCGATGGCGGCCTCGATCGATCTTTTCTCTAGCGTTTTTGACTACCGAAAAACTCGATCTTTGTATCATCGGGAAATGAGAGCGCGTATCCCGGAACATTGCAATTCTGGAAACGAGTCTACCATCTTAAATTAATAATTGTTTTGATTAGTCGCTGGAGTGGGGAGGGGGAGGGTTCGCAGTTGCCTGATCGAATCGGATTTTCCTCTCGAAATCTCACGACCCCGACTTCGGCCAGCGAAAGATCATCGGCGAACGGTTTAACGAGAGGCTTAATTAATGCTGCCTAACACGCGAGACGAATAGACGCGATACGCCGGCGTTGATAAACATTCACGATATAATTAGGAAGTCCGTTTCAACTGCGAGGAGGCAGTATATAAATTAACCTCGCAATCGTAAATCGCTCGCATTCGAAATGGCATATAGTAGAGCTGGTGCGACGGCCGGGAAACATTGGGGGAAAACGCGATAACGTTCGCCGGAACCCGGAAACGCGTGTATTCATCGTTACTCGGCAGATAGAGAGAGAGAGAGAGAGAGAGAGAGAGAGAGAGAGAGAGAGAGAGATTCGCGAGAACCCGCGGAGGGTGACTTGCGAAAACTATTCGGATAACAAGCGTTTCCCTGGTGGTATTATTAAAACTGATCCGCGCGAGGATAGCGCCGTCCGTTTCTACTTAAAATTATAATTTACGTTTTCCGCTGGACGATCAGAGAAGGAAAAATTGTATAAAAGTCAGTTCGCATTTGTGTCAATTAGCCCGTTGATTTGATGAATCAGTGAAATATTTATACGCCTGGGTCGCGGTGAATCGGAGCAACACGGTTATCCGGATATATCTGCGCTGCTAATTTCGCCGAGAACACGTATCTTTGATTCGGGCACATCGAATTCATAATCGTTGGACATTAATACTCCGCCGTGTCGGAGCGTGGAACACTGCGACAGAAAAAGTGGGGAACATTTATGTTCAACATGAAGGGTTTGAAATTCTTGGTTAATGAATTTTCGAGATACATCTATTAGAGTATCGTGCTTGAAATATTTATTTCCCCGAACAAATTGTATGCTCGTGTCGTTCTCGCGTTAATAAATCAACATTTCATTCACGGACACTAATACTATTTTTGGATTATGGGAACGTGTACAAATTGGAAGATTCTAGAAATGATTAACACCTCATTTAGCGGAAAACATTTCTAATTATTTCAATGTTTCGCGTGCTATCGGTAGACTGCGGATGTTTATGCAATTCATGAAGAAATTGAAAAGAAATCTGAAAAATCTAAGAATAGCGTTATGTTGTTCACAGTCTAAAAAAAGAAGCTGTTAGGGGATGAAATGAATATTTATTTAACAATCGCTGCTGAAGATTTTTATTTTGTACAATATCCTATAAAAATAAGAAGAAAGTTTTATTTTATCGGCTTTGTTCTCCCCGAGGTGAAAGCAAGAGATCGACGGTGCCCTCGCTGTAAGCTCGGCGCGGGTCCCCGCCGGAGCGCGTACAACAAGGGAAAGTCGCATAATGGGTTCGTTAGGCTGTTCAGTCCGCGGGATACGAATTCGGCGGGCAATCCATATCTCCCTCGCAGGTTCGATTAAAATGCCAGACGCCGGGAGGAGAGATTCCACCCCGATACGCAATATTGTTACGCGTGTACATGTTGTAACTGTCCGGATCCGTGACGAAGTCACGCGATATGCATTATGCACGCACGTAACGCGGCGGCACCGCCGTGCCGCGCCGCACCGGCAGACGTTTCCGCACTCACTCCCACGATGCACCGGGAGTTGGCTTTGACGAGTGTCGTTTTGTGAGAAACGATCCATCGATGCTCCAACCACATGCATTTTGCGCTCGAGTTTCCCCTTTCCATATGAAACGACTCTTACCAGGGCTGCGAACTCTATGTACGAGCACAGGTTCGCTACTTGAGCTCCGTTTGATTCCTTTGGAAGTAGGGAGGGTAGAGGGGGGCTAGGAAAAGGAGAAGGAATTAATTAGGAGAAGAACGGGGATCGTGGAGCAGGCATTGGGAATTGGGGAAAGGGTTAGGGAGGAAGGTGGAGACTAGGGAAGAAGCTAGAAAAGGAACTAGGGGCTAGGGAGGGATCCAGGGAGTTAGAGACTAGGGAAGAAGCTAGGGGGGACTTGGGAAGTAGCTGGGAAGGAAACTAGGGGGAGCACTTGCGGAGGGAACTAGGTAAGGATCTAAGTAAGGATCTAGAAAGTGAACTAAGAAAGGACCTAAGGATCAAAGTAGGCAAGGTAACTATAAGGAGAACTAGGGAGGAAACTAGTAGATGGAACAAGGGAATAGAACTGGGTAGCGAACTAGGAAAGGATCTAGGGAGTGAACTAGGAAAGGAACTAGGAGAATGATTAGGGAGGGAACTAGAAAACGATTCAGGGAACAGAACTAGGTAAGGAACTAGAAAAGGATTTAGGGAATAGAACTAGGTAGGGGACTAGTAAAGGATATAGGGAGTGAACTAGTTAGGGAACTAGGGTAGGGGAGAATTGGGTGGGGATCTAGAGAAGCGTACAAGGGAAGGTACTAGGTAGAGAATTAGGGTGGTTTCCTTCTGTAATCAATTTAAAATAAAATGAGACAAAGTCGCGTTTTCCATAATAACATAATACCTTCTTGCATGCAGCAGTTTCATCTACCACGAAGTCCTATTATCCATCGAATTCCAAAGACATAGGCGATCATTTCGAACAATTATTCCAGACAGATCTTGCGCTAGCAAGTTTCTCGCTCTAGGCTTTCTACCAAGGTAGCAAACGTCTTGTGTATGTAGCGATGATTCGACTTTCCGTTTGAAAAGTAGATTGCACCTCTACCGGTCCGCCCGGGGTTACCATAGTGGGGATAATCTAGTAACGTAGTGGGGACAGCGGCCTTGGGCGTCCAATTGACTTCGTTCTGATTATAGCGTTCGGGTCCTTTAAATGCACCCTCTTACTTCTTCCGACTCGTTCGCGATTTACATACTGATTACAAGATACGTAGCATTTTACATCAATTATAGAAAGTATCCCGGGAACCACGTACAGTATCCCCCTCCCCCACCTTTTTTTCTAATAACATCTTTAACCGCGGTACGTTTTCAAACGTACTTACAACGATGTCATTATATCCCCCGTGCAACATTCCGTTGGGAATTAGGCGCGTCGAAAAAAATACTTTTTATTTATTCGAAAAAAAAGAAGTAATTACACCGGCCGTGTGTTGTACAAGCGGTTCGCGCGCGCAGCCTCGCGCGTAAATACGAGTAGGGATATCTTTATTACGGCTAATTCCTTGCGTGTTCGTTATTCCAGGAGAAAACAGCCGTTGCGAACGTGTTAACGCCGCGAAAGGGGTGGCGGCGGTAGGGTCTCTAACGAAATAATTGTTACGATCGTTCGGCGATAATTACTATCATTTCGCCTCGTTATTTTTGCGAGCAGACCCGGCCGCGGCCCTCGCGATTCCGTGCTTATCCGGTCGTGCCGATGCCGCAATCTTCTATGTTATGTATTCAGACTCCGGCAACTCTGTATCATTTTATAATTGCCATCCACCGTTCGTAACACAATCATTCGGGAAACGGTAATCAGAGGATAATGCGGCACGTAAATAACTCGTTTTACATTTCTAGAAACCGTGCTCCTCGTTTAGAATCGGGATCGAGCGAATTGACCGCGATCCACGAGAATTTCTTTAAATAAAATTCTCGAACGAACATCCGTTTTGTGCTGAATAATTATGAGAAAACCGTGGTCGCAGTTAATCAACAGTTAATTAGGCCGGCAGATGTGTCCGATCGGTCGCCGTCGTTCTTTCAACCGTTTTTTCGTTAGATAGGGCTGTAACGCATAGGTGTAAGGTGCACGCGACAATCGCAGGTATTCGTAGAACTTTCTCCTCCCGTGAACTCGTCCAGCTGTTCTCCGTAGTCGCGCGTCGGTTGCAGAAATGTCGCATCGTCACGATCCGACGACGACGGACCTCCGACGCCGATATATATACGCCGTGGTTCATTACAGCAGCTGCATTACCCGTATATACGCGACGCGTCATTACTTTTATTAGCATAATGACAGGCGAACAACTCAATTTGCATGGAAAATCACACAGGTCCGTAACGAAGTTCGCCCGCGGATCCGTGATCGTCCTTCTGCCCCGTTCGGCGCGTGTAATAAAGCTCCGCGAACGCTCACAACGTTGCTTCATACACTGTTCCGCAGAAGTTTCGACCGTCCCGAAAACAATTTCATCCGGAAAAATAATACCGAGGCGTCTTCAACATTCGGGTTGATCGTACGAGACCTGAAACGTGTGATCCTCTGCGTAGAATATTTTACGGTTACCTATGGCGTCATGCATTTACAGTTTATAAAAATCTTTGTGAAAATCAAAATTTCAAGAATTAAAAAGAAAATTCGATATGGAATCATTTTATTTTCGCTCGAGCGAAATTCTCAACCAAAAATGTAATGTGTATCCTATTGAAGTTCCTTTTAAATTAACATCTGCAGTCCAGAATATTTTCATGGAAAAAGACACGTATATTTTTTATTACGTTAATGCACGCACGAAACAGTTGAAAATCCAGTCCAATTTATATTATTTTAAATTATATTGTTCATTGTATCACAAAGACGTCGAGCATACAATACAGATTAATTAATAATCCACAGTTTATCAAATTGGGTCTGAACCTCTCTGTCCAGATGAAATTACAAAAGGATATAAATGTAACAATGAACGAATATTGTTTAAAGGAATTCACCGAGACACCGTCGGCGTAAACGGCGAAGCCGAGAAACTTTTGGAGGGCAGTGTACACCACCACATGTCCCCGCGTCGCGATCAGACGAAAAACATTGTTGAAATCGGTCGAAGGGTGCGAAGGAGAAGGGTCCTGGGCCCTCGGACCTTGGGCCGGGCTCCGGTGATCCGTTCGCGCTGGATAATTCCGTATCATCATCGAAATTGCAGTCGATCGTCATCCGGCTCTCGTCGTCGTCGTCGTCGTCGATCGTCGTCCTCGGAGATCATGTCCCTCGGCCGATCGGTGGATCGTTTGCCACCGCGGCCGATCGAGTCGCGCATTCGATAATTGGTGCCGGTAATGTGCTGCCACCACGGATTACTTGGTAATCGTTTCGCGTCCACTGTCGAAAAACGGCAACCCGATCCTCGCTAATAACATTCTGATTTGATTGCCAGGCGAGAGATCGGCCCGATCTCTCCTCGGAATGACGTGTCAATCGATGTTGTAGCCGCGATAAAACCTGTACCCGGCGTGCTCTGTACATAGTGAACGCACGGAGCGATTATTATTTACTTTGTTATTACGCACTTTGTTGAAAGATCACATTCCCCCCGTGTAACCCGATCGGTCGGTCTTTTGTCGAGATGTTTTAATCGGTCGATACGTGCTTCGTTGAATTTTTCATTGAAAACGTCGCGTTCCGGGTGGAATACATTTACATCCGGTTGTAGAAAATTGAAACAAAAGTTTCAGTTTAATAAAATATTTATCATCCAGTCGAATTTCCACGAATCACAAAAATATGCATCGCTCTACAAATTTAAGTAGAATTATTTTACACGTTTGTGTACATCGTAGCCTTGTCGTCAAGTAGATTCGCACCTTTCACGAACAAGGGACAATTAAGCAGACTTCGATGAGGGATCGTTAACGATCGGCAACGATCGGTTAACGATCAAACGAGGGGCGCAGTGTTAAAGCAGCCACGAGAACACGAAATAACGCGCGAAATAACGTATCCTTTATCGAATCACCGTCGCTCGCCTGTCGATTTTCTTTATTTACCGATGCCTATCGCTAATAACGAGGAACGCCGGTTTATCCTGCGATCGCCGGTTGATATTTTGCTGGTCGGGGTCCCCGTTCGCCGCGTCGGTCCCCGCGCGAATAGCTTCGGGTTCCTAATTTCACCGGGGCTGGCTTATTAAGGCGCCGCAATCTCTGCCGGCGATACCGATCTCGCGGAATATTATGTAAATAGAGCAGTAAACTCGGCCGATCGGCATGCGGGCTACATTGTTCACCGGAAAGACGATGTTCCTCGTCGCAAACATCGTGTCCGTACCGATACCATCCGGGCAGGTGTCAACTACGTAATAATAAATCCTGCATATGTTCTCGAACATTTTTTAAATACGTCGTATCGTGAAAAACGAGAAGGTTTGTTTGTTCAAGCCAATACTTTGTTAATTAGCTCGCGGTGTGTATGGAATTGTAATTCCTCGTGAAAGTGTACGTTCGTTATTTTTGATACACAAAATGAACTCCGTAGGTACTTGCATATTTATTTAATTTTCGTACTGATTATCTTGAATGGTGAATTCGTTGGAAAATGTTCACATTGACGAATAATGGACGTGGTTTTGAGAAAAACGAGATGGTTCGTTTGTTTAAGCTAATACTTTGTTAATTAACATACGGTGTGCATGGAATCGTAATTCCTCGTGAAAGAGAACGTTCATTATTTTTGATACACAAAATGAACTCCGTAGGCATTTACACATTAATTTGATTTTCGTACTGATTATATCTTGAATGGAGAATTCGTTGAAAAATGAGAATGAAATAATGGACAACATAGCGAGCCATTCAAACATACTTCGAAAAAATCAGGTTAACACGATCGGTCGTTGTTCGTTTCGGCTCGAACATTCGATCAGGCGTCGGCAGAAGAACTACCACGGAGCACTCGGTTGAACCTGGCCGAGGTAAATCCTCGAAAATGGCCGGCGCGGCACGGCGTTTCGCAAGGCGACGTTTCCCAAGAAACGGAGTCGAGGCCGGTTCAGCGGACCGCGTCCCTGCCGACCGTAAACGATCGCTGGTCATCCTGCGTGACCAGATGAGAGCCGGGAACCCGAGCTTCTGATTTCTGAACTCCGAACCCGAGAGAACGCGTTGCGCCAGCACGCTCTTGGCCCTCGATACCGATCTCCCTTTTCTTCTCCGTGGAATATTATGTAAATAGAGGCGCGAGCGTTAAAACACGATCTCCTGGAAAGCCGAAGAGGGCTCTCTCTCTCCGAGAGGCCAGAGGCGGGCGTATCCGCGCGACCGGATGCCGGCTGAATAAGAAGCGCATAAAGGAACATTTAGCGCGCGCTTAAACGAAATTGCTGTAATCCTCCGCCTCGGAGTGGCGGTCGAAAGCACCGCGAGACCATTCGGATAGGAAGAGGCGGCAAGGGGGAGAATAGATGGGGTGGGGCGCGGGGGGTGAAAGGGGGTGGACGCCGGGCATTAACATACCGATTTACATAATGCATATAATTCGAGTAATTATGAAGGGAAATATACACAATTTAATATAATGGTGGATGTTTAGGGTCCGGCGCTATATCTGCCACGGAAGATCTCTACGACGCAACTGGACCCCCTCGTCGCCCCTCCAACCCCCCCCTCTTTTCCATCGACCACGGCTGCGTGAGGATGCGTCGCGGCCATTCATGGCCCAAGACGTTACCGATGCACGCAGGTGTTGCTACGATGCCGTTGAACGCGGTTACAGCGGATCGTTCCGATACCGTTTCTTTTGGGGTTACCCGGGGACCATGGACAACTCATTTCACCGACACGATTCGACCGACGTTAACGTTCGTCGACAAACGTTCTCATCGACAGTCCGTGTTTGGCGACAGGTTCATTCGTTTCCATGGATATCAAATTCGTATTTGCTAATGTAGATTAATCGTTATTATCATTGTTACGTTCTCGAGGCATTTAGTTGCTTGTGTAACAAATACTGAAGAGAATTGCAAAATGTTTTTATTAAGCAGAATTTCTTCAAATAAACCAACTTTATTAATAGGTACACACAAATAAACATAAATCATTATCAATCATGCGTAATTGCTACGAATATACAGACTACAAAACATAACAAAATTCTATAGGGTGTATAAAAATTATATGCCATAAATGCCATGAAGGGATCCTATATCTCTGGATTGATCCAGACCTGGACCTTTTCTTTTAAGGTCGAAAATATTTCTCATCACATCGTAACGAATTTGATGTTAGTGGAAACGAATGAACTCGAACCCGTGGCTAAACACGGACTGTCGATGAAAGTTGATGTCTGTCAAATCGTGTCGGTGAAATGAGTTGTCGACGGTCCCAGGGTATAACGCTTTCTTTTGGGAACGTGGGACGAAAGTGCGGAAGTGCCTCCTTAATTGTCAATTTCTGAATGACTGTCGCTTGCTTTTTCAGGTTGAGATTTTCATGCGGTATCGATCGTGCTAGTCACCCTCGTTACGATCAACGTAAGCCATTCTGTATTTGTGGGTAGTAAGATATTAAAGTGAGACAGACGTTTTTGTAGAATTTGACAGTTTCACGGTTGGTCCACCGTTCCGACGATTTCATAATTTTGAAAAGTTTATGGTCGATGGCTAAGGACTTCGGTGATACAAATAATATGGTATATTGATACGGCGACTGGTCACTGTGAAGTCGCCGTAATGCAGAATTGCCCGCGGTGGACAACCCTTAAGGAAATAAAAGAGTGCCAGAGGGGTTGTGACGCGCCCGTCCACGCGGAATGCCTTTGAATTGCGCGACAATATTAAAAAAGAAATTGTATTTAAAATCCTGTAGAATCTGGCTGGGCTATAAAAAGACGGACGAACACCGAAGTTTATCGACCCGACGAACGGGTTCGCTTTCTTCTGCGTGCATGCAGATGAAGGAGGGAGGAGTACAATGTTGATCGAAAAATAGTTTAACAAGCGGGGTCTACAGAGCGAGAAAACATCGTCGGCATTCGGCGAGGTGTTTAGGAGGAGTTTCGCCAGCAGGAAGTAAATTGCCCGTTTCTCGGCTGGGGAAGGGTTCCTCGAAAAGTGGCCCGTTGCCCGTTAATGACGAGGCATCTTCGCGCCACCCTTCTCTACCTGCCAGACATTGATTGATACGGCCCGGCAGTTCCTAGTGTATTTTAATTTACGTTTTCACACGAGGAATGCGGATTTCCTTCGCTCCTCGTCCCGAAACCTGTCACGTTACACCCCCTCGCAATCTTCACGCTTCCCTCCGACACGCGTTCAATCTCGCACTTCAATTTTCTTTTTCTATCTTCATCGACGGACCCCTTCGCCTACGCAACGCGTCGTTAAGATTCATCGCGCAGCTCAATTCCGAATAAAATATCATGTTACCGTCCCTTACCTGGATTTACCTTTCGATTTCCACTGCTAGGGATTTTTGCAAGTCCGAGGAATGCCTGGGAATATATAATGAATTTCTATTTTTAATTTTATTTATTTTTAAGTTACATTCGTTACTTATTCGCTCGGAATTTCGAAACTGAAAAGCTTCCGGAGGTTTCAAGAGTTGCGAATTTAAACGAGTTTTAATTTTCTGGAAAAATTCTATTTTTAATTTTCAATTTTATTCATTTTGATTTTTGAGATAGTTTTATCAGAATTTCATTACTTATTCACCCGGAATTTCGAAACTGAAAAGCTTCCGGAGGTTTCAAGAGTTGTGATTTTAAACGAGTTTTAATTTTCTGGAGAAATTCTATTTTTAATATTCAATTTTTCTTATTTTTATTCTTAAGTTGGATTTATTAGTATTTCATTACTTATTAACCCGAAGTTTCGAACCTAAATAGCTTCGAGAGGATTCAGGAGTTGCGAATTTTCAGCGAAGTGTAATTTTCTGGAGAAATACTATTTTCAATTTTTCTTATTTTTATTTTTCAGTTAGACTTATTAGCATTTCATTACTTATTCACCCGCAGTTTCGAAACTAAACAGCTTCCGGAGGTTTCAAGAGTTGCGAATTTCAGCGAGTTTTAATTGTCGTGGAGAATTTCATTTATTCCGGAAGAACTCGGAAGATTTTTCGAGAGCTCGGTGGCATTCAGAGTTCCAGATTTTTGGAGACGTCGAGAGGCATTCAAAAGCGTATACATATACACAGGCTCCAAACATCCAGGGCTTCCCAAAACGTCGAAGGCTGCCGGGACCTCAAAAGTTCCCGAGACTTTCGTGATTCACGAAACTTCTAACACGTTCGAGGCACTTCAAACACTCAAAGCTTTTCAGCATTGTTAAGGCTCTTGTAGGTATTCTAAAGTTCCGGAAACATTCCAGTCCATTCAAACTCGAGATCTCCGTCTGTTGGAAGACTAACAAACTATCCTAATAAAATCAACCAGTTAGCATCTCCCGATATAACTATCCAAGATTGAATTTCTTCAGACTCCATAATGATGTCGTGCACAAAAAAAATTTATTCGACAACCGAGAATTGAAACGTAAAACAAGTGTAGCGACCGTCGCGATTGAAAAGTATGAAAAACTCGTCGAAAGATCAGATTGAACTCTTATTCTTCGGGTAGCGATTTTCGAATAGCAAACGGCGTTTCGAAAGTTCAGCGGTTCGACAACGATGAAAACCAATGCGAGCAGACCCCACGCGTAGTACTAACGAGATAGACCCTGTTTATCAGTTAGGCCGTGGCCGGGCGCGCGTACGCGGTCCCACTCCAATTAGCGCTACAGCCGGGGCTAATTGCTTGATATAAATCGCCGCGACTTAAAAAACCGGCCGAATAATTAGACGGCGTGCAAGCCGCAGGTGCAGCCGCTTTATTATGCGCGTCCCGATGTTTAGCGCATTACCGGCTGTATTATTCTAATGACGCGTCGCGGGTATGCTCCGCGGCATAATGAGAGGGGAACACCATTCGAGCGTTTCTTTTTCGTACGCGCATGCGAAAGCGAACCGATTACACCGTTCCATGCTAATAGAGCCTATTAGGGGCTCGCCGATCCCCATGACAATCCGTGAGCGCCGCGATCTAAATGTCAATCTCGGTACCGAGACTCGCTCCCGTCCTGATTTCACTCTGCACCAGGTTCTGATTCTATACAGGGTGTTCGGTAACTGATGGTACAAGCGAAAAAAGGGGTGATGTTACATGAAAAAATAAGTCGAAAATATAGAATGAAATCTTTTCATTAGAGACTTCGTTGTCGAGAAAATCGAGTTTGGAAATGCAGTGCGCATGTTATTCGATGGAAATCGTCTGACTTGTCTGATCGTGGTCGACCTATTTTACTTCCATATACTAAATCAGGCAAACCTTTAAACTCGATTCTCTCGAGAACGAAGTCTCAAATGAACAAAGTTTATTTTATATTACTACCAGTTACCGAACACCCTGTATATTACATCCACTCGATCGACAATCTTCACTGGTATTTGCTCTGGCACACGTTTTAATTTTATACATGTAGGTTAATCAGAAAGAGGCTGAACTTTCGCTCAGGGGACCAAAAATTTTCAACTCTTTTCTGATTGTAATATCATACAGTTCAACAAGCAAACAAACTTGAAATTCTAGTGCGCGGAATCCGAGTCTTAGCGGGCGGAGTTCACTAGTTTGAAAATTACACGCGTGTAAAGTTGCTCGATTTCAACCGCGTTTGATCCGCTAGATCTGCGTTAGGTCTTGGATTCCGCTCATCAGAATTGAAATTTTTATCATTGTTTCGTCGAATTGTTTAATATTACGTTCAGAAAGATCGAAAATTTTTGATCCCCTGAACGAAAGTATAACTGAATTCCAGGAAGAAAATTGTGATTCTAGAGGATTTGTTTTCAAATACGTTTCGATTTTTTTATCCCACCACATAGAATACCCCCAACCATCGAAGCTCAGCACGCTTAACAATAATCCGCTGCATTTCCTGAAGTATGCAACCGAGGGAAATGGTCGGAGGCACATGACAGAGAAGGTGGCCAAAGAGAACGGGAACGGAAGTAGCAGGGGGAGGGAAAGAGAAAAAGAGCGAAGGGTCTGTTTCGTCCGAAGGAGGCGAAGGTCCGCTCAACTGGCACGGTGGTATCTCAAGATCTATCTGAATAATAACGTGTACGACAACATGTCAAATTATTCAGAACTGCGACGCACGCAGCCCGAACACTCGCGCAAAACCCGGCGAGTACGTGGCGTGGGTGCGTGCGTGCTACGTGGGTGCGTGTCGCCGCCGTCGAGGAACGTTGAACGAGAGAGAGAGAGACAGAGAGAAAGAGAGTTTAGGGTGGCAGAAGGTGACAGAGGGGGTGGTAGCGGCGAGTCGACATGTGTTCGTGGTGCCGGTGGCTCTCGACAGCAGTTTTATAATTGCCGGACTGCATATCGTGCCCGGTCGTTTTCCGCGAGATTCGTGAAACGCTGCTCGCGAAATCTCGACCGGGGACGGAAACGCTCGGCGCCTCTTGCTACCCTTATGACGTGGCCTACCTTGGACTTCGGCCGTGTCACCCCTTCTTGATCGTAATAATCGCCTAGAGAAGTCTCGCATATTTTTATTCAATTTTTAGACAGGCTTTCTTCCCTGCTTTCGTGTGGATCGTTTTCGTTGTTGGGGGGAGGTTTTTAATAATCCTTGGTTCTTTAGAGATTTTTTTACTACCTGGTTTTTTGATCAATTTGTACGTGATTTTTATATGATGTCTATCTTGTTCTCAATTATTTGAATGGTCAAGTAAATGAAACAGAACTCGCTGCAGGAACTTAAAAGTATTTATTAAATTTCGGAAATTTAACCAGTCCTCCAAGCATCTATTATTGAATTGGAATCGTCGGATACGTCTGATCATGGCTTGCCTATTCTACTTCTTGCACGCAGCTACTACTGCATGCGAACCTGACGAATTCTCTAAGGTGATTTCACTTATGTTGACATACCATTTTGTTCTTATGTAGCGCCATAGAATATACTGACAAAGTGAACATTAAAACCTGGAACACCCTGTATACTTTCGATCTACTTGTGCCTAAACTGAGAGTCTTTATGCACAATTCCCATTCTAATAGATTTATTAACCGACAATCAGAACGATAGAAAAATTTCTTTCCACGATTAAAATATTCTTTACAAATATACATATAATATATAAATATGATAAAAATAAATATAATAAAAGTATCAATGTAGTTTCGGTTAATAAATTTTTACACATTCACGAATACCGTAAATAAATGCACGAAGATCCTGCATCTGTCTGTGCTATCAGATTGAGAACACCCCGTGCAACATAATTGAAAACGAATCATTACTGCCCGGAGAAAAGGCGGGCGGAACGATAAAACGGAATATGAAATTTTAACGAAGGAAAACAGAGGCCGGGCTTAAGAAATGCAAATAACAAGAGTGGGATTTCGAGGGGTTGTAAATCCTCTTATTCTCGGTCCGTCGACGATCGCTGAAAAAAAATAACTAGGGGGGTAATAATCGTGCGGCAGCCCCTTTCCTGGACTTTCCCCGTTTCCAGAGTCGAGTGACAATTAAATCACAGGTCCCGGCTTGATCATGACGGATCGGGGCGAGCCGGGTAGCACGCCTCGCTTCGGAAATTCCCTCAGTTTTCCGTGCAACCGGTTCCCGGTGGCGGTGGGAGAGGGGTGGGGGGGGTCGAAGCCGCGATCGGTCTATTCCGCACGCCACCGCGCTATCATGCTCGCCGCGAAAAAAACGCCGGACGTTAATAGCAGTTACACCGTATTTGCCAGACCGATACGCGATTCCCGGGGGCCGAGCGTAACTTGATTGCCGGCTGTCAACGATCGTCCGCGTATACACTCGACGATAATTCGCCTCCGTGCGGTCGCGACCGTTTTCAACCCTTCCGCCCCCGCGCTCGGTAATGACATCCATGATAGATCTGCGCCGGGGAACGCTTACGGGCTGGCTTGTTAACGATCTGGAAAGAAACGTGTGGTATTCAGCGATTTTTTTTTCTTCTGGAAAAATTCGCTCCGATTTTCAATAAATGTTTTAAATAAACACCGCGGTTGGAGCTACTCCAACGTGATGACACGTCTCCGGCGCAAAACTCGTGTCCCTGCTCTACCTTCCCCCACCACAACGCTGTTCCCCACGCCCGATCACGTGACGCGTTTCGGCTCTGTCCGTCCAATACTGGCACAGAGCACGTGTCCGTCGGAGGATTCGCCAACATGTGACATTTTTGTTTTTTTTTTTTGTTCCTTACGCCCAAGGGCCACCGCGAGAAACCCTCGCCCTCCTACCTGGATTAACGGAGGGGTTCGATGAATTGATTGCTCGCCGATGCACAGATGTCATTCGGTGACTAGCCTCCGGCGGAGAAAGTTCATTTCTGTTAATAGTTACGTTTAAACGAATGAAGAACTCAACGTCGCGATCTCCGCTAATTTTGCTGAATTCTGTGTTTCATGATGATCGACGCTGGACCATGGACAACGCTTGTGCGCGATATGGGACACACCAACAGTATGTAAGTAATTGAAATTCTTTCCTGTACTAATAACATTATCTACCGAAGTTTATGCATTCAACCGACGGCCTACACTGCTGAACGGACATATACAGTTTCGTTTGAATGCACAAAGGTCGGTTAAACTTTATTTTAGGTAAACAGAAATGTTTGCCTTTCTCCTAAATAATCCTGTGGATTTTAACGAGAAAATGCCAAAAATCCAAGTTTCAACTCGTGGAGATCAGTGGTTCAAAAGTTATGAGTGTTTAAAATTGAGCGATTTTCAGTGTTTTTGATTGGGTTAAAATTAAGAGGCAAAAATTTTCTGTTTACCTGAAGTAAAGAGCAGCCAAAGGCCACCTTGAGAATTATAGGGGAAATTTTTTAAGCATTTTTTATGAATGTTGTTATAGTTCGTTGTATCTTCGATTATATAATTAGTAGACCGTGGATTTTTATGCACGTATGGAGAAATTACCTGGATGAAATAAAAAACAGTGAAAAATATAAAAAATCTAAGAATATTGTTATGTTGTTTTTACCATGAAAAAATCATTAAGATGTGAAATAAATTTTTATTTAACTACTGGTTCCCACAATCGATGCAGAATATTTTTATTTTGCATAAAGATCCGCAGTCTAATAATTACACTTAGATTATACTTCGACTTTTTGAAATCTTCCGATTAGAGACATAATTAAAGGGGTTTATCGATATCTGACAATCGTTCGGATCGATTAGAGAGCAACCGGTTCATTTTCAACGCCACCGGAAACTGCTCGAGAGATCGATAACGTCGAAGCCTGGTTCCTCGGCTCGATCTAGACGCGAGAGGCGGGTGCGATCGATCGCGATCCACGCACAGGTGTCCGTCGAGAGCGCGTCGGTATCGTGGGGTTGATCGAATGGTAGCAGGACGCGTCGGAGGGCGGGAGAGAACATCGAGCACGAGCTCATATTCCACATAATGAGCGCGGCAGCGAGATCAGACAGGCCGACACGGCCGCGTAATTGAAACTCGCCGACATCACCGGCGCCGTAAAAACGCGTTTCGCTGGCTCCGCGGGAAATCAGACCGAGTAGCTTTCAAGCTTTATGATAAATCCACCGAGCCGTTCGGTTTTACGATCGATAAAGCCGCTCTCGATCGCTCGTAATTGGACGATCCCGCGACCATACGAAACGCCGGGGCATTTCGTGCCGAAAGGAGTGTACAGAAACGCCGAAAAACTACACAAGGGCCTATTACTTGCTGTTATAAGGCCAATTTGCGTTAACCGGGCCGACCGAGGTCGTGACAGTTCAGCCCTCTGCTGCTGGCCTTCGAAAGAAGGGCTGGTCGAAGAGGATCGATCATTGCGGAGATCGATTCTGACAAAAAGACATCGCGCACACGTTGCACTCGACTGCCCCTCTCCGAAACATCGCTAAAAATTACTATAACCCAAAACTATTAAACTTTCGCACAGGGGACCAAACATTGTCAACTTCTCTGAATGTAATATTACACAATTAAATAAAACTTTAAATTCTAATGTGCGGAGTCCAAGATCTAACCTAGATCTAGAGTCCTGATCTATAACACTTGTCTCACATAAGATGCGTAATCTAGAATGTAGGTCTGGGTTAGGTCTAGATAAATAGGTAATCACTGAAATTCGCGGAACCAATTGAGAGAAACCGATACTAGGAACATCAGACTCTCCTGGTTACAAAAAGAAAAAAAAAGAAGACAGGGGACAGATTAAAATCTCGTTGCTCCCGATGGCTTCCACAAATCGATCTAATGGGCGTGGTGAGAATGCTCGCGAATTGCCGTACACGTTTACTTGAAAACGGAATCCGAAGCGTTCGATCAAATTAACCGTATCGTTTGCTTTAATATCGTGTAAAAATCGATGCTGTAAAACACGCCGCGCTAAATACAGAAATAATCCTTCTGGGAAATTACAAACCCACCTCGCCAGTTCCAATATTAAAAGAACCAACAACCTTCTGGATCGGTTCCAAGAGAATCATTTTATGTACACGGTGTCCCTGTTGTCGGACAAAGCTGTTTCACACAAGAGTTGCTCTGTTTTACGTTGAATTAAAACAATTGAGTTTATTCTTCAGAATTATACTTATTATTATACTTCTCTACTTATAGTTCTCTACTCGTACTTCTTTACTCGTACTTCTCTACTCGTACTTCTCTACTTGTACTTCTCTACTCATACTTTACTTTTACTTCTCTACTTGTACTTCGCTTCTTATACTTCAATACTTATACTTCTCTATTTACACTTCTCTACTCATACTTCTCTATTCATACTTCTCTACTTATACTTTTTTACTTATACTTCTCTTCTTATACTTCTTTACTGACACTTCTCTACTGACACTTCTCTACTGACACTTCTCTACTGACACTTTTCTACTGACACTTTTCTACTGACACTTTTCTACTGACACTTTTCTACTGACACTTCTCTACTGACACTTCTCTACTTATACTTTTCTACTTGTGTACTTCTTTATTCTTCAGAATTGTACTTATTATTATACGTCTCTACTTATACTTCTCTACAAGAGTTGCTTTGTTCTACGTTGAATTAAAAAATCGAATTTATTCGTCGGGATTAATCAATTGTAACTTCGTTCTAAATTAAAATTTACTATGTGGACAACCAGTCATCCGTAAAATGGAATAAATGGAAGATAATCGTTGTAGTGAACGAGTAATAAATCTACAACAGGCGATCCACGGAATTGATTCATGGTAATATCAATGATCTATCAATTGAACATAGAAAATGTCCAGTATCCATACAAGGGTTGATGGTGATTTAATTGAGACACAGTGTATAAGTAGCTATGGCGAGTGACAAAGTGATCGAAAACAGGTTCGAACATACGATCGGTAGATGCAGCCTCGAGGGAAGGATGCGCGGAGGGTGAGAAAAGAGCTGGACGGGACTAGATTTCGTAGGGTAGCTGGTAATCGCCGATTACAAGTTCGTCGAAGAAAGCGTGGACGTTTTAATTCGACCCGTTCGTTCCCGGGATCGTATCTCCTCTCTCGGTTTCGTGTCGGACGGTAGAAGGGGGCCGTCCTTGATCAAGTTTCTACTACGCGGCCACTGCTACTAATAACGGAGCAAACGACCGGACCTTGTTCCACGGTACTTAACTTCGCGGGACATTTCCTGGTAGCCCGGGGTACATTGAAGTTCGTGTATCGTCGCGCGTAACCTGTCATTATCAGGGATATTGCTTGTATAGCGACACGCTCGCATTTGGAAACGTCTCGTCTGTACGTGATTTATTAATTTCGCAGACCCGGTCCACCGATCGTCCTCCGCGGACGCTTACTCGACGATTAACCGGACGAACCGCCGCGCGGCAACGGACCCCGCTTGTTAACACGAGTCGCGAGCCGCGGTTATGGTCGTCGTAAAAGTTTCGACCCCGCTCGACCGACTTCCGCGCAAATTGATCGCGGATCGATCCCCTCCGCCGTCCGATCCTCCGAAATAACGGCGACTGTTCATAGAACCCTGACTTTCATCATAGAAATTGCTCGAAATTTTGTTTGGATTCATTTTTGGTGGTACCTCGGGATTAATTCTCCGGGTTTTGAAATTCAACTATTCTACTTAAAAATTCTACTGTTTTCTGTCTTACATATTACACAGAAATGTAATATACTTTGTTGCAGTAATAAACGTGATTACAAGTTCAAGTCTATGATCGAATGTTTGTTACCGTTGATTAGCAAATTTTAGAGTTCACGGTCGTGCTATTAAACATGCACAATAATGTTTGCTATAACATAGAATACGAGTGACCTTGAAAAAACGATTGAAAAGTTACACTTTATAAAAATAATAGATTCTTCCTTTGAAACCATTTAGATTACGTCAGAAACATTTTTTGCATTTTCAGAGATAGAGGAGATATTTAATTATGTCCTCTGTTTTAAACGAAACACCCTGTATATGTAATCATTTTAAAATTCTGTAAAAGAAATTTCGGTCCGTCTCGTTTGCTGTTACTGTTGCCACCTCGTTGAAAGAACGATCAGCTGACCCATTTTGGTTCCCCGGCGAGATCGAATCGGGTTTCCAAAAACGCGTGTTCGCGCAATCGCCCGCAGTCCCAGCGGTTTTCCTACGGCGGCCTGGTCTTGGTCAGGCTGTTCTAGCAAGTATCCGCATCGGCGGTGGATAAGTGTTAACCTAATAGCCGGCTAACTCTACACGGGAGCCGTCCGATGCCCGTGTCTGGTCACCAAGCTTGCCAATTAACCTACCAATACCGACCAGGAACACACGTCCCATCCTAACAAATAAATCGATCAACTATTCACCGAGTACACGGTTGATCAGTGTCGCAGCAGGGCGGCCGGGGATGGGCGTACGCGAGGGGCGGGGCCGATGGGGTCGGTGGAAAAACGATCGTAACCGCAGAATATCGTAACGGGCCGAATCGAGTGGAACAACGCCGGGCGCATTAAATACCGAGCCATTTACCGCCGGACCGTTTCCTGTATCGGCGTTAAACGTTCCACGCTTTACACGGGCAGAACGCGCACCCCATATACACGGTGGACCGTTTCGTCCGAGAACATCTACGATTTTCGAGTCGCCCGCCTGAATCGATAATTTTTCATTTCTGCGTTGGTGGACGGCACTGGAAGCAAGGGGCACGCTCACGGTCTAAACTATATATGTTAATATTGTTAATATTTCAACTCAATTGTTAACCACTTTGTTCTCATGGACGTGTTATCACGCGACGCCGATACCGTTCGCATAAGGTCACAGACGCGTTAAGACGCGACGCCGATATTGTTCGTACAGATCACAGACGCGTTATCACGTGACGCAATACCGCTTCCTTGGTGCCACGGACGTGTAAACACGCGAAATAATAATCATTCTGGGAACGCTGTAGGTAAAGAAAAACATTGATTTCAGGATATTTTAAATTTATTGTTTCTGTGTATGATATAATTCAAAACATGGCGTCATATTTTCTTTGTTTTTTTTTTGTGGTTTATATGTCTAGTTTCGAACCAAGTAGAGCATTTTTGACACGTACTACTTTTCTTGTTCAATCAAAAGAATTCGCTTTTCCGGTTGTCTGTCGTTAAGATGTGGGCACCGGTTTTCCAAACGTCTTTCCCATGGTATGCGGACGGTCAGAAATGGTTTGTTGGCCAACATTCTTTATTTGGTTTGAAGCTAGACAAGTTTACCACAAGAAAAAAATATAACGCTAACTCGTAATCGTTTGAACATCAATGGCGCTCTTGAAGGTATCGTCATAGCAACAGAAGAACAGAAATTAAAAATTATTAACCGGCACACCTGGCAATGAAATAATGTGCGTGCATTTGGGTGAACTTTTTTTCGATTTTAGTCGTTCGTTGTACCAAAAAACTTTGTAGATACAGATGGACCGTATCAACACTCCATCGTTCTACATTCCAAGTAACGAACGATTCGGAAGAACGTTTAGTCTAGCGGGCCCGGTGCGAGCGTCGTCCGGTCGCCTCTGGTAGCGCACCGATCCACGGAGGACGAGTCGAGGGAGGGTTGAGGGGGAGAGAGAAAGAGGTAGCCGGAGGGGGGCGGTACGGGTGGGGCGCGAGGAACCGTGAACAATTATGGCCGATATGGTAGTCGGGTGGGTGTGCAGCCAGGTACATACTTGGAGAGGACTGGTGCGGGGCATGGGGCACCGTGGACCGTGGACTCTGCGGCCTGTGGTGCTGGCCGAGTACGTCGGGGCTTGGGGTTAATACGGTGGCCGGTGATGCACGACCGACGCAGCGCTGTGGCCGGAGCGGCTGACCGCACGCCAGCTGCCCAACGCCGCTCGAGCTGCCCGCAAAAATCTGTAGCTGACCCTTGTGCCCGTGCCCGTGTGCCCATGCTGTTGCACACCTAACCCCTAACCCACGCCCTCCTACGCCCTCCGACAACCCCCTGTACGCCCCCGAAAACCTCCGCGAAGCCGCACGCTTCTTCCGCGTCCACCGGACCTCTCTCGTTCTCTTCCTTCCTCCTGCATATACAGTAAGAAGCATAACTGAACCAATAATCACAGGTTTTGTGTAAATCATTATTTACTGCGAGGAATATAGAAGAATAACAAAAAATCAACATTGTAACTATTTTTATCCTAGTTAGAGGTAACTGACGAAATTTTTTTCAATAATTAATATATTCCTAGGAATAAATAATGCTTTACATAAAACCTGTGGTTATTGGTTCAGTTATGCTCCTTACTGTATGTAATTTGCAGATTCAAGCCACTCCAGACCAGAATCAAACTAAACATTCCTTATTGGACGTCTGCTTGTATTAACCCTTTGCAATCCTATGTCAGTTTCTCGCTTTAGTTGACTCATTTGCATCATAAGGAAATATGAAAAGAAGGTCTTTATCACCAAATTAAAAATTTTTTTCCAACAATGTTGAGCATATGCATACGGCTCCGGTGGTAGTGACCAAGAAAATTGAGCGTAGGCGCTAATGATGCAAATGGTTTAAAAACGAATATAAATTGCAGACAAGTTTGAAAAATATATTTAAATGATTAGTAAAATAAAAAAATACGTAGCAGTCCAAGGAACTACCCTTTAAAATAAATTTCAAATAAAATTTTTTAAATAAAAAATTGCTGTACCATTATACACAATATTGTGCTATTTAATCAATTACTAGACATTTAAGTATTCCACGAGGTATTATATCAATTTCACGTCCATAAAATGAAAAAAAAAAATCGAATCTAATTACTCTAGGTCGGAGGAAATGTTTAATTTTCCGGTTGAAATATAGCACCGAAGGGTTAAAGCGGTGTTGTGAGCTGCTGGCAACAAAATTGCGAGATAATTCGGAGCGCAAAGGGTTAAACCGAAAAAAAATCCGAACAAAACAAAATTATTCGTCCGCGCAAGAAAGATCGAATGCCGAAGAACGTCGGCGAACGTAAACAATCATTAAAATTCCCGGGAGATCGTCGACGGGTTTTCGGAAGTGCAACCCTGTACGATCGGAAAGAAAGTGGCGTGTATGAAAAAGGCAGAGTCGTGCGAGCCCCTCGTATAACCGATCGTGTTATTCCCGTGGAGCGGGACTCGTTCGACTCGGCGAGGAGACGTCGAAAAGACCAGGTGAATCACGCTGGCTGATTAGCAGTCGGCCGCCGTAGGGTTTTGTGTCGACGGACGAGATGACGAGGCCGATGACGAGAGGACGGGGCGCGATCGAACCGCATCGGGACGACGGGACGGGACGACGACGGTGCACAACGCTTTCTTTCTCCTTCGGTCGTGCGCGCGAGCGCGTCATGAATTCTATTATTTGGACAGCGACGCGCGGGGCTGACACAGGTGGGCGCAGCACTCGCATACGCAACCGCGGCCGTTTAACGCAATTACCTTGCTGCCGTGCAGACGTGCGTGAAATCTCAATTTCACTCGTGCACGCTGCCGCTTGTCACCGAGAAACGCTCTCTCTCGCTTGCTCGCGAGCGCGGGCGCATGAGAAAAGCGGTTGTTTTTTGCCACGATACCGCAACACGACGCGGTCGAGAATTCCTGGACGAGGGAATTCCAGAACCATGCCTCGCCGCGACGGAGAGAAGCTGCTGGGAACTCTTAAGAATCTGCGGATTTGGTTTGCTAATTGTGCTCTCGGTGTGCTGCTGATATCGATGAGGAGGGAGGGAAAGCGAGATCGCTGCTGGAAATGGAGCTTGCCGATGGAGTACAATTTTTCCGAGTGTACACGCATGATAGTTTAGTTTCAAGATTTATTGAAATCTCCGAAAGTTTACAGAGGATTTTTTATTATTATTGTTATGTTATGAAGCTGTACATTAGGATTAAGATACGGTCTGATGTACATTATAACTCCTTACAGTTATACATCAGTAGTGTAGGTATTATATAACGTATTAAGTACATAACTTTAAATCTTTAAATTACATTGCTTGAAAAAATTAAACAGAAGATGACATGAGTGTATCTTCGGTTGGTGAAGTAACGATCTGATATACAGAAGATTTTAGATATTTTTTTTTTACTTTATTTATTTAATGTTGCTTCAACATCTGAGGTCATTAGCAACACGGTACATTTTCTTATAATATTTTATACATATTAGTATCTTTGATATACTGAGCAAGACCGGCGATATACTCCTCAGAGCCTAACAGAGTGGGTAAGGATCCAGGCAACTTAGCACTTTTCCTTTCATTCTCATATTTTTTGCATTCTATCATTAGGTGATTCATGTTGACTGGTACCTTACATATATCGCAGATCGTGTTTTCTTTTTTGTTTAACAAAAATGAATGGGTTATTTCGGAGTGCCCGATTCTGATTCTAGAAATTGCAGTTTGGATTTGACGATCTACTGGACTTGGAAATTTTTGCCACTGAAAGTCAGCTCCTTCATTATGATACTTTTGTATGTAATTCCTTTTCATTTTGTCAAGTGCCTGTTTCCTAAAAGTTTCATTTGATATTTGTTGGATGAAACGTCTTCACGCATACTCGCGAACATGCTTGCTTTATGCTAGGCTAGTGCAATCCCAGAATGGGGACTGCGAACCGAGGTGGTTGAAGCGAAATAACCAAGAGAAACTTGCGTGTGAATATCGCACACTTTTGTTTTAACAATTCGCGGAATGATCGGCGTGCACAGTTGTGAAATTGCGAGTTTGAAAAATGCGCGTGGTCGAATACTGATTGGGTGATACCCAGTTTCCGAGAAAAGAGAGCAATGCTCGGTTTAGGTGATTCGTATTCGAAAGTCGATATGTACATTAGCTACAAAGGGGCGAAGAAAAACTGGTACAGGTTTCACCTGCTTCATTATTGGCTCGCCGATGTATGATCGCACGGTAATCCGCTAATTACAACTGCTTACAGGATTAACAGAACGAATCGCGGCTTCACTCTTTGGGAAGATATGCGATTTCGGCGCGACGTTCAAATCTGAACAATGCTCGAATGCAATTTTTATTTCGTGTTGGAGAATATCCTGTAAACCTAAAATAGTATTCTCTCTGATGTGAAATTTTCTGATAATGTTGCTGCATGTGACGTTACTTGAATATTAAGACGTCTTCAAGCCCTTTTCGAAGCTTCGCACTAGAGAAGAATTTCCTGTTGTAAATATTATAAGTCTGTAGTAATACTCGGTCTGGTGAAAGTTTACCGCGGAACTCCACCGATGTAATTAGAGCAATCACCGAAAAGTTAATATTAGGGAAGCGGCTGTAACGAACAGTTCACTCGTCAACGAAACTTTGCGTTATACAGCCGGTAAAGTTCAACAATAGAGCGCGACTAAACAGGAAACACGTTCTCAGTATGAACATCTACAACAGAGGTCCGACAATGTCTACCGGGGTTCTATGGGCACGTCCGTGCTCATCACGGTGCGCAACTTGACTCCGACGTTCGCCAGAAAAAATTCCACTAAAATTTCATTAATGCCGTTGTACAGTTTTGTCTGTTGGGGATTTCGGGTACAAGCCGTGTCCTTTTGTTAGAAATTTTACCTCGACATTTCGCTTGGCCGAGGAGGAGCTTCAACAATACTGCCGATGGAAGGTATTACATTTTTTTTCGAGTGAATCGAATTTTCTGCAAAACAAAAAAAAAATAAAAATAGTATTTCGCTTCTCTGTCATGCGCAGTCGGCCCAGAAAATGTTTATTCCGCCTAATGATCCACAGTTTATTTGCCGGTGCAAATAAAAATCGTTCTTCGTAAAGAATAAAGACA
Organism: Lasioglossum leucozonium; assembly: GCA_028454225.1. Classification (NCBI taxonomy): domain Eukaryota; kingdom Metazoa; phylum Arthropoda; class Insecta; order Hymenoptera; family Halictidae; genus Lasioglossum; species Lasioglossum leucozonium. The sequence continues at coordinate 5,733,201 of CM052216.1, read as the reverse complement.
ACCGTTTCGCGGACACTCGATAAAATTTTTCTGGATTCCGGCCCACTCGGGGATGTGGGGTAACGAGAGAGTTGACGCCTTAGCTAAAGATGCTCACCAGGACCTTGAAGATCTCAAAGATCCCATTCACTGACTTAGCCGAAATTTTTAAGAAGGAAGCGATAGTAAATACAGCTAAGATAATTAATGATCAAGGGCTATATAAGGGCAAATCTTATTTACAACGGTTCTACAGTGCTGAACGTACACCTTGGTTTAGTTATATAAATTTAACCCGTGAATGTATTGCTTCAATCAACCGAAGCAGGGTGGATCATTATCATCTGGCAGCCTCCCTTTATCGAATTGGAATCAAGTAAACATTTATCCAAAACCTTTCGAAGATAGGATACACGATAGCCTTTTTGAATACTTGTAATCTACGTGTCTAAGGGCCTTTCCTTGTGTACTAACTATTAATATTATGTACTAATGTTCTCGTTATATACTATAATATGTAATAATCTGTAATATTCAATATGTTATAATAAATCTCATCCGAGATTTCCAAATTAAAAAAAAAAACCGTTTCGCGGAATTCCGACGGACTTTTCATCGCTAAATTCGCCGGGACGTTATTCCGCGGTTATCGGTGGCTCACGCGCGTTGCATTACCGCGCCTCGCCGCGCCGCGCTGCACCGCCAATTTACTTTTCTCGAGCGTGTAGAGGCGCCTATATCTTTAATATGTTTCTCGTGGGAACGATTCTCACTCGCACGATGCACTTTACCGTAGGCCCCCGGATCGAACCCGAGGGCCCGGACGCGCATCGCCGTAATTTAATTGACGCAAAGATTGCCACAAAAAGTCCATCTTTACATAATGGTTCTTTTCCTTTCCCAGCGAGATGCGAAACGATCATCGACGTTTCCCATGGTTCGGCCACGGCGCGTATTACATGCTGCGCGTCCCTATCGGACACCTTCGACGATCTCGTTCGTCTGCTAAAATTAATCTCCTCCGGGTTGGTCTGTCGCGAACTGGACCCGACAACTGTGTCGTCGAAACGGTCCCAGGATCGATGGTAATATCGGTACCATTGATCGCTCGATTTCGCCCGGGAAAGTCCTTCGTTGCACGAGCAAAAAGGAAACCGGCACGAGTCGTTCTCTCGATTGGATTAGCCCCGACCGCCTTCTAAACCGTGTTCTGCTTTCGTTCTTTCACCGTCCCCTGGTGGCGGGGGGACGTTTACCTTTCTTCTCGCAACCGTCGCCGCCGCCTATCGGTTACCTTTCTCCGGTTGCGGTTCTCTCTGGAAAAATGGAGCCGATCATGGCCGGGCCCCATTGTGCCCCGGTCGGCTTCTCGTCGCTGACAACGATATCTCCCGTGGTCCCATTGTCCTTGATGCGTCCTTGCCACGGCACAGTTGTCAGGGACATTTCTTCCGTGCGCACGGTGACCGATTTTACTCGGGGTGTATTCTTCGGGGTCGCTTGACCGTCGAAATTGGTCCGAGGGCTAGGTCCTCTTTACGGGCGCGCGACACATTTATCCTCACGGTTCGCCCGAACGACGACAAAAGCTCCCCGTCCTCCGTGGTCGAATAAGGGGACCTCACGGCCCTCCTCCTCTGTCTTCTGCAACCGAAATCCAATTTGCATGAACTGCAGCCAAAATGGACGAGGTAATTGGTACACAGTAGGGATTAGGGCTGCGCCAACGCGACGGACGTCCGGGCATCCGGCTTGCCACCATCCCCCCACCACCCCCTCTCCGCCAACCCTCGCTCTCCTTTCCACCAACGACCACCGTTCCCTCCTCCGGAGCGGATCATTTGGTCTCCTTGTTTCTTCTAATTGAGGATAGCCTTCTTTCTAGACGCTTTGTAATTCAAATCTCCACGACAACGCTCCGCTTTTTCGCGAACGGAGAATTTCGGTAACGTCTGACAATCTGTGGCGCGTTCGAGCAACGCGTTACCGGACTCGAAGATTTTCATGTTGCATTTTTTTTTTTTTGAGCCTGTAAGCGAGCACTCGAAATGGCTACTGCGTGTTGCCGTAGGAAAATGACACGATCGAATTTATGTAGATTTCATGCGATTTTTATTATAACGTGTATAATCATTTCGAGTGGAAGCATCTTTCGTGAATTCGATAATTGGAAAATATAAAATCTGGAAACGGTCTTATGACCGGTAACGACAGTGTTGAAAATGCATTCAGTGGGTTCACGAAATATCACGCTTGAATCCATCGATGACCAATTCCTAAGATAGGACCTCGTTATCGAGGAATAATTTCCAACTGCTTTGTCAATAGCACTAAGAGAAAGTCATTATTGCGGTGTCTACGTGCGATAGTAATCCGTCTGCGCCCCCTATTATCTATTCACTTTGGATACATGCGAATATAAACACTATGTAACAATAAAATTATTCTAGATATCAACCGGAACTTTAACATCTTCCAGCAAACGGTTAACTTGAGACCCAAGGTTGTAGCCTGATTAGGTGCGGAACAGCAGACTTAAAGCTGAATAATTAAAGAATTAATTAAAGAATTAGATTCATCGACCTTCCGTATTATTCAGCTTTAAATCTGCTGTTCCGCACCTATTCAGGCTACATTCATAGTAGCTCAAGGGATGTATTTTTGAACATTTGGCGTAACAGAAATACATCAAATGAATTTTATACGTTGAATTTTATTTATACCATTTTTTCTGGGTTGGAGGTCATTTGAAGGTCATATTGTGCATGAATTCGTTATTTTGTCAGCTACAACATAACGAAAATATATTATTCCATGTAAAAAAACATCGATAACCTTGAAATCTCATAAAAATAACCTTCAAAAATTTTTTTCCCTTACACCGTTATATGTGGCCCTTCAAACAGTGTAACTTTGTCCTACGAAGTTTTTTTTGTACATCGAAAAGTAACGGAGATATTTAGGTGTCCTGCTATATTGAATTCACCCTGTATATCTCCGCGAGTCAGCATGGTCGCAAAACTGCAAGAAAAAAATCCGTCCTTTGTTCACGATTCCGGCGATCGTGCGTTTCTATTTTCCGGTACGCGCGGTCGCCCGATGATCTAGAGAGGAGCCGGGTGCCCCGGAAAAATGCGTCTGCGAGATCCTCCAAGTCGGAATGATATTGAATCGTTCCCTCGTGTCGGACGTCGGCCGAGCCACCAATATATTTCATAGACGGATACAACAAAAGGACACGGTATATCCTCTCTCGGAGAGACCTCTCGGAGAGATTAGTATGCTCGTATCTGCATGCCGCAAGATCGTATCTGCCGCGAGCGCGGCCCTTTGTGGGTTTTTGTTTGCGTTGCGTACGTATTTATGCGAGCGTCCTCCTCATCCTCCTCCTCCTCTTTTCTTTCCGTCTTTCTTTCTTTCTCCAACCGCCTCCGCTTCCTCGGCCTGGCGGAGAGACGACCGCTCGTCTTCCTCTCTCTCTCATTCTTCTCCTCTCCTCTCCTTTCTTGTCTCTCCTGCGCCCGCCGTCCCATAACCGGGAACACGCTTCCTCGTCGACGTCCCGAATGATTTGCTTCGTTCGGGTGATCCTCCGGAGAATTCGCTGCGGGAGGACGCTGAATTTTCAATGATGCCTCGGGACTCTCCCTCCTAACTGATACAGCACCATTAGAGACTCTCGTTTCTGTTCTTGAAATTATTGCGACAGTCTCGGAAGAACGTTCTGAAATTTTATTTTCCAACTTTGCATGGAAATTTCGGGCATTGTTCTGCGAAAGGAGGGGTTGAAATGTGATTAAACGAGCTAACACATCACTCAAAAAGCCCCGAGCCCCTTAACATCAGCGTACCACCTGCAAATGGTAGCTTTCGACGGATCAGAGTATTTTTACCGATTAAAAAACAATGTTTTAATACGCCAAACTTGGTTGTGTCCATTCTTTTCAAAATGCCAAACGTTGCGTCACTTTGGCCAATTAACTTGAGAACAATGGTCGGAATCACATGAAATTTTAGCAGGCATCGTTTGAAGGTTGGCGCTAACCATAATTTACGTGAATATGTCGTGAGATGCGCCACCTGTTGGTTAGTCTCAGGACTTTTTGAGTCGTTAATAGTTGAATAGAACCGTGCGAGAATAAAATTTCGTTTTTGCTGTACGATCGGAGCCGACTTTCCGGACGCATCTCGTAACTCGGTCCTCGTACAAGACCTGGGTGTCGTTCAATATCCAGTATCCAGCTAATTTCGAGCATTTGCATGTCGATACAGGGGGCGGTTGGGCGGACGGCGGGGGTAGCAGTTTCAATTTCGCAACGGCGATCCAATCATGTAAATCAGGGGTAGCATTATTAGTGGCGGCAATCGAACTCTCCTAGGGCGATAGAGGAGTGGTAGTGGTCGGTCGGAGGGGGTGGTTTGGAACCGGAGAGCCCGGTTACCGATCCGAAACGAAGGCCGAACCGGCGTCCAACTAATCCCGGGTTTACCTAATCGCTTGCTCCCTTCCTCCTTCGTGCGACGCGCGATTCTGTTGGTTCGCAAAGCGGCTTACCCTCTCCAGGCCCCGGATTCGGAAACGCTCGAGAAACGCTGCACCTGCGATCGAGAGATCGGAATCCGGCGATCCTTCGATCGTGAATCGCGGCAGAAAGTTTCCCCGAGGGGTCCAGCGACGACGACGATGCGACGCACTTGTTGAAACTGTATTTTCGTCGAGCGAATTCGTGCGCCGCGAGAGCCTACCCGAAACTCGAATCGCCATCTTCGTCGTTCCGAGGTTGATTCATACCGTACCAGAGCAGTTGGCATCGGCCGGACGATTTGTCCCGCCGACAAATTGGTATACAATGCCTCCTCGCCGGTGCTGATGGCCTCTCCGACCGGTGATTCATGCGGGCCGACGTACCTGAAGAGGAAAGAGCCGACCGCCCGGTCCCCGAGCCTTCCGACCCAGACTTTTCGATAGAGCAGCTTAGGGAACCCATATTTCAAAGGCTATTTCGACTCTGTTGCGTGTTGCACAGTTCGGGTAAATCGATATTCTCGGTCGCCACCGGAATCTCGGCGAATAAGACGTTTTTATCCAGTGGGGGAACTAATAATTCTCGTGCCCTCCCCACCGCAAAATATAATTTTGGGCTCTCCTTTTTTCTTTCGATATTTCTGTAGGATTGAGATTTTTTAATGCTTTTTAGGATGCAGAATTGTAAGAATTGAGTAAACGCAAAAAGTATGTTTTTATGGGTGTATATTTAAATTAGTGGTAGTTTTAGTAGAATTACAAGATAATGAATTCAAAAATTTTGGGACCCCTTTTTTCTTTTGATATTTTTGTAGGATTGAGAATTTTAAATGCTCTTTAGGAAGGAGAATTGTAAAAATTCAATGAACACAAGAAGTATGTTCTTTGTCAGTGTACATTTAATTGATATTAGGGATAATTTTAGTGGGATTGCAAGATAATAAATTCAAACATTTAGGGCCCCCTTTTTTCGATATTTCTGTAGGATTGAGATTTTTTAATGCATATTAGGAAGAAGAATTTAAAAATTCAATTCATTTTAATTTAAATTACGGATCATTTTAATAGAATTACAAGATAATAAATGCAAAATTTTTGGGCCCTCTCGATTACGTGCCCCGTGTTTATCTCAAGCCAGAGTTTTATTCCTTCCGAACAAGAGCTTCTAGCATTGTCACGAAGACGGAGGAAATTAATCGATCTTCGCGCATTACATTTTTATTAATATTTCAAAATTGCTTCCATTGAAATATATTGAAAAAATTTGCTCGTTCGACCGTATGCTATTAAAATTGAGAGAAGTCTAAAGCAATTCTGTTCTGTAATTCTTATAAGGCATGTCTATCATCGACGTTCTATCATCCTCAAAACCGCAAGGAATAGAAAAAAACCATAATCACGGAGCAATTCGTTGCTCACCTTGGCTCCCGAGTGGTGAGTCACCCGGCCAGCGAAGTTTGCCGTCTCGGAGGACTCGTTTCCGGGATATATGACAATGCGAGGTTGCGCTGCGGCGAAAGAAGAGCCTAACGAGAAACGTTTAAGCGGAATCGCGAATATAAATCGAGGCTCTCGCGGGCGGGCAGGTGGCTTCATCGAGCCGCGACGCGACAAGACATTCCCATCAGGTTCGTCCATTAGCTGGGAAACGTCGTCGTCGACTCGTCTCGGCGAGCATCGCCGGCTAATGATTTTCCCGAGTATCAAACTTGCCGGACGGACACGGCGTTCACGCATAGTGTTTCTTACACGTGCGACCGTGGGAGACCGGAAGTCGAAGATCGGCGATCCGGTGTCCTCTATACCGACTGCCCCACTTGCCGCCTTACTTAGCCTGATTATGCACAGGATTGCGCAATTGAAAAGACTCTTAGCACCTCTCTCTTTGGCAGCTCGAATGAAATTTGAAACTCGTGTCCCTACTTCGAGGATACAAGGTATTATTGTCCACAAAATGGATGTGTACACAAGATAGCGTTTTACACAAGTTCCTACTCACACAGGCAAATCACAGCTATTATTGTTTCGTTTCGTTACAGCTCGCCAGGACCGTGAAGAGAGAAATTAACACGACTCCCAGAAAAATCTGAGATCGTACACGCGGTCGGGCATCGGCAAAGATGATCGCGAGGGTCCGGGCCCACAAATTGTCTCCTAGTATCGTCCCTGTAGATCGAACAGAGGCCCTAACAGGCTCTCGTCCGCGAATAATCGTTGTCCAGATGTCTTTGTTTCCCCGGGAATCGTCGGGGTTAACAGATTCGGCCGGCGATGGGCCGGTAAGGGGGTGGCCGAGGGAGCCGAAACAGAGATAGTACGGGGGACAACGAAGGGAGAAAGACAGAAAGCTAGAGAAGGAGAGAGGGAGCTCCTTAACTCGCGCGTTCATCTCGAAGGATCGAGATTCGGGGTAGGAAGAAGCCGGTTCGGTTCGGCGACCGATCCTCTCTTCGTGGCTCCGCTCGCGGTGGGTCGTCCCGATCCTGCCGGCGCGGCGATTCGATCTTTCGAACTCCGAGTCGATTCCGGGAAATCGGGGGAGACGTCGGGCGCGTGTCTTCCGACGAGGATGTGGAGGAAGCAGGAGGAATAAAGAGAGAGAGAGAGACGAGGCGGAAAGAGGAACGAGGATGAACGGGTAACGAGCCTCCGGTCACGTGTACCGCGTCGGACGTCGAGATGTCAGATCTATCGGCGCGTGCTCGATGGCGCGTGTCCTCGCCTGTTGATCAGCCACCATCTTGCCGGCTATTACTCGTGAATCCTCCGACGATTCTCGCACCTTCCACGAACCCCAAGATCTTCGGGAAACGTCCGGCAACCCAGGCTGATCTGTGGCTGGATCTACTCGCAGGACACCTAGGCTACCGTGGTCCGAACGTTCAGAACGACACTCGAACACTCGCTTGCGAGAATTATTCAAACATTTATGATATCCGGATGAATGCGAATTCGGAAAAATTTCACTATACTCGGATAGTATTTGAAAAACCGTATAAAAGAATTTTTTCAGCTTAAATGAGAAGATTTGTAAACTACAAAATATAAGGGTATGATCTGGACCATCCGCTCCAGAGAACCGCGTTCTTTTTTAAATTTATAATATCCAGAAAGTGTAATACAAATTCGTAAAAAATTTGTCTGTGTTCAGATAGTAATTTTAAAAAATGTGTCGTAAATTTTTCAGCTTAGATCAGAAAATTTGTGAACTACAAATCGCAAGGGTTCGAGATCGACCATCCGCTCCCGAGAACGCCGCTTCTTCAAAATTTATAATACCCAGATAGTTGAGTGCAAATTCGTGAAAGTTTGACTGTGTTCGGAGAGTTTTTCAAAAATAGTATAAAAAATTTTAAGCTTAGATCAGAAGATTTGTAAACTACAAATTATAAGCCATCCGCTCGATAGAATCACGCTTTTTCAAAATTTTATAATATCCAGGTGAATGCGAATTCGCAAAAACTCGACTGTACTCGGAAAGTATTTTCCAAAACGTATAAAAAAATGTTCACCTTAAAAGATTGATTTCCTCAGGTGATACTCGAACAGATTGAAACTTTCGCGATTAAATTTACGCATAGCCTGCCTCCTTAACACGTCAAGGTGTCGCGGGGTCCTCGTCCAGGTCGCGAGGTGTTTAATTGGCGCCATATTTCCCTTTCGAACAAAACCGTCGGGCCGCGATATTTCTTTCGCGGCGCGGCGGCCTCGTTACACGGCCGAGCACGGCCGTTCGGATCCCTGGGCCGTTGTCCGGCCGGCGAACGCGGGGAAATGTCAAGGAGGAGTGTTTTATTTCCTGCAATTGCGTCAAGGAGGTGTGTTGCTGCAGAAAGAAACGAAAGAGCGAGGAAAAAATGGCGAGAGAGAGCCAGGTAGAAACGAGAAGAGGCGATATAAGAGAGAGTGAGAGAGAGAGAGCGTACCGCGTGGCGTGCCACTCGGAAAGTTTCGCGGGCCGCGGATGCACAGGATGCAGGAGGTGTCATTAGCATAGCGCGGAAGAGCCGTGCTTTATGATTTATTCGACCCCTTCTTGTTAGTCCCTCCCTCCCGCTGGTAATTCCAGCTGCACGCCAGGTAAACACGACCCCGGCCCCGCAATCCTATGTAGATCCATCGCGTACGATCCGAGAAATTCACTTTTCCCGATGCCCCCGATCACCGGGGATCCGTATTTCGCAATTTCGATCTTCCAACAGCTGCAACCTCCTCGAAGGTAGCACTTAACACCGCTCCGAACACCGGGACTAATGTCGAGAAACCTCCCCCCCGCCGATACCAATCGCGCGACGTGTGTTCAGATGGTCTCGACGCCTATTCTTAACTAATGCCAACCCGATGCCTAATATTAACGTAATACCCAATGACAAGAGATGTGTGTTTTACCGGCACGGGGCGGGTGGGTGTAATGATACGACCGGAGCCTCTGAAGCCGGCCGGCTCTCGTGTCACTGTTCCGTTTCCTGAGATTGTTCGCGGAACACGGATCCCGGAACCTGTGGTTTAGCCTGATTGCTTGAACACAGGCTTCGCCGATAGATGATTCGACGCCGACCTATCGTGACTTTCTCTCTCTCTATCTCTTCATTGGCTTTGCTCTTCCCTCCGATCAGCAACCTCTTCTTTGGAGAAATCGCAGTTTATCTTCGACGCGTCAAATATTTGCTTCGAAGCGCACGGGCTTCAATAGAATATGCAGAATTTATGTTGGAGAAATAAAAATTTCTTAACGCTAAACCTGCCGAGCTTCGCGAGTAGGTGGTAGGTTTTGTCTTATAAAAATAACAAGGCTAGATTTATTTCAACTTTGTGCGGTTCGCATTGTAATATCTGCTTCGCTGAATATATTTATTTAGTCGTTTACCACGAAAAAATCAGGGACCAGTCATTTGCACTGTACCTTTGTTTACAATTATAAAAATCTGTAACTTTGCTTCCGCTTTATGTGTGATGGTGGTAGGCTTAGTGTTAATACGTGTCCTCTCAGCTGCAGCAAGCCGGAGTTTTCTAGCAATTTTTCCACTCGGATAATATAACCAGGAGATTCGCTTAAAATGCCCCGCGCCAACCAGAGGATAGAAAGAGGAAGAGTGTTTAAAAAGTCGGTTTGATGCACGGATTTCTTTATTTCCCGGACGTGGTCGATGGGCTCTCCCGGCTCTGCTGGACGAAAGAACGATGGGATACGCACTGATTGCTGGAAATTGGCCGGTCGATTGTTCAGGTAACGGAGCCCGAGGGTATGGCCACTCCGATCTGACACCAGCATTCTCTTTCACATCGCGGTCACAATGTTATCCCGTCGCCATCGAGCCTGCAATTTCAATCCGACGCGACTGAAACACCGCTTCCTAGATCGGGGAAATAATAAGCGACGTTATACGTATCCGGATCGTGCAAAACGAGGTGTAACTGGAATCACTTGAGGCATCCGCTCAAACGAGCTGTGACTGCCGCCGCCCGGAGAGATTTTTATCCGGCGCGGCGGCCGCGTCAGAGTCTTTAATTCCTCCGGTGATCTATGGCCGAGATATCGCGTCCCATTATTCCCCGCCGGGCGGCATGACATTAACTCCTACGACTCTTGTTAGGGCGAGTCGTACTTTCAATTTCCGCCGCGGAAAATCCACTCGGCTTCCCCCCCTCCCCCTCTCGAGATTCCTCGAGCGTTTTTATTTAATAACTATACCCCGTTGAAATGTTTTTCGAATATTTTCCTACACCAATTTTTCCAAGAACAACCCTTTTAGCTCGCTTAGACCTGAAAGTAGTGTCTGCGAACGTATCGGTCTTTCTCAATTGTTCATGTATTTACAGTTCTACTGGTTATAATCGGACAGAGGATATTATGCATTTGTAACAAAAAAATTTAGCAGGTTAGAACTGCAAAGAAATTCGAAGAATTTAAATACACTAGTTATCCAGGGTGAGTCACCTAACGTTTGCATCTCGAATACCTTTGTTGAAATATTTCTTTTTAGAGATTTAAAACACCTTTAAAACACTCTGACTGTGACCTTGAATGACCTTGAGCAATTATTATACACCTACAATGATCTTGAATTACCTTGAATAATTATACACAGAATTCGCAATGAAATGGACTATAATGATAGGTGTTCAAAAAAGGTTGATTCCATTTAAAAAAAAGAAGGTGATATCTTTAAAAAAAAATGACATAAAAACAAACATTTTTTTAGTATCATGTGAGCCCCATTTTACAAGACATTTAATGTATCATTGAAAACAAACATATTTCAGTACAAACGTTAAGTATTTTCAACCTATCGAACATATATTGTTCAATATTGTTGTGTGTTGCAATGCAGCTAAAAAATATGTATTTTTCATAAAGATCAGCTGTCTACTTCTGATCTTCCGCCATCTTGTGCAACTACCAGCTAATGTTAACTACCGATGCGTCCTAAATGATCGGGTAATCGCGTGAGACGGTTTGCGCGCCGGGAAGTCGATTTTTCGGGGAGAGTCTCGGCAAATTCCAGCGGTAGCGAACCTCCGGCGTCCTCCTCGGAGTTTAAACGATTAACGCGGGCGGTTTCCCGCGAATAATCGATGTCCCCGATGTCCTCGGCCGTACGGCAAAGTTCTCGGGGATCCGGCACGGTATTTCACGGGGGATTACGCGGCTTACGTTTTCGTTCGATCCGCTGCCACCCCCCCGTCGCGCCGTCAGGAATTATCGGCCGCGTGTCGATTCTATATTTCTCTCCCCTCGTAACAGCCGCGGCCGCTCTCTTTTTCTTGGCGAACCCGGCCCGAGGAAACGTACGACAGGGGTGTGTACCCTCCGTCGTTATCGTTCCGCGCGCGACTTCGGTCGCTTCGTTTTTATTCCCGGTCCTTTTTTCCATACCCGTCGACGATTCATACATTTTCGTCGATCCGCCGCTGGGTCTGGCCGAGAGGAGCCAGCCGTCTGCTCGATTACAGATAACCGCGATTCGATCAAACACGCTATCGGTAGCGGCCGATACCGCGGCCCGCTCGCGAAGAGATACTCTTGAAACAGGCTGATTGGATGCCTCTGTGGATGCCTCTTTTTAAGATTACCAGATATCCTGCACCGTCGACGCTCTTTTGATCGACGGGAAATTCAGTTTCAACTTGGACCCGGCGGAATAACTATTATCGATACCATTTCCCCTTTGTCGTGCGAGGAATTTTCTTCTTTTTCTCGCAAAAATTTCGATCTTCGCTAGGGGCACCTTGTGAACCTACCGGTCAAATGGCAGTTTCCAAATTTTCTATTTTACAATTACTAGGTGGTTCGGAATCCACCTTAATAAAAAGTAGGTCCCGCTTGAAATTAGGCGATAGTTGAGGATTGGTAAAGGGAGAGGTGGTGGAATGGATTTGAAACCCTGAGGGGACCAAATATCATTACATACAATTACTGAATTTATAAAGACGCTGGAAATTATTACACATGACACTATATTTATGCACAGATTATAAAAAAAGTCACACTAAATCCAAATAAATTCGATTGCGTTCGAATTTAACCGTTCAGAAATGTCTCTGTGAAATTTGAAATTATAGTTGAGAATATTTCCGAAATTGTTGACTGTTGAATTGCACGGACTCGATATTTCAAACTTCAAAAGCGACTATACAGAAATATTGACAAGTAAAAGTTTTTGCACAATTGCGTTCCATATTCTAAATCCTGCAATAAAATTATTAGACAGCGGATCATGTGAAATATAAAAATTTTCTACCTGAATTGCCACAACCTGGAGTGAAATAAAGTTTCCGTTCTCAATATGTTGAATAGTTTGAAAATAATATAACAATATCTTTAAGTTCTTCTAAATATTTTTAAATTGCACCTACTAATTTTTGCCAGAAATGCATAAAATCCCCTTTCCAGAAATTCTTAATGATTTTCACTGGAAAATTTCATGGAAGAACAGCAACGCGCGATCAAGTTCCGCTTTGGCTCGCCGATTGTCACTAGTTGAACAATCGACGACTGGTCGAACACCCTGTATCTACCTGCTCCTCCCAGAGCTCGCCTTCGTCATGCGTGAGAACCTTTAACGTCCGCGGACTATCGAGTGATTTGTGCGAGCCTTTGTTCCGCGTACTATGTTGCACGAGGTCGTGGCCTATCGACGATTCTCCTCTTTATGGGTTTGTTCGGTGGATCGCGATTAATCCTGCTAGAACGAGAGGCTTCGCCGGGCTGCGGACATTCCTTGGTGTCTCTGCGAGGATTAAAGGGGTTATTCTTTGAACGTGTAACGGTGCATCCGAGCATTGTCGGCTGGTGTTTTAAACACGGCCGGAAGATATATTGTCTTTTTGTATTCGACTGTGTAGCATTGTGGATGCTTTTGACGACTGTGGGCGTGGGTTGCCACGCTCCTACTGGATTCCGCGCTACACGTCTGTAGGGATATTCACGATTATGCGGATCTTTATGGAAAATAAAAATTGTCTATGTTAATTATAAAAAACCCTAGATAAAAACACAGCATAGAAAGAATCTCAAATTCTTCCAACGTCTTCCCAGTTTTGCATTAGTCTCATTCATTTTATCATAATCGCATAAAGAATTAGTGGCTTTCTTTTATTGGACTTGTCCAAGTTCTTCAAACGCGTTCAAACCTCGTCAAACAGAGCCTTCGAACGGGGGCACACCGGTGTGCACTTCGACTAATGCCAGTCTCAACCCCCTGTCTCTTCACCCATTCGAACCTGCCCGAACCAACAGACCCGGAGACCCCTCGCATCCAACTCCACGACAGGACGTCGCGGTGCGTCCGTTGCCCGGCAGTATCATAATCGAATCTCGCCCCGGGCGGATTAATTAGTACATCGCGGCGGTTTCTCGCGCGTCCCGCGCCTGGACCGAAAGTCGGCGCAGAAAGGAGCAGCCGATTTCACGGGTCCCGGTATATCTGGCCCAGGGGTCACTGTGTGTGAATGCCATATGTGCACGGAAACTATGTAGCCGTTGGGTATATAGTTGTCTCCTCGTGGTTACTGATTAAGCCAACCGGAGGCACGGCGAGGCGGCACAGGCTTCGAAGCAGCAGCAGCAAGAGTAGAAGCAGCCAGCCAGCCAGCCAGCTAGCAGCAGGAACAGGAGCGTCGAGGAGGAACCAGCAGCAGCAGCAACCAGCAGCAACTGCATCCAGCTACCGCGGGCTCTGATGTATGCGAGCGATACAGATATCTCCGGGAAGGAATTTGCGTTGAATTAGCGTATAATCGGCGGGCCGATCTGCTCATACGGAATCCCGCGGCCCCGCTTACACGTGTCCCGAGAGCTGTATTCTCTGCGCGAACACAATATTTAGTGGCCGTCTCTCGTGGTCCGGCCTGGTTCGCCCTTTCCACCCTTCGGCTCCCGTGGGACCCTGTCTCCTTGGCCCGGCTGGTATGCGATTCCCCTTAAAATCCGCGGCTCCCGGCCCAAATACTTTTTCCCTCCTGTTTATACCAGCCACCCCCCCTCTCTCATTCTCTCTCTCGAGCTTCTCCTTCTCCCTTCTTCCTCTCTGTCTACCCCAGCTAGCGAGGTCCCAGCCTCGTCAATTCCGCCGAGGCTGATTAAGGAGCGCTATCGCGGCATCGAGCCGGGAATCCGACAACTTCCATATTAAGATGCCACTCGGAAGCCGGAGAGGATTATTCGGCCGCGGGAATACACGGAATATCCGATCCGATCCGATCCGAACCAAACTGATACGGGATACCCTCTCCCTCTCTCTCTCTCTCTTTCTCTGCTCGGGCAAAAGACACGCGCGTTCCCGCCCGCGGGCGCGCCGCGAATACTCCAATACTTCGAAACCCGCGTAATTGGGATCCTTGTTAAGCGAGCTGCCGACCCCGGGGAACCAGGAACGCGACCTCTCTCGCCGCGAGCTTTAACGGAGCGCGCGGATCTCCGCGAACGCCGCACCCCTCCGCACCGGCTGCTTTCATCGCGAAATCCGCGGCTCGAATAACTTATCTCGTACACCACCTACCCCTGCGAACAGGTGAGCCTCGAGCATCCGGCTGGGTTTTTGCTGCTGGTAGTTCGAAGGGTAACGCATACGGTGAACGTATTTCAGCGTCCTTACATTACGGTTTCCCAAAGTTTCGATATTTGCGTATCCCTTCTATAATTGTCGTAACGCCGGGTACCCTTAAGAAAAATCGGTATTAACTGGCAGGCCTGAGCGCACATCCCTTGTACTAGTCAACAGTAGACTACAATGATTTTTTTCTCGAGTAATGGTGAGGTCGCAATCGTACAGGTTCGTGAGGGTCACGGTAAATATTTGTCATGTTTAGGGGGGCACCTCGGATGACCTTGACGTATGTTGTCAATGTCACCTTTGCGAGCAACCCCCGAGAGGTTTTAGCCAGCGCCCGTTGCGTATTAATAAGTTGCAAACGAAAGAAATTCTCAAAATATAGTAGTTATTTTAAGTATTGCATTCCAAAACGATACACTGTATTGACATGTGTTTTCGAGGTCACCTTTCTAAGCAACCTCCAAGAGGTTTCAGCCGACGCTCGTTTTTTAGTAAAAAGTTATGAACCAATTTGCAATTATCTAACTAAAGTCCGAGTAGACGTGCTGAGCAAAGTTGTTCAGAATTGTGGGATCAGAACCCCCCCAAACCACAACTACGGATAGTGGAAAAAATGGGAGGGTTCCTCGGGTACGCGCGTTAGCTGATCAGCTACCACCGGATTTTCCGAAAATCCTGCAGAATGTTGACCTTGACAACGTGTGTCAAGGTCTAGATCGTGCGAGGTGCCTCGTTCGAAGGTGTGACACCATCGGAAAGTGGGATCGAAACAGCTCGATGCGATTCCACGGATCTGATGGTCGGTTCCGCGGTCCCCAAGTCACCGTTGTATAGGAGCATATCCGCTAAAGAGTGCGAAGACGAAGGCTACCGTATACCCACGGTGTGCGCCGGGTCCGCGGTGCTCGGCGAAGGTCCAGGGCACGCAGGCCCGAAGATATATCACGTTGTCGGCCGACATACCATTCTTTTGCGGCACCGCGTCGGCCGACACAGCGCGCGCACCGCGTTCACAAATTAAGGAGCGCCAAAGTCCACGGGACGGCGTAGGTATGGCGCTATCGCGCTTCATAAAACTTCGTTAGCATCGCGGCAAGTAGACGGGTCCGGCGGGGCTCGGTCTCTGGCCGGGCCGCGCGCGTTAGAACCGCTGATGGCCTCGCGGGGCTACCGTAAAAATTCATTTTGTACCCGCTCGTGTAATTTTCCCCCGGATTCTTGCATCTTCCGCGGCTGGACCGTATTAGGCGGACCATGTTCTCTTCTCCCCCTAGTTACCTCCCCTCGCCCCCACCCCTCCCCCTCATCCCCGGCATCGCTGGATCATTCCGCTAGACTCGCCTGTCGCCTAGGAGATCCTAATCTTGATTAGTGAGCCGCGCTCCTTTATCCGAGGTAAACGGGATTCATTGCGCGCCCTCTTTCGCGAAACCCTGTCTTCCGCGCTGGCTTCTGCTTCTCTCTCCCTTCCTCTCTCTGGCTCTCTGTTTCGATGATGCTGCTCGGTACGACACGGCACGACACGTGTCGTGTCCCTCTTCTTGCTTCTGCGGATGCCTCTAATAAGGCGTCCAGGGCTGGGTTAGGTGTCGTTGATGTACAGAGTGTATAAGAATTATGTCACGAATGCCATTGAGGGATTCTATACCTCTGGAGATCCGTTAAAAAAATGGACCTCAAAATTAACCTTTACCCTTTCTTTCAAGTTCAAAGAATTTTTTTTCGCATCGTATTCATCGCAAGGAACGAAAGTCTCAGCAATGGGTCTCGAAGTGAACCGTTCAATGTTGAACTGAGAATGTTAATGTTATTGGTAGGAACAGTTCAATAGTTTTGGATGTTGGAGATGCAGACCTGCACTAGATGTCTAGTCACCTAAATTTCACTAGGTGCTTTTAGGTTCACTAGGTCTCGTAATTTTAGGCCTTGCGATGGATTCAGTTTTAGGTGGCGTAGGTGTAGATTGGATATCTTTGTATCTACATTTGGTCGGGACGATCGAGTAGTTGTAAGTCTCGAGTGAATATAGATTCTATTTCAGATAGTAGATTAGATATAAATTTTAAACGAGATGCCTAATATGGATCTGGCCTAGTAGGGAGCTATTGTATGATACATTTGTACACTAAGCACAGTTGAATCACGCCGCTGTAGACACCTATAAGCTAGGAGCGGCGAAGATCATTCGAGCACTCCGTATAAGTGTCTTCAGCTTCTCTCGCAAAGCAACAAATCAACCCGCTGATTTCGATCGAACACATCAAACAAGAATTTCGTTCGTGTATTCAATTACTACGAACAGAAATATTGATTTTACTTCCTCCGCTAATGGCTGTCTGACCACAATCGCGACCAATCTACTGATTCCTTGACACGATAGCGTCTCACGCGTGTCCTACGGTTTATCTTGAATCGTCCATAGTTGAGGATACAGTGTAACCGACGTATTCCACGACACGGTTACCAATTTGTACGAAATACACCTGTCCCACTTTTCAAAAATTTTATGAGAATAAAACTATTTTGTGTACAGATGAATTCGTTGTCCTCGCAATGTTTAAATCAGATCTTTTACCAATTATATCGACGATTCGCTAATTACTGTGAAAAAAGTAAACGCATAGAGAGCAGTTAACGATAAAACTGCAAATCTAAAACTTGCAAATCAGATAAAGAATTTTTATTTTTCGTAAAGATCCGCCGTCTAATTATTAAATATGTTGGTATTTAATCGATTACTAAACATTTAAGTATCCAATGTTACAGACATTTCTTTCTTCTTTTCACGCTAAATGACCGATTCCAGATTTTTTATTTCACAATTATTGAAATTATAAAGATGCTTTCATGTAGAGCAGATATCAGTTTATATATATATTATATAATAATTTATTATATATTTAGTGGAGCATGTGGTGTCGTGTCGATCCCGAAACTGGGAATCGGCTCACGGCTAGGTTGACGGTGAATGAGTGTAAGTTCAAACTCCGGAGAACACGTTCGAATTTGTAACAAAGAGGCAAGGCTCGGCTTGCTGGTTCTAAGTCAGACTCGGCTGTGCTTAGACGTAGTCGCGTGTCTAGTCGAAACGATTCTGAATTTTGTGCGCTCGCATGGAAATTGTGGAGGCTCGGAGGTAGGTGTGGTTTTTCTGGAGACTGTTGCAATTGGTTGAGAGGTGTGTTTTGGAAGATGATAGAAGTGGACCGCACAAAGTTCAAATAATCTTGTTATTTTTATAATGCAACATGCACTTGTAAAGCTCTGTAGTGCTAATATTCAGCTTTCGCGATACAACGAGAGTAATCCAGAGTTCAGAAATGTTTTTCAAAATTGGAATAATCGGTTGGGCGAACAATTGGAACAGCAGGATATTTTACGCGAAATCGGATGACGGGAGAACTAGAAAGAAAATTCCTGTTCCCGTTGTAAACGCGCCGAAAGACGAAGGAAGCCGGTTCACGCGCGCATCAGCGTCAATATTTGTCGTCCGGGACCGATCCGGCGAGCTTCGCTCCCGGAATCCTTTGGCAAGTGCATCCTGGCGCAGCAGCGGCATTGGCGCCACGTGCCTCTAATATCAACCAGGAGGTCGTATATCCTCCCTGCGCGTCGCTCGTTAATTTGCCGTAGAGCCAGTACGTATAGGGCCAGTGGGCGCACAAGGTGCACCCCACACGTGGCCACACGTACACTCCCGTTCATAAGTCACTGGGATACTTGCCCTCGCAAAACGAATCACTCGCGACAACGATTCGCCCGAACACATTCTGCTCGTCTACCACGACGTTCGTGCTCTAATCCTTTACGGGATACTCGACTCGCTGCGACTCCAGTGCCAGAAGATCGGCAGCTTGTACACGATCTAAGCGACATTTCAGTCCCGAAGTTTCTTATATCGAGACATTACTCTGTTAATCCTCGTTCGTCTCTCATCTCACGAATCTGTCCATCGGTGTCGATTTAACATAGTTGTAAACATAGTTTTTTTTTATTCAAATCGATGAGTTAACATTTACGTCGAAGGTTTCTCGGTTGCGAGTTAAAAAAGAAAAGTCGCGTAGTTTCTTCAGGACAGTGCAACTTGTTTCGAGAAAACTGGTTCAAATTGACACTGGGGGACGGACGAGGGTTAATAAAATATTTATCTCGTCTAATCTCGCAGAATCAGGCGCGCGTCACTGGATCGGGATGAAGGACGTTCTCTCAGACTATTGCGCGAAATCCGCGGTCGGATTATGAGACTTCGTGTATCCGTACGAAGCAGCAAAGTGTCCGGTGACTTATGAACGGCAGTGTACAGAAACACACGGGAACGGTCTGGTCTGCCATCCAGCCCACGGTGGCCACGTAGCAGCCGCATGGCAGGGCCGCCGGTAAATAGGCATACACGAAAGAGCGCGCGCGTGGTTCTCGTCATTAGGTACGTAGCCTCGTTAGGATGAGTTTTTCCGCCGCTAATGAGGTGGCCTGCAAGTTGTCTCTGCGCGGCGTGCAGACGGTCCGGCGCGGAACGAAGCGGAGAGAAGCGGAGCTGCGCGGCGCGGAGCGGATCACCTGGACGCGTTCCGGCTTCCCTATGACGTCCACGCGAATCTGGAGACCTGGACACTATTTTTAATCTACTCCCCCGGGACGCGGACTTGGCGGAATTAAAATGCATGTCCGCGGACGTTTGCTTATATCCCCGACGCGGACCGTATATTTCTCCCTTAGCGAGCCACCCTATACGCTCTCGCGGAATAATCCGCGTCCTTCACGGCTGCTACACGGTTCCAGAGATTTTTCTCTTTACGTTTGACGGCCGCGCGTTCCGCACCGTGTCTGGCCTGCGTATTTTCCATTAGCTCTCCGCGATCCTCGTTCGCGAGTCTAGAAATATAAAAAATTACGTTCCAGCAAAATCTACATTCTTTTTTTTCTTTTCGCGTTTCGTTGCAAGACGCTGAAGTCACCTGGAAATGTATTTCTAATTTAATCGTTTTTCTAGGTGAAAAGTAATTTATCCATACTCCTCTATTTTTTTAGTTTTTACTTACTATTTTTGCATATTACAAGTACTGTGGAACCTCTCGTAACGAGTATATTTATCTTGAGGAGTGTATCGCATTACGAATTATGCTAGTTACGCGAGGTTCCACTGTACTCGTGTCTGTCATAAAATCCGCGATCTAATAATCACGCATTCTCTAGAGCCCTCGTTCACCTAATCGATGAAAATTGCCTGAATCACGATTACCATAATTCTGCGACCAGATTTGCAAAGCGACGAGGATCCTTCGGGCCGTGTTTCCATGGAAGAAGGAGTCCATTGCAATCGAAACAAGCCTCGTGTCACGCGTCACCGTTAACAACGCATCCGCAAAGTATCCACGGGGAAGTGATATTAAGCGCGTAGAGACTGGCAGCGTACGCGTGTCCCGCATTATTCCCGAAAAGCCCGGCCGGCAGCGGTGCCATTAAATTTACGAGCCGTCGCGGTAACTTGCAAAGAATAATAACGGATATGCTCGAAATAATCCGTCCGCGGCATTAACCGCTATATGGAAATAGCGTTTGAAGAGGGGCCCGATGTCAAAGCTGCCCGGCAGCGGACATAACTCAACGTTTAAACCGCGCTGAGACAGCGTTCAGGATTTTAAAAAACCGGCTCTTTATATTTTACTCACGTTATTGTATACTTTTTATCCCGGTTTGCACGCCGCGGAGAATTAACCCGGCGAATCGAGCGAAATTAAAAACATATTTATCGCGGCGTTTTTACGCCGTTCCCCGCAAACTTTCGCCAAATAAATCCTTTCTCTCGCGTTTCGTTCCATACTGTCCATTATTTATTATCATTTCCGTTCGAACGATTGGGATAGTTTTTTCGCTCGCATCCAGTCAAAATTTTATTCTGACTCGGAACAACAATTACTAAACATTAATATAATTTTTCCAGTGTTCCCATGCGTCTAGTCCCAACTGTACCGAACTTTAAAATTTTATTCTAACTCGGAACAACAATTACTAAACATTAATATAATTTTTCTAGTGTTCCCACGCGTCTAGTCCCAACTGTACCGAACTTCAAAATTTAATTCTACCTCGGAACAACAATTCCTAAACATTAATATAATTTTTCCAGTGTTTTCACGCGTCTAGTCCCAACTGTACCGAACTTCGAAATTTTATTCTACCTCGGAACAAAAATTACTAAACATTAATATAATTTTTCTAGTGTTCCCATGCGTCTCGGCCCAACCGTACCCAACTTATTTCTGTCAGAAGCTTTCGTACACCTTGTAAACAACCCTTGACAATATGGAAACGACCCATCAACTACATAAACGATCAGAAAAGCTCGAAGAACTTGGCGCTCTTCCCTCTTCGCGAAATACTTCTCCGCGCAACGACTCCTCGCGACTCGTTCTCGGCTCGATCGATCGACTTTTGAACCATCCTGGAGTGGTCACAGTCGATCTGAACCAGAGCCAAGAATCCAGTTCCGGTGCAGATTATTTTTTCCTCTCGCGACGACTTCAGCGTGATCCTTCAAGTAATTCGAGCTCCGACGACGATCCTCGACTTTCTGGCGTGTTCCAACGGGAGCCGTTCTCTCTCTCTCTCTCTTTCCCTCTCCCTGAACCCCCCTCCCCCGTCCGGTGCACCACCCGGTGATCGACTGCTCTCAAAGTGCTCCTCCTCTCGAGTGCTGTCCGACGTCGCCATTCATCCAGCTCGTTCCGGTTGACGTAGCCGGGTGCCGTTGCTTAATTCGCGAATATTTCACCGGCCTCTCTGAAAATACGCTACAGCTGCTCGCGTCGTGTCTACAACCGGGCCACCGTCGCAATTTTTCCGAAATATTCGCGAGCAACTCCACCGGACACAGTGAATTTCCGTTCGTCACGTATTTTTAAGCGTCGCCTCCCCTTCCCGCGATCTTCTCCTCGATTCTTCGCCGATTTGTTTCCGGTAGTTTTCTGTAGGCTGATAAAAGAGTCGATCGCTTCCAGGCTGGTCACCCGGTATGTTTACAATCGAGTCTCCATTTCGAACACCGCCGAAAACTGTACCACGATCGATTCGATGTTGTCTCTTTGTGTTCCAGACTGCGTTACACTGGGCCGCGAAGCACGGCGACGAGAACATCGTGAAGCTGATCGCCGGCACGTACAAGGACTACATTAAGAGCGTCAACGAGACTACGGTGAGCGACCTGGAAATTTTCTATTTTTCATAGTTGTTGAGCTTTTCGTACGCGAATGTGGACCTTTAAATTTCGGAAATCATCGGACTATATCAGAATTGCCCTAATATATTGCAACTCGACGTTTCTACAAAAAGAAATGTGTCCCGAAGATCGAACCGAATAGATCAATTCACTCTCCGACGCCTGTTCCACGTATTCCTCGCAACTGCCACAGCCAGTATATCTTTTCGCAAACACATCGTGCGGAGGTTAGGCCTATGGAGAGCAGCCATGGATTTTTTTAGCACCATATGGCGCCGTCTCCGCAGGAGGGAATAACTTTACGACCCGCATAATACCGCCTCGATTCAGATATACGATCAAATATTTCGAAATTTATTGACCTTCCGCCTTCGATGGACCAAAATATCGACCGTTTCTGACTTTCTTTTTGTCTTCTTTTCTTCCCGGTGCTGCCGTCATCCTGGGGACCACAGAATGGGGTAAGTGTCGACACACGGAAACAATTCCAACTATTACAGTGTTTTATCGATAATTGTCTAAAGCACGCCCAGGGACAATTATCCTCCAAGGATACTATTCTTTGACTTCTTTCATACATAGAAAAGGGCAATGAAGCCCGTGTGAGTCTCGACCGCCGAGAAATGTAAACATAACTAATCTAATAACAAAAGTTATGTCACTGAATTAGTAGTGGTCGCGTATTATGTTACACTTCTCGGCGACCGCAGACTCTCGAGCTTCAGGGCCCCTCACGGAGTATACCCTGCTGTAGAGGGGATAGTTTTGGGACAATTATAGGCCAGACACTTGGGACATTTATCGATAAAACACTGTACTATTCGAAATCATAACAAAAAATGGCGTTTCTGCGGTGAAATCTCGTAATCTCCATAATTACGCTATGTTACGAGACAGGAGAAGAATCGACCGCCGTAAGAACGAATAATAACGTCAAACAGTTGTCGAGACGCAAGGGGAGGGGTAGGGGGGGTCCGATAATCTGGAAGCGAGGCAGAGGGTTTAACCGGTGAAAATAAATTGCGAGCGAGTATCGCGACGGTATCAAGCGTAATCTCTAAGTGGCCGGCGTGCGAAAGGAGCGCAGGACGCGCATTCAAGCGGGGCCCCATGGGCCCGCGCGCGTCTCCCATACGAGCAGGGGAGCCCCCGTTGCTCGTCCTCGTGGCGCGGGAAAGAGGAAAAGAGAAGGAAAGGTAGGCGCAGCGCGCCGAGAGAAGCCTCCCCAGATAGGATCGGATGTGTGTGGTCCGCCGCTTTGCTCTTTATAAGACTTATATAAGCCGGAGTGGTGCCCTTGCGGGGGGGAAACCGAACAGGTAGAGAGGAGGGGGACGCCTTGCTCGTTAGCGGCTCGCGACAAACACCGTTGAACTACCCGCGGACGGTCCAGATGGATGTCCTGCCGCTGGAAAAAGAAAAGTCGGCCCACCAAACCCCGATGGGACCTTTTCTGTAACGTGAACAACTAGCTCCGTTCCAGCGGCGAGCTTTTCAACGAATCTCACCTTCGTTTGTCCTTGAGATTACGACAACAATAACTTTCTTGCACGGGTTTTATCTTCGGCCCAGCTTTCGAACCACTCCTGAAATTTTCCGGAATTTTTTCTCTTCATATAATTGTCATTATTGATTTTTTTACTTCGCTTTTTCACTATTCTCTGCTCCAACTGCGTTCGGCCCAGCTTTCTAACCGTTCTAAAGATTTATATATAAAATAATAATCCCTATAAAATTTATTAACATAAAAATGTTATAAATTTTATATTCAAAATAATTATTTTTATGAAATTGCGCTCCCTAGTTTTCGGGAATTGTTTTTACTCATTATTTTCTACTACACATTCCACTCCATTCGTTAATGTTACGTGCGTATTTCGTTGTAAATTTATTATTCCTCCAGAGATTTTGCGCGGTTCTATCTCACATTTATATATTATAGTAAACAATACGCGTTTGTTGCTAGAGTTCGATGTTCATTTTATTGCAGGAGCGACGGTAGGTTTTATTGATTGGGTGGGTTCGGATTGTGTAAATTCTTTTGAATTTCACAGCCTTGCAACACCTGGACAATCTCCGAATAAATCGTTACAGAATTTTTGATAAAGACGCGAGTCTGACATAACGGGTGACCATCGCAACGTTCGGAAGATACCGCGATTATGAAAATCGTTGTCGGAACGAAAGCCGCCGGTAGCGAACGGGTCGAATGAATAATTCCCTGAAATTCAAATGATAGCGACGCCTCTCTCTCTCTCTCCTCTGTCACTCTCTCCTTCTCGATCTCTCTCTGCATTTTTAAGAAATATATACGAAGACCCCCGCGTGTCTCGAGAGATGAAAAAGGTGTCACGGTGACGACAGGTCGGTTCGAGTTACGCCGCGAAGACAAACGACCTTACCGTTCGTTCCTGAGAACGGGAGGCGGACGCTCGCGAATCTGCCTCGTGAAATTTATAAGTGTTCACCGACTGGCGAATATGATCGCGATTAGATCCGATCTGCGGCCATTAACTTTCTAATCTCCTTAATTGCGATCTCCGATGCGCGCAACCGACGGAAGAATTTTGTGCAATTCAATGCAACTGTAAACGATAGGTCGCCATAAAAATGAAAATGACGGCGGTACGCGTTCACGAGTTGTCTGTACACAGGTTGAACATTCGGTTGTGATAAATTGTTAACTTTTTCTCGATCGTACATTGTTCAAATACAAGTTGTGAAAATCTCGGCGGAACGGTTGAACTTTCTCGCTAGTTACTGAAATGTCATCAATCAGTATATTAATAACTTTCTGCAAAGAGACACTTGTGTGTCTAAGGCAGGGCCCGCTAGATAGCCTTACCGATGAGTCCTCTAGCGGGTCTAGGACGAAACACCACCTTCCGTTCCAACAATTTTTAGCAAAATGTGGCTAATAACGTTAACTCATTCAAACCCGAATCGTTAATGTTTAAAAAGTTTCCATATAAATAGCTATTATAGTGTAATAATTGATCGAACCGTTGCGCCGAGACTTTCACAACTTGTATTCGGTTGTGAGTCGAAATCTAATTCCCAAAGTTGAAAACAAGGTTCTAATTCCGTTAGATACACACACTTCTGTATTTCCATAAGAATCGTTGACTGTTGTTAGGGAATTCTGTGTTGAATTACACAAATCTGTGCACACGGGACGTTATTTGTTAATGAATTTTTATAATTCTCCTTCCTAGAAAACATTAAAAATTCTCAATCCTATAAAACTATCGAAATAAAAAAGGCGGCCCAAAATTCCGGGCTTCCATGGTTCGGAACCCAACGTAATAAAAAGTAGGTCCCCCTGAAATTAGGCGATAGTGAGAGTGGAAGAGGGGGAGAAGTGGTAAATGGATTTGAAACCCTGAGGGGCCGAAATATCATTACGCACACAGAATTCCGAGGTTCCAAAATTATATTTCGCGGGAGGCGGGGTCAAAAATTTTTAGTTCCCCCAGTGAGTATTATACTGCAATGTCTGAGAACAAAGGCAAACCGCGAACAAAGTGGACAGTCCAGGAAGTTACACATGCATATAATTCAGTAATTCGCTTACGGTTGTTCCATCCGCAGTGTCGAGCATACGATCTGAAATCGCAAGTGGCAGAATCGAGCGCGTCGCTTCTCGAAAAAAAGAGAAAAAACGGGAGGAAAAACGAGAGAGGAAGAGCACGCGGGATAAATAGAGCGGGCGGAACGACGCGGAGGGCTAATCCTAAGTTAGCCGACTCGGACAGGAATCACGGGGACAGGTTAAATTCTTTTAAAACACGGCTCCCGTTCCCCCAGGACACTCGCCAGACTCTCTGTTTTCGGGGATTAGTGCTCGATTTAATAAATACGCGTGTATCCGTGTAGGTACCAACAACGGCGGCCGAGGGCTAATCCACTTCGGGAACGGATCCATCCTCTCTTCCTCTCTTTCCCTCTCCCTCTCTCTCTCTCGACGTTTTTTTCCTTGCTGCGGCTTTGCCGGGGCAGACGGTGGGACGTAATCTGTCACAGCCACCACTCCCGGCCATAGTTTTCTACGGCTTATCCGTCGGCCACCGACGCCGACGCCGACGTCGACGGTCGCGTTAATGCCCTCCCCGCCTCGGTCGAATGAAAAGAGAAGCGAGAAAAAAAGAAAATCATTCGCGAGCACATCTCGAAGTCGTACCCGCGTGTCTTTCTCGGTCGGACGCCGCGATTTTACACCGTGTAATATCCGCCCGTTCCGTGTAACCGTCCCGAATCGAAAAGAATCCCGCGCACCGATATTTTTTCCCCTGCCAATTACACGCGGCATCCGGCACGCTGCTTCTTCTCGCCACGCCACCACCGCTTCTTGTACTACAAAGTGCTCCTGAGCTTCTCTTTGTTGCGAATCGTTCGGGGGCGGTCGCGTTTTTTGCGCCGCGCAGCGCCGCAACGGTGGACGAACGTCTCCCTGACGCTGTAATCCGGTGGTCCGATGTCGCCGATGCACCGGAATCGCTCACCGCGGATGTTTATTTAGTTGCCCGTTGCACTAGGATTTATTTCGTGGTCACCGATTTTCGGAACACTGGTCACTTGGGGACCTCTTTTTTTCCACTAAAACTTCACTAATTCTGTTCGCTTCTTCGAGAAAACTGTAGACATCGGAAATTCCAGGCAAGAGGTTCACTGGTTCAAAAGTTATAAGCTCTAAAATTCACTATTTAACCCAGACCTAACGCCATTCTGTGTTTACCACTGTGCTTACCACTACGCATCCTCGTCTGTCAAAATCAGTGTTAAAGCCTCTTAGGAAAAACATTAAATAATAAATTTTAGCGCTTAGAACTTTTGAACCAATGAACCCTCGAAATTTCGATGTCTACAGTTTTTTCGAAGAAATTAACAGAATTAGCGAAGTTTTAGTGGAAAAAATAGGTCCCCTAAATCACAGAGCAGCTCAGAACACGTTGACCGATGAAGTTCATACAAAATGTTTTCTACAAACATTATTACAATTAGAATAATTGCGACAAGAAAAATCTGAATCCCTGACAAGAAGAAAAAGACAATATCAGTTGACGAACATCGTAGAAAATGAATATTTTACATTAGCGAATTACCGTCACCGTGTAAAATTGATTATTCATCGTATCGAACGATTCGAATGTCAACCAACGCGAACTAAAATGAAGATTTTCCGAAGGCCAGGCGGGCAAGAAAGGGACGCGACAGAGCGCATCCTTGCTCGTCGCATCTCTCTCAGACCGTGGCTTGCATCGGCGTGCCTCGTTTGCGGGCCGATAGACACATCACGGAGAAATTCGTCGCGGCGTTTCTTCTCGCGGAGCGGTTCTTGCAGCAGGTTTCGGCGGTGTTAGAGAGATCGCTCGTGTAAAGAAAGGTACTATAAAGAGAAAGAGAGAGAAAGAGAGAGAGCAGAGAAGGAAAGAACTCGCGAGAACGACGCGCAGAGTATAACGTCCGCAGACGGTGGATCGGAGTCACGAGCGTAATCTGTCACCGGTACCGCTTCCACCGTAGTTTTCTACGGCTTATCGCGGCATCGGCTCGCATTTAATCCCCGCAAAAAACGGTGCCCGTTCCCCATGGGGACCGTAAGCCGCCCGTGTGGCGCCTGCATCCTTGCCGGGCGTACGACAGCCCAACGACAATGGCGATCCCACCGGTGGACCCCCGAGACACCGGCGGAATCTGTTCCAGGTACATCGGGTGACCCGTTTCGAACGCATCCGAGACGAAACTGGAGCATCCGAGGCGAAACGGGAGCACACGATGCCGAAAACACAGCCTTCGTCCCCCTAACAATTTATCGAAGATGCGGGGGGGCAATGGGCTAGCAAAAGGTACCCTTAGATTTATTTTTTTAGGAGGTACGACTCCTCGATTTTATTTCCTAGGAGGTACCAACCACCGATTTCTTCTGAAGGTGCCACCCCCCGATTTTAATTGAACGGAAGCCACGATCAAAAGCCACAATACGAGGGGTCTCACGTTTCGTATCGTTTTTTTTTTAGGAAGTGTCATGCCCCGATTTGTTCTTGTAGAAGGTGCCACCCTCCAATTTGTTTTTATAGTATCACCCCCCGATTTGTCTTTCCAGAAAATACCACCCCAATATTTAATCGAAGACGATCGAGAGTCATAATGCAATAGGTCACACGTTTCTTATTGTTTTTATAGCTGGTACCGTGCCCCGATTTGTTCTTGTAGAAGGTGCCACCCTCCAATTTGTTTTTATGGTATCACCCCCCGATTTGTCTTTCCAGAAAATACCACCCCAATATTTAATCGAAGGCGATCGAAAGCCATAATGCAATAGGTCACAAGTTTCTTATTGTTTTTATAGCTGGTACCGTGCCCCGATTTGTTCTTGTAGAAGCTACCACCCCCACGAATTCTAGGTAGTACCACCCCGATATTAAATCGAAGACAAGTCACGATCAATTGCACAATACGAGAGATCACTGGCCCCGCCGACCTGTGTTTATAGGACGTACGACTCTCCCTAATTTCTTATTATTAGACTGCGGATCTTCATGCATTTATGAAGAAATTGGTGGGGTGAAATATAAAACAGTATGTGTGTAATGATATTTGGTCCCCTCAGGGTTTCAAATCCATTTTACCAACTTCTCCCCCTTTACCACTCTTCATACTCTCGCCTAATTTCCAATTTCAGCGGGACCTACTTTTTACTAAGGTTTGTTCCGAACCACCTATTTTGCCAACAACATGTGAAAGCACCCAGAGGGCCACTTCCTGGCTTTTTACCGAACAATTACCCATCCAAGCGTTGGCCACGCCCCACGCTGTTTAACTTCCGTGATCCGAACTTCCTCACCGAGAACCGGTGTTTTTTTTTTTAAATGTTTATTGAATAATGATTTTACAGTCAGAAATAATAACTGGAGTCAACAAACATAAGAAAAACCTACCACACTATATTGCAATGTTAACTCATTGTTCGCTCGCATGCGAAACTCTGAGTTAGACAGTTCTTTGGACGGTGGTTGTATGCTTAGGAACTATTTAGCGATTAGGTTAACATCAGTAAAATTAAGGTAACTCAATGGATAGTGGGATGGCGCTTGGGGGAAAAAGTTTTTATTAAAAGCCCCTTAACAGTCTTTGGGTACGAGAACCGGTGTTTGCAGCGAGACAGTGATCGTTGACATATAAAACAGTAAAAGGTTAGAAAAATTGAAGAATATTGCAATGTTGTTTTTAATGTAACAAAAGTTATTAAGAGACGAAATATATGTTTACATTACTCCGGTTTCCCACAATAAATGCAGACTATTTTTATTTTGCATAAAGATCCGCAGTCTAGTTATTATAGAAAGTACCCGTAATCTGTTTTCGTAGAAGATACCATCCCCCGGGTTGTTGTTATAAAAGGTACTTTCCAATTGCAACCTTGCCAGGAATTTTCGAATGTTGGTATGTATTCTAGTTTCTGAACGTGAGCAGAGAGGAGGTCGCGACGACGTTCTCCAAGTTACATATATCGATAATAATTTAGCCCTCCACGATTGAAAAAGTTAGTTAGTTTCTCTAAAGTGGCTGTTGAGCCGCCACCCTATTTCCAACAGAGAGTATAAATCGATGTTGACTGGATCGTTTCGATAGCACACAATTAACAACAGATTAAAACCGAAAACTACTCGTTCGATTCACGGAGAGAAAGAGAGAGAGAGAGAGACACACTCGAAGGAAGACGAACGATCCCGTTCTCCCCTCGCACAGTAACCCAATACAAGTCCACCTCGGTCCACCGAGTGCCCTTAAAACCCGGATCTTCCCGGAAACCGCAGGATTAAATCCAAACAAAGTCCTCGAGGAATCAAGAGACACCCGAGACACGGCTAGTCAAAAACACCTACGAAACAACGGAAACTTTTCTGCACGAAATTCGAATCTGCGATTCCACTGGTATTTATTTCGGCAGAACTCTCAATTGTAATTTTATTTTCTGTGAGAAAAATGGAAAGGAACATATTTTTCTCTTATTTAATACTCCTCAAATTTCTTGAGCGATCACACATGGCACAAAGACGTGTTCAAGATGTCTTAGAGACGTCTGTTGTTAGACATTCAAGACGTATTAAAGACGAACATCTTCCGATCGTTGCTTGTTGAACATTCGAGACGTCTTAAGGATAAGTTATTTTTATAAACTGCACGTGTTAACCCCTTGCCCTACAATATCGTGTCAGACTCGAGATGATAATTTTGAACAGAGTCTAATAAAAATGTATGTTATCAATTTCCTTTAAACCGAAATAAAATTCTACTTTCGTTTTGTTGATGTACAGCTACTGGGGAATATATGTATATAGGCATAGATATAAATTTTCTCCTTTTTTAGGAAATTACGAACAGCAAAAAAGTTGTAATTACTTAAACCGAAATAAAATTCTACTTTCATTTTGTTGATGTACAGCTACTGGGGAATATATGTATATAAGCATAGATATAAATTTTCTCCTTTTTTAGTAAATTACGAACAGCAAAAAAGTTGTAATTACTGAAACCGTACAATAAATCGTAGGGCAAGGGGTTAAAGACGTCTTTTTAGGACGTCAGGCTTCCAAACCTAAAATGGACGTCTTCAAGACGTCGCGTGCTATCTGGGATTGTATTATTAAAAGGCGAGCTTATTCGAAAGAAATAGAGACGAAACAAGAACTGAAATATGTAAGTAATGATATTTGGTCCCCTCAGGGTTTCAAATTCATTCCACCACTTCTCCCTTTACCAATCCTCAATTATCGCCTAATTCCAAGCGGGACCTACCTTCTTTTTTAATAATAAATTTCCAGTGTTATTGGCGCTACGGTTCGATCAATAAAAAAATCAATAAACAATTTTGCAGATTATCAAATAATCATCGACGTTTCGATTCACTTTTGAATCATGTTCAAGATGTATTTGTTTGCGTCTGTAAAAATATGCGTATTATAACAATTTTCAAAATATATCAAAAGATATTGACCAAACATTTTTATAACTATTATTTAAATTACTAGCTTACTTGTTTTTGATGTGAACTAATATTTGAATAGGAGCATCGTGACATCACGCACATGCGTGTGTTCACACTGCTTGCTGTCACTACACTGAGTGTATTGGACACATAGTACTTCTTTTAACCACGTGTGTGAATATACCGAATCGGTAAATTCATTTATTAACATTCAATTGTAGTTGGAAAAGATTTAAATGAATATTATTTTTATTTATGTGACAAAGAATTATTTAGTGATTTGAAAATATAAAATTATTTAATTTGGAAAACAATTTTCTAAAACTTTCTAAAATTTTCAAAAACTTCTTTTTTAATAAGGTGGGTTCCGAGCCACCTATTTTGCCACTAACACGTGAAACGCACCCAAAGGACCACTTCCCGGCTTTTTACCGAGCGGTCACCCATCCTAGTGCACCCCCGCCCAACGCCGTTTCACTTCGGTGATCGAACGAGAACCGGTATTTTCAGCGAGGCAATGGTCGTTGACAAGAAGAACTGAAATATCTAAGGCGGCATTAATTATTGAAAAAATGATGCGGTATCCCCCGGTTCCAATATCGCGGGGCGTGATCGAAACACAAAACGGCGTCGAGGAATCTCCGACCCGCCGAAAACCGTTATGATTTAGCGGCTCGTAAAGGCGGGCCCGATGTAGGAAAATATTAAAATTGAAAATCCTCAACGGGGTGATATACGCGTGCGTGATATTGGTGGCCGGCAGCTGTCCCGTTCCCGAACCGTTGCTCGTCGCGGAAGAAGGGAAACGCGGAGTGGGTCGCGTGGGTGGCATAGGAAGAGTAGATCCTGGAAAACGCGTGGAAAGGGGGTGGGTGGCCGAGGGGATGGAAGGGTTCGGCGACGGTTAGGGGATGGCGCGCGATATTGTCTCGAGGCGCGGCGGTGACTCCGCGTGTCGGGACATTGCTACTTTAAAATATATTGTCGAAAGTATAAAGGGACCGTTCGGGGGGGTGTGGGGGTTGGTGCGGGGGTGGGATCGCGCACCGCGTAACGTCGGCTACGACGAGCACGAGGAAATAGAAAGGGCGAGGGAGGGGGTGAAAAGGGCCGGAGAGGGTGAGCATGCGTGAAGGAAAAGGGTGTCGCGCCACTTGTCGCGAGGACACACGTGTCGCACGCTATTGCAGTTGGAAAAGGGTGCCCCGGCACCCCATACGCGCCGTTTCTATACGGCTGACTTTCGCCCACCTATACGCGGGGACTTTAAAGTGAAATAAATTGGAGCCGACCGGAGCCGGATCATTCTCTCTCTCTCTCTTCATCTATCTTTCTGCTCTTCGTCCTTCTCGTTCTTGTCCGAACATTGCACCGCTGGCAACCCCTTTCGAAGAGAGACCGCGTCAAGCGACCCTCGGTAACGACGAATGCTGTGATCGCGGCTTCGACGCATTTGTCACCGCGTTTATTGAGCGTCGCGTTATTGGCAGCGAGATCTGTCACGCGGAATGCCCGCGCCCATTTCCGGCGATTCCTTTTTCGTGATTGTTTGCTTCAGATTTCGGACATTCCGCCCAACAATACGAATCGCTGAATTAAGATTCATATTTACTTATGGAAATTAACGCTAAGCTTACAAAAATATTTATTTTAGCTTAGAAAAATATGACAAGGTTAGACATCGTGCAAGTTTTATTTCAATATGTACTTGGATTAACAAAATTTATCGAATGTAACTTCGTAGTTTCAGTAACTGTAAAATGATAAATATAAAACCGGTCATTTATGACCGATAGTGGCAAGTTTAGTGTTAAAAAAGAAAACAAGTTTCCTCATTGAATCGACACATTACGTCCCGTGTGCACACATTTGTGCGATTCATGGAATTTCACGAAAATCTCATGTGCACATATTTGCACGTTTTATTAAATGTTATATAATTAGTTACTCTTAATTTCACCCAGTACCAGAGAAAGTTTTCTCAGTAATAATGGCGAAAGATTTTTCGCATAATCGAATCCTCGCTTCGCAGCCATGGGACATAGTAATTGCACGTTCCCGTCTGAACGTTTACGAGGTTGACCGACTGAAATTTCACATTTATAAGAGGAATCCAGAAAGAAAAATTCTTCACGTGATTCCGAGAATGAATAAATAAATAAAAAACGGTGAGCGTAAGTGAAATTCTTAAGTTTCCGAGCGTCGTACGGTCGACGGAGCAGAACGATCGATCGGCCCGAATCGCGAAAGCCCGGTTTTCTCTCGAGCTTGATGATCGCCGATCGAGAGAGCGACGCGTCAATGTCGGTGGATCGAGAGCGCGATCGACGACGCGATCTTGAGGATCGACCGCGTTTTCACCTCCGCCGTATATAATGAGCGGTGCACGCACACGATTACGCGCAATTTGTCGCACTTATCGAGCCGGGGCATCATGCTTCGAGTCCCTGCGGACTCGCTTTCGTGGGTACCGGTTCGACCCGGGCGACCGTCGCGTCGCGTCGCGGAGTTTCCACTTTGCATACGATACCTCAAGGTCCGGCAATTTCGTCCGACCACACGGATCGATCTGCTTTCGATCGGAGATTAAATCCTCGGACTTGTCCCGATTTCACGTTCCACGACCGAGCTGATTGAGCAATAAAACGATCATCGCGGAATTAATGCCGATTTTACACCGATCCCTCACCGAGAGCCTCTCTCTAGAACGGACCGATATGTGCTCGCCGGTTTTTCCCTCGCCTAATCGTCGACGATCTGCGCCGAGCAAATTGTACACCGGCATAAAACTGACTAAACGATGCTAATTAACCGGTGCGCATCGCGGCCGTTCATTAGCGTGCTATCAACAAGAGTCCGGCTGCCATTTGTCCGCGTTAACGACAACGCACGATTGTAATTCTATCAGCGCAACGCGATCCCGCGGACCTCCTGTTTCCGGGAGTCGAAGGAATTTTGGGACACCCTGTGTAATGTTAACGGACAATAATTAAGTAACATTATAAAATAATAACGCGGTAGTACTGCAAAGTATGAAACACATTTCAAAACATTTTTACGTCTCCCAAGCGTCATTATCAATTTAGGTGTGCGACGTGATTACAGTTTTTCGCGATAAAGATTGTTCCATTCGAGCGCCAAGCGAAATTACCATTTTTCAATTCAAGGTTATAAATTATTGTAAAAGTATCGTAAAAATACGCATCGGTGTTCCTTATCCTCCGATCTTGAATTAACAAAAATTACGCGTTTTATCGCTAAAAAAAAGAAAAGAAGGAACAATAAATGTTGCGACGCAGCCGCTTACCCCAACCGTTTTATTGTTTTTAAAAAATACATATTAATGGCAAACCAAGCGCGCGAATTCAGCCACCACGTGGTCCCCTAAAAAGGTTCCTGCAGACCCGTTTAGGGACGGGGCCCTTCCAAGCCCCTCAATTATACGAATTTACCTGCCTACATTTATGGTGTAGCGACAATAGATTCTCGAAGCCATGGGACATAATTAGTTAATTTCTTACCGTTTTCTATCTTGGTCCTGACCCATCTGCTTACCAGCCCTCATCGTTTCATTCATCGAGTCTTTTTATTGCCAACATGCTTGCTAAGTCCAAAGCGCTTCATGAGTTTATTGCCTGCTACGCTCATCGTCCGAAAGCTGCAGAATTGCACATTCAAAACACCCTCACACCCTTCGGTACCTGCAGTACCTAGGAGTGAAGGCAAGGGCGTTACCATTGGCCTTCGCCATCCTCCAATCACCACTCGTTAACATACTTTTCCACCCCTCCTCCTAGCTCACATCCTCCTCGTTCAGAGGAAAAATAAAAAAGACCAGCAGATCGCATCTAACCTCGACGCGGAGATCATCGCGAGATCGAAGCATTATCAAATTCCGCAAAACCGTGCCGTACATCATTGTAATACACCGAGCGCGATTGTGTCTAGCACTTGTAAGTCAATTTGTCGTTTTCAATCAGATCCGACTTTCGTTAGTTCGAAATCGGATCGGAGCCAAACACGGTACCAGATCAAGTTTGAGCTCAACAATAAATAAACAGCAGGTGCTGTCAATTTTCCGTGAGAGACGAGAAGCAAATAATAAGAGCAGGTGCCATAATTGTTCGTATCGGAGAAAAAAGAAAGAAATAATAACAAGTTCGGCTGGTAAAGGTCGCATAGCGTATCGTCCATTAATTACGAGAACAAGCGTGGGGCAAGCCGAAACGCTACGTCGCCGGCGTATCCACCGTAAAGAAGGATTAAACGCACCACTTGTCCCTGCCTCCTACGACAACGTATAATCCCTCATCGTGCTCTAATAACACGCTCTTTGTCCGTATATTGTAACACCGGCGCGAGTCGCTATAAGACACGCGAGAGATTATAATGCAAACGACGCGGAAGAAACGTCTCGAGACCTTCGCGCTGCCTGGGTCGTTTCTGACCCGGTAGAAAGCCTACGACCTCGTAGAGAATTTTCGAATGAAATAAGAATTCGTCGGTAGAGAAGAGAATGCGGCTCCGGGTCACTCCCGACCCGGTCACCGCCAGCCGCATTCACGGGTTCCTCGAGGAAAAGACATTCAACGCTAATAAAGAACGGCGTCGGATAGCTATTACCATTGCAGAAATCGACGGAGCGGCATAGAAATCGTGTGGAGCGGCGAACGAAATGCCCGAGTGACGTTATCTCGCAATTAGTATCGTGCCGAGGACGACAGGTGAGAGAAGGCGTCCGCTTTTCCTTCGTCAGGAAACATCTGCCCCTGCGATCCTTGCGCTCTCTCGCCAGAGATACTACGATACTATGGCACACGGTATACGCGTGTATCGTGACCGGGCTCGATCGTTTGGCCAATAACGCCTATAATAATTAATAATTCAGCAGCTCGGTATTAAGATCCGATCTACCTGTATAATTTGGTCGATCGAGGACGCGCGGTGTCCGTGGCAGCTCCGTGTTATCCTGCGAGAGACCCCGGAAACGCGGCGGCATGAAACATGGCGGATTATTAACGCTCTCGTAATCGGTTATTTTCGCACATTTGTATAATTGGATAGCGAGACCGGCAAATTAAACTCGTTAATTTCCGTCCACCCGAGCTCCTCCGTGACGGGCCTCGCGAACGTGCTTCGGCCGATTATTTACATGTTAGACCCAGGACGTTTTTAATTAACGCGAACGCCGCGCAGTGGTACGAACGAGGGAAAAAATAAATTTTTCGAATGTTAGGTACGTAGGTTTTTCATTGCAATTTCATTTGCAAGACAGTTGGAGTATTTAAACCAATAAACATTTTTTTCATGAATATCAATTATTTCTAAGATTATTACGCGGAAGTTAGGGAACCTGCGATTTTGGCTTCATAAATAAACGCGGCCACAAGAATGTTCAACGAAACACGTGGACAATATTATAATTTGATTGTGTTTATAATAGATGATTTATTTAACGTAGACACGGTCAATGTAAGTGTCATTTATTTACCTAAAACAAAAATTGAAGAAAGAGGTATTTCGAATGGTTCAATTGAAGTTTAACTTGACATAAGTTTTTTACGACACGATAAAACTTGTTGCAGATTATGCGATACACTTTAAAGTACATATCCACCATGTTTTGGCTGCGAATCTGGCACTGAGTCTTCCTTTTTCTAACTATAGTCTCTACGCCCTTTAAAATAGTATGACTTGTTACCAAACGTCCCGATTTTTTGTGAACAATTAGAAGCATTTGTTTACTAAATGAAAAAAAAATTTCGAAAAAACAACAATTACATAAAGAAGGCACTTCCAAATTTTTTTGTTTGACCCCATAAAGAAAATTAAAAATGTAAGGGTAAGATCTATTTTCATTCCTGATCAAGCTTCGTTTATTATTTCATTACAAGATCGGAAGAACAACGAATTAAATATCTCCGACTGAAATTTTTCAAACAAAAATCGCTCAGAAACTATTTCCATTTTGCGTAAAACGTCTGCGGTTCGCCGGCGGAATAAATTTCCGCGGGGCATTGTTATTGTCTCGAGGAGGAAATTTCCGCGGGAAAAAGACGTTCGGGGAGGAAAACCGTCGTGGAAATCGTTAACGGCTAGCGTAGCTTCTCGGTGCCGGGATTCGCAATGGCCGGATGAAAGTCGGAAAGTTCATACGCTTGTCGATCTATCGCACGCGAGGTTCGTTTTCGCGGGATCGCGTTTCAATCTTGCCCGAGCACGCACACACTCGGTCCCCGGGCGATAATATTGTTGTCGCGGAAACGCGAATTCGCACGCTCCGAGTGATATTCATAATGGGCCGCCATTAATTCCTCATTGTCCCCGCGGGGTCCGACGCGACGTCTATTTTTCTTCTTTTTCTTCCTTTTCACCTCCTCGAACCCCCTGCCTCCGCCACCTCCCCCTCACCGCCCTTCCGGCGGTCTTTCGCAAAGCAGAAAAAATGAGCGAACGAAGATACGATAAGACGCCGATGAGGAGATTTATTCGCCGAGTGGCTCCTTTTTTTCCTCGCACGTTGCTTTAAGAATTCCCTTATGTTACAATCGAAGGCGTTATTGTTGATCCTCTGGCCCCGTGGGAACGCCGAGGGAGAGGATCGCGATCTCCGATTAGTAATAATTAGACTGTGAACCTTTATGCAAATGTACTTTTTGAGATTGCTGACTAAATACCGCGTGGAGATTTTTATATGCTATTTTCCGGTTCGTTCGCGAACGGTGCAAATGATTATCAGGTGATTAGTAGACGGATTTTATCAATTCATCGGAAAAATCAGTCTGTGCAATCTGAAACAGGGAAACATTAAAAGACTTCACGAGCTTTAATACATATTACACTCGCTACATTGAAGTTATTAGTAAAAATTTTTTTGTACAAATTGCAAGCGTCAGAAGCCAAATGTAATTCTTGTTTTAATTATTCTAAAGAGTTGAAAATAATGTGTTGACATACCTAAATCTTTTTAATTGTTCCTCTGTTTCAAATTGCACATACCCAATTTTGTCATAAATGCATAAAATCCGCAATCTAGTAATTAGTGCAAAATTTAGCCACTGTCTCTTGTAATCCAGACACGTGTCTACGTTACATAAATATCCGGAGAATTAATTATTACGAGAAATAAAGTTCTATTTAACGACTGCACTTTGCGATCGATGCAGAAAATCGTTATTCTGAGATTCTCGGTATAATTATAATTAGTAGCAGGGAATGAAACAAAAATTCTTTGGTAGCTACATAGTCGAATTGTAACGTGAAATGTGTAATAGAAAATACAGTCGCCGATCTTTCTGCAAGATTCAAATTTTCTGCATTAAAGGGAGCAAATAGAATTGTATTTGTTCAGCAATAAAGGAAGCAAATATAATTATATTTGTTCTCTTGATAATTGAAAAAGTATTCTTGAACGTTTTATATTTCGCGTATTTAGAAGATGAAAAATTTTCATTAAGCGTTCCGCGCGAATTATTCATTCGATAAATAGTTTGTACGTAGTTCAACCCTTTCACTTCGAAAGGCGTAAATATACGTCCTGAGAAATCCATCGATATATACGAAAGGCGTAAATATACGCCAAATATAACTATAAATATAACGCGCCGTTCCTGTTGATGGATTATTCCGAAGTCGCGCCGCAGTGAAAGGGTTAAATAATATATATAACTGATTATTGCATGTTCCAGGGATACACGCCGCTGCACATTGCGATGCAATTCGATCACGAGAACGTTTTCAATCTTCTAGTCCAAGTATACGGTGAGTTGATCGCTTAATTCGGTGCGTGCTTCGACGCGACGTAAGTACGTATTATTGAACACGTATTTTCCCGTGACACTGTATAGGAGCAAATCAGGATATTCGTGACTACAGTGGAAAGAAAGCGAGACAGTATCTGGTCTCGCAGGAGGCCGCTGTCAGTCAGGACACCTTCCGCAGTAAGTATTATGCCATTTCCATCCCAGTCACGATTTTAATCAAAGTTCATCGATAAAACCGCGTTTTTAGCTCCGTGAAATGAAAATTTAAACTAACTTTGGGATCCAGTTCGAAGTAAACAATTTTCGCTATTATTCGTAATTACAAGTCCAATTGGAAGCTACACTGAAACACCTTACGCATTTTCATTCTGACATTATCGATATTTATAATCGACGAACATGATAATTACAATTTTACCTTCAAGCATACTACCGGTAGACTGCGGAAAATGCAAATTCGCAATTTTGTAAATAATTATCGAAGAATTAATTACGATGCCGTGCGAATAGTTCGAGTTTCTAAAAGTTGTTCGATTCGATTAACTTCAACGAGGACATAAATATCCGCAGTCTAGCGATTTTATCAATTGAGCGGCCGCCTAAGCGCCGACACATGAAATAGCTGTAAATAATCGCCGTAAAAGTTTCTCGATGTTTACGCAATTCGATCTGCAAGCAAATTACACCCCGTCGCTGTATTTATAATGTCCCCCATCTTCGTTCGAGTAGGGGCGGGGGGGGAAGTTACAGAAGAGAATCATTGTCTCCCCGTTTATCGTTCGTGCGATCGCGTCGTTCCATTAATTTTCACATTAATCGCGGGCCTGAGAAAAACGGGGCGAGCTGGCGACGTGCATTTAAACAGCTGAACAATAGCGTTGTCGCCGAACGCTCGCGATTATAGTTGCGTAACGTTAAAAGGCGAACATTCGAGCGGGGACGGTCTGTTCCCGCGCGATCTCTCTCGCGAAACGAAACGGGAATACTCGGTAAATCATACACCTTTTCCGAAACAGCCACGCGACGTTTATATTTGGAAAAATTCGACAAACATATGCATATTAACCCCTTGCCGTATTTTAACGAGTCAGACTCGTGATGAAGATTTTAAACTTGAAATTTTAGTCTAACGAATACGAATGTTACGCCTTTCTTTCTACATGAAATCAAAAAAAATATATTTTTTCTTTCCCCCTCTACGATATTTTTGGGGATGAAGACATTTTAATCACTGTAACCGTAAAGAAAATAAGTACGGCAAGAGGTTAAAATAGTTTCGCAATGGCGGAGTAAAATATTCGCTCGAAGACAATATAAATACAAAACTCAAGAACATTTTCTTTTCTGTCGACTTCGACGCATTACAAAAATTGAATTTCAAACCATGTTACATTAAAATCGAACGATATTACAGCGTTCAAAATTTTCGCAGCAGAATCAAAAATTATTTTTTCTGCTAATATAATCAATGTAACGGTTATTCGCTTATTTCATTAAATACTGCAATTAATATAATTCCATAAACCAGACTAAATAGTATTGAAATTTCTATTCTTTCGTTAATAACAAAATCGGATGGGTCGAATAAAAACCGTAACGTTCAACGGCTAAGAATTGTTTTCCGATAAAATATAAGTCGAAATTGCCGGAATGTTTAATTATCATTTGAAACGAATCGGAAAAATAAAATCCGGTCGACGGAAAGAGTGCGCGGCAATCGATGCGATAAATTAGATCGGAATAGAAGCCGAGTGGTCGTGTAGAATCGATGCTGAATCGGCACGATAAAGCAATTATAAGTTACGATCCCAGATACACCGCAGTTTGCACCGCTTTCATGCGCTTGGCTCTGGTGTTCGGCCTCCATCTTCTTCGCTTATTTTCACTGTCGGCTCTCTTTCGTTCGCGTGCATGTTTCCAGTCGTTCGTCTCGACGATGTACGCTTGCTGTGTCCTTTGACGCTGTCCGCCTCCTGTTCCCCTGAATTTTTCAACGAAACATTAATTAATTTTGAGGAATCTCCACTTAATTAATCTAAAACTAAACTCTAGTCTCTGAAACAAAAATTATCACCAGACAAAAATGAGTAGGCGTTGTTCAAAAAAGTATAAACACTAGAATGTTATTTTAATAAACATATTAAGAGAGAAAATAAATTTCTATTTCGAATTTCTTGTTGCATAAAAAATAGCGGGTAACCTCATGATTATTAACTTCCATGCTGTTTTCTTTTTCTTTAATACAGAAGCAAATTCAAAGTTTCTCTGGGAGACATTAAAAAATAAATGTAATCTCAAATAATTGAAGATTATACATAGACGAGTATCCCCGCCTAAAATCTTTCATTCTCAGCTCTCCAATCACTCGTTCCAATCGTTCGCTCGAACTTCTCGCGAGATCTCGCGTCCTCGATCACCCGGCAAATCGCTAGATCCCACGACTGCATCAGCATGCGCCGGCGAGCTTGATTCTCCTCGATAGGTAACGAGGTGACCAGGTGTGGAACGACGAATCACGGTTGATATATATTACATAGTGATGATGGATAATGGTTTCGGGTGGTGAAACGGATAAAATGGTTCTCCCCTCTCTGTCTCTGTCCCTCTTCTGTTCTCCTCTGGTGAGTATCGGGCCTCTGGAAGTATTCTTCTGTTGTAGGGATTACTGCTGCCGCTACGCACAGGCAAGTTCAGAAGCACACCTCTGCTAAAGTAGTAAAGCGCTTGTGTCGCAAGATTAAAGTAGCCGCACCTTAAAAACGTAACGTATGACACTGTCACTTTCGTCGACGCTGACGTGAGTATTCCATCGGAGAATCCGCGGGTCCATCTTCGCGTTACCGTGGCGGCCATCTTGTTGCCGGGACGGCCATCTTGTTGCCGGGTTGTTGCACAGAATGCTGCGGACTTTTTAAGCGAAACCCGCCAATTATTAAATAATGTTTGTCGACAAATTGCGGCTAATCGTTAGACTTTGAGAAATTCTATCGATAGTCTCGAATTCTTTGTGAAATTTTTTAAGTCCGAAAAATCATTTTTAATTTCGTACACGTCTTGAAATGCCGAACGTGAAAGACTTTGAAGAAATCTGATTGGAGCATGCAGGCTTTCGCGATGTTTTTAAAAAAAATTTTAATGACGATGAATTTGGAACTTATTTTCCTCGTGGAAGTTCAGAAAATAATTCAACGAGCGTTTTCTTTGGAGATTTTATTAGATTATATATTGACATGCTGTTGCAAATTAATTTTCTCAATATCCTTAAACTTTGGACGTAATTTGGAAATAATTTGTGTTTGTTTATTATCCGGCAAAAGTGTTGACGAGGCTTGCAAACTCTGCCGTTCCGTGTGCAACAAACTCGTGGCTTATTTACACTGATCGTCGCACACAAGTGGACCCGTTCATTCCCGAAATTGTGTACGTCTTGCACTTGTGATCTCCGCTTTTGATCGACGTTGACTGTCGCGAACCAGTGCTCTCGCTAACGTTCTGTACTTTGTCAAACGTTGTCGGCACTGTGAACGCTTACGCGTGAAAATGTCTTCATCATTGTGATCGCGAACGATCATTTCGATCGTGTCCAGCTACACGCGTGTCCGCTGCATAATCTGCTAAACCGGGAGAATGATTTTTGAAGAAGAAACGATTGTTCACTGTAATAGAGAGTATATTTTTTTTGTGACTGGAACACGACTACGAGACGCGAGAGAAATGATTATTATCTCTTGTTCGAGAAAGATCGAATAAACCTTATCAAATTTTACTGACTCAAAGTGGCAGTAGTACCTAGAGACTTACAATTAGTCCCCTAGCACCGTAGATGATGTGAGCTAACCATCTAGCCGGCGATGCGAACTATCGTTCTCCTCGATCTGCTATTTAGCACAATGTTAACGTAATCGACAATTCGAGGAATAAGTTTAACCCTAAA
The DNA here is from genome assembly GCA_028454225.1 of Lasioglossum leucozonium. NCBI lineage: Eukaryota > Metazoa > Arthropoda > Insecta > Hymenoptera > Halictidae > Lasioglossum > Lasioglossum leucozonium. The sequence goes on along the minus strand of CM052216.1, from coordinate 5,690,740 downwards.
ATTGCCATTTCTGGATGTATTTTATAATTGTTGAATTTATAAAGGTGCCTCCATTGGAAATGATTCTGTGTTTAAGCAGAGATTACAATAAAAATTGCAGAAAATACAAATGAATTCGATCGTGTCATTTTTATATGACAACACATAGTAGGCAGTTTTAGTAGCAAAATTTTATATTTTGGAACGTCTTGTCGGTGATTGATTAGCTTCCTATTAATTTTTTTTTAATACAGCAGTTGGTAAATAATTAAATAAAAGATGGAAAAAGAGGATAGCATGTTCATTAAGATAACGTAAAGCCCGGTAGCTTTAGTGTTAAACGAAAACTTTATATTTTGGAACGTGTTGTCATTGGTTAATAAGCTTCCTATAGATTTTCTGAATTCAACAATAACTAAATAATTAAATAAAAGATGAAGAAAGAGAATAGAATGTTCAATAAGATAACATAAAGCTCGGTAGCTTTAGTGTTAAGTGAAAAATTTATATTTTGGAACGTGTTATCATTGATTAATAAGCTTCCTATAGATTTTCTGAATTCAACAATTACTAAATAATTGAATAAAGGATGAAAAAAGAGGATAGAATGTTCAATAAGATAACAAAGAAAGTTACGATGCGAAAATAGTCAATTCGTCGAATTAACAATGAATAAAGCAAGAGGAACAACAATTCTAAGCGTAGATTTTCTGGATACTGTTTCTCACGATAAAAATGTACAATTTCTTTTTCGTCACGCTATAAAATTGAATAAAATCGCCATGAATAAATTTCCAGTAAGAACTAGAGATTACTTCGCATCGCCGTCATAATAATTGTTAGTGTTCTCTCTGCCATCACTGTTACAAGATAATAATAAAGCATGTAGACGTGAGCATGAGAAACGCAAATAATCGGCACCGTCCACACTCCCCGATCCCTAATGGTTCGCCGTGACTCGAGAAACAGGCTTAATCTGAAAACCTTGATTAACACACACCCGACCAGATCCTATTTAGACACGTTTATTTGAAAACAGACGGAGCCTAATTCTTCACCGATGTCTGCACACTTCTTCTTCTTCTCGAGAGAGAGAGCAGTCGACTCTCGTTGGAAGATTCGAATTTCGCGATCGATCGCGTTAATAACAAGTGACTTCTTTATTTTTTTAACAAAATTAACAATCTCGATTGGACTCTCGTCCGCGACAACGAACCTAATGTTTCCCCGAACGAATTGATGCCTGATAATTGTTTTTTTTTTTTTTAATCAAAGAATTCACCTGTCGAATTCAAGGTCGTTGTTGAGCAGTTTTAAAAATCACTGCGTTAATCATTTTCACTAGAAACAATCTTACTTTTATTCTCCTATTCTGATCTGACGGTAATAATATTTAAGAACGAGAGAATGTTCTGAATTGTTCGTACTGCTCAGCACCGACCGTTAAAACTCTTCTGTCATTAACCGAAAGCGACGGTTCACGGCACTACGCAAGAACTGTCGCTCTAACAAGATAGTAATCTAACCAGTATCTCACTAATAACGTTTTCATCGTAATCTTGACGATCCTAAACAAATCTTACGGTATCTCCTGCGACGCCCGCGCGCTGCGGCTCCAGCGAGACAGTCTCAAATGATTTTCTATTTTCTTTCAGAAATAAAAGCAAGGAAAAAGCATGCAGGTAAGAAGTAATCCGCATGAAGCGTTCGCTAATTACAAACGGAGCTACACGCGTGTACATGTAATGCATGGTAGAACTAACACGTACATCGCCGCGGAAAATTCGGTTTTCCCCGCGTGATATTCGGTCCAGCGAAAATCCGGGAAAATTTCTGTAAACTTGCTGTTCGTTTTTGCTTCTCCAAAAATTTTTTTATCAATTTTTGTAGGGTTGTTCCGAGGAATCGACAGGTCTTTTCTAAGCAAACCTGAGTCAGTTATTGGAATTTTTGCGGGAAAGGCTGTTCTATTCCAGTTATAGTTAGATTCTAGAGCAATGAGTTTATGGTCTAAGCAAAAACTATAGCAAACCTAGTTCGTTCTACTTGTAATACATCGTCATCCCCACCATAAGTGCTACTTCCAATCCTGTTCCTTTAATAATTTCCATTCCATATTTTTAATCCAACCAAAAATTATACTAATGTCGAGCCTAACGCTTAATTTATACCAGGCTTAATCCAGAACTAATTATATTTTAAGCAACTAATCGCAACACTAACTTCGATCTCGTTAATGTCACAATAACCTCCGCATCCTAAAAATACTGAAAACATCTATTTCCATCTTTAATTCTCCACGGATGTCCAACGTCCCAGCATCCCTAAATCCACTTCCGGTTTCCCAGATGCATGACGATCAATCTCTTCCAAAATAGGGAACGTATAAAACGTACTCCGAGAGAAAAAATATCCGGAGACTCTATTGATCAGCAATGTTGCAGAACAACGACCGAACAACCAGCCAATTACGCGTTCAAATGAACAAAGAGTGGAGTATCAGTTGAATAAATCAACAGCAATGTCAATTTTATTCGTAACACAGTGAGTTACACACTTCTGTGGAAATCACTGTTTAAAAAAAGATGAGTAACCCTTTGCGGACGGAGTCATCCGACGAGCATGCGTCGCTGTGGACGAGAAGTATTGGTGCGCGCAGTTGAGAAAATTTGAACGTTGAACGTTTGCGTTGTAATAACTAAAACTTATTTTATTTGCGTTATAACTTTCATTCAAATTCAAAAAAATTTGTTTTCAAAAAATGTTTTCTCAGTTATCTGCCGACATTCGTCCGCAAAGGGTTAAGCCTCTTCTTAAATAGAACGAATTTCAAAAGAATTATTATCTTTATGCGAAATGAAAATCGTCCGCGTCGATTGCAAGGAATAGAAACTATTTCCTCGATAATTCTCATAGATGAGAAGTCACGCGTCTTCAGTTTTCAAAATTTTCCTACAAAATTTAAATTTCATCTGCTCCATTTTCCTATAAATGCATAAAGATACTACTACTGATAGCGAACGGATGTTGAAAAAAATTCCAAATTGTTTTCGAAATTCGAGTGAGATTGTTGCGCGATAGGGGGGTTGCTCGTCGTTGTTCTGTAAGAGCGCGACCGCGCCGGAAACCGCTGCTCCTGTTCGATGACGAGGGGTGCGAGGACTTGCGCCCGCGAGTTCGCAACAGGCACAGCTAACACGATGATTGGTTGACCACGCAGAGAAAGATCTTGGTTTCCTGCGTATTGGCTCGCTGAACGAGCGCGTGAAACGTACGACGGAAGCGTTCAGCCAGTTCCTGGGTGTGGCAACTAGCAGCAGCGCCAGCAGCAACAGCAACCACGAGAAGATACACAAGAGCTGGGGCTCGGCGGATAATGTGCAGGTAGGCCACTGGACCCAGTTCCACCTCGAAATTATCGTCGGGATGTACAGGGTGAGCCCGACGCTCTCCACCCGAAACGTCTCAGTTCGAACTCAACCCTTCGATCCCTAAACGTCTCTGCAACGTTCAATATCGTTCACGTGGTTTCGGACATTTTTTCACCTTGAAAGAAAAGATCAAAATCAATTTTACGGTCATTTTTTTTTATTTCCATCGATCAAGAGACATAGAATCCCTTCATGGTATTCGTGACAAATTATTTTTATACATCCTGTACAATAAATTTATCTGCAATCATTCAAGATAGTAAAAATCTTCGCAATCGTCAGAACAGCAGGTCCTCGAGATAAAAATCTTTCTATTTGTTAACAAGAATATTCGTAAACAACACTGTTTATTGTTCAAATCAGGGACTTGTACCGGTACGTAAAATACCGGTATGATACCGGTATATTTCGGTATTTCTGCCTAACCGTTCTAGAAACCGAAATATCGGAATACCGGTATTTGAAAATACCAGTATGACGTCACACCGGTATAGTTGCATTCAGCGACTTATACCGGTACGTAAAATACCGATATTATACCGGTATCATATCGGTATTTGAGAAGGGAACGGGGCAAGAGGGCTATTCCACACAAATTCAATGTTTATCTGAAAACAGATAAATTCTTTATGGTTGAGGCGTTACCTTTCCGAAGACGCGAGGGTGGAGTTCTAAATACTCTTAGTTAGCCTAATTTTGGCATGGGTAGGAAATTCCAATCGCCTAATTTTTATGGTCATCAGTAGGATGGTCGCCACGTACAGAAAAGTGACTTTTTGACGTTCCTGACGAGCCCTAACGAGTTACGACTGACAGTTTTTCTGATGGAGTAAATAGTCTTGTTACTGTCTTGTTTATAAAATAATTTTGCCATCCTGCAGACACCAGGGTAGGTTTTACTAGTAAGCAATAGTAAGCATTGGAAAAACCGAAAAAATATCGGTACTTCAAAACGGTTACCGGTATAGTTCTGTTGGCCCATACCGATATCAATATTATACCGGTATTACGTCGCACGGCTTTTCCGGTATTCGTAATACCGGTATAAAAACTTTACCGGTATTAAGTCCCTGGTTCAAATCAATAATAATTGAATCTAGCCGTTTAATCAAGTAACTTGTTCACTTCATCGCTGAACAATTTGACAAATAAATCGCTCGAACACACTGAACATGAACATACGGGTGAACGACACATGAAAATGTGCACGAAAAACGAAAAGTTTACTCGGGGCAATTGCTGTGTTACAAAGAGTCGAAGGTCGTCCGAAGGTCACCGCAAGTGACGCAGTCCCATTTTGAAAAACGACGACGAAATATCGGGAAGTCTGTATCAGGATGATCGTACCTACTGAAACGAACAGTTTTTCTCTCTCTCGTATCGTTTATTTCTGGTGAGAGAATCTCAGGCGATTGTACGCTTGTACGGGCCGCGCGCGATGCTTTCGACCCACTATAATTATTCCAACCCCTGGCCGGCTCCTGCGATTACGCGACGAATACGCGAACTCGTTTTTAATATAAACGCGGGCGCGCGCTTTCCTCGGCGAATGAAGGATGCGAAGAAATTACGGTGCACGAGAGAAGAGAGTCCTCCGCGGCCTTCATCGGAAGAGGAACGAGGCGGCCGTCCGCTTGGTCGCGCGATTTTAATCGAAAATCGTTACTTTGCGTCCGGAGATGATTACGTCGCACCGTGGTCGCTGCTCTCTGTGCATTCTCGCGCGCGTAGCGGCCGCTAGCGAAGCTGACCGGCAGCTAAATTGCTCGAGGAATCGTGCGAGAGACCTTCGACTTCAAGGTTTGGCCGGGCCGGTCGTTTTACTCGACTTTGATGAATTTGCTACCGCTCCGTCGCGATCCAGGCTGAATTAAAACTGAATTGCCCAATGGTTTTTCAACTTGTTCGTCCTTGTTCGTTCTTTGCAAGAAGAAGGATGGCGGAGAAATAAAATTTTATTAATCTTCGTCGTTCCCTCAGTTGGACCAGAAGATGATGCCACCACCGAAGTACGCGGCCATCAAGAAGAGGAGGAGTCGAAGGGCACAGGATTTTGGATCGTCGCGGGACCACACAGCCAGCCAGCCCAGCACGCCTCTGTTACAGGGCAAAGTGTCCCGATCCCAACATCGACGACCAACGTCCACCACAGTCGTCACCACCAGCAGATCGCAGCACAACAACGATTCCGATTCCGACACCGCGTGCGGCTTCGATTCCACGTGGCGAGGATCGGCGCAGTTGTAGGGAAATTATTTAGTCCGTCGTGAACAGCGCAGAGGCTTTATCCGATCAGGATGTATACGAAACTGGTGGTCGACCCTCCTTCCGCCAAAGTTAAGCGACAGACAGCCAATCTTTCTGCAAATTGTAGACACACTGCAAAGTGTACCGTTCGAGAAATTGCTCCATCAACAAGATGATTGTTTCTGGTAAACGTATTGTATACATATAGGAGAATACGATTAATTTTTCTTAACATCAACGGATGCTAGATGTGCATATTGATCTATTAAATAAGGATTCAAATCAGTTTCCTGCAATTTTTTATATTGCTCTGCATACAGGAAATAAGATTCCATGGATATTGACTTTCACAAAACGGAACAATCGCTTAAGCGATCTATAAATAGACTGCGAACAATAAATGTAAATGGTCTAATCCACAGAAACTCGAATGTAATAGCAATTGCATTGAACTTTATTCAATCGTATACATTGTGACATTTTTTATTGTTAATATTTAAATAATATACGTATAAAAGGCTGTTTCTCAAAGTGATGTGAATTGTGAAACGACAGGGAAGGAATTTTTTGTAAGTATTTGCTGCTGTCATTTGATCATAGAAAATTTGTCGATTGTTAATATTAAGTATAGTATTCAGTAGCGGAAGGAGGTTCGAAAATGGATGCAATTTCCAAGATCTACCAAATTAATCGAGCTTTTTGAATGATTGATTTTACACAAAGTTCGCACAATACTTTGTAATTGCCAGATTGTCAAAGAAATGATATTTTTCTACGTTACTGTTGTACTGTAGCTTTTGTAAGTGCCTTAATTTAACAGTCCGTCGCAACGGTTTACGTTTAGCAATGTCACTTTGTTCAAGGCAACGAAACACGTCGTCCCTGGCTGACTCAAGAATGAAATTACGATATTTCTATGCAGGGTGTACTGTGCACAATTATTTTGTAAGATACTTTACGATGGAAACAAATTTTAACGTAACTAAAGAACAATCTTGTCTGTGGTATTTATCATGTTAATAATGGATGTATTGAATTTTTCAATGTAGATTTTCTAATTAAAATGTATAAATGATGATATCGATAATGATATTGAGTAAGAATAAATGATTATGAATAAATTCGTCTAATCGATGTATTTTAGATCTTTTAAAAGTAAATAACTACTTCCTTTAGTCGATTTTATTATTTTAATGATGTATGCACTAATTTTTATAACATGAGTTTTCTAAAGATGTTGTATAAATAATGTTACATGTGCTCTTTGATTATTTGTAAACGTTTATCCAGAAAATAATCACTTTACATTTTAATGATATTCTACGCCATCTATACACGAACTACTGAAACAACTTGCGACACGAACTGATTCATTTTCCGTATAGATGTCGCAACGTGTTTATTCCAGATGAACCGTAAACTAGAGGTAGTTTCTGAATTACCGACTCTGTAGAAAATGTCCTATAGCGGATGTCAATAATGTAGATTGCTATATTATCAAGGTGTCGATAATGTCAATATCTACTTTAATATTGAGAAACTGTAAAGTTTGCTAATGTTCATTCTTTTGTTCATCCTTCCTCGTTAACGAATTACTTTTGTCTGCTTTTGTAAACACAAATTCAACGAAGTTACGAGAACGTTCCCCAAAAGCCCTAGTATACAGACTTAGGATCAGTACAGACATTGCAAGCAATAATTAAACATCCGTAGTAAAAATGAAGTATACGGAATATTCAGTTCTTACTAATACGCCTAAATTCTCGAATTATCGGTAACAGTGAGCACGACATCGAAATGGTACGGGGGCTCTTAGAGCCCCCTGAAGCGTGGACAGAAAAGTCCATAATCTGCAATGTCTGTACTGATCCTAAGTCTGTGAATATATTCTGGCCGGAGTAAGAAACAGAAGGCCACCGACAGGCAGTATCTCGCCGCCACAACTCGTTAGCGATCGGTCTTGGACCCGTTGGACCCACTTGCCCATGTCGCTGAATAAGACAGGGCTGGCAGTCTCAGTCTCTTTGAGATACAACATTCGTGGTATAAATGTTTAGAATATAAGTTATGTACATGTACAATACAAATATTTTATGTATGAATCTGCAATGAATAAGTTAATAAAAGCAAAATGCATATCTGCGTAAATAATTATTGAACCACCAATTTCTCCCGAACGTCCGACTAGTGGTAGAGTTGTACTACTGAATTGCAATTAGAAACATAGCGAAACTTTGAAAAACAATTATTTTCGGACCACTGACTTGTCATTGAGTTGTACTACTGAATTTCCGTGCCACCTCCTTCGATCTCATATTCTCCTAATACAAAATTCAATTTTCGAGATTTTTGAAAATTTCGGCCGCCTGGCTTGACGTTGAGTTGTACTTCTGAGTTTTCGAAAAATTTTCAGCCGTCTGGCTTGTCGTTGAGTTGCACTACTGAATTTTCGTGCCACCTCCTTCGATCTCATATTCTCCTAATACAAAATTCTATTTTCGAGATTTTTGAAAATTTCGTCCGCCTGGCTTGACGTTGAGTTGTACTTCTAAGTTTTCGAAAAATATTCAACTGTCTGGCTTGTCGTTGAGTTGCACTACTGAATTTTCGTGCCACCTCCTTCGATCTCATATTCTCCTAATACAAAATTCAATTTTCGAGATTTTTGAAAATTTCGGCCGCCTGGCTTGACGTTGAGTTGTACTTCTGAGTTTTCGAAAAATTTTCAGCCGTCTGGCTTGTCGTTGAGTTGTACTACTGAATTTCCGTGCCACCTCCTTCTATCTCATATTCTCCTAATACAAAATTCAATTTTCGAGATTTTTGAAAATTTCGGCCGCCTGGCTTGACGTTGAGTTGTACTTCTGAGTTTGCGAAAAATTTTCGGCCGTCTGGCTTGTCGTTGAGTTGTACTACTGAATTTTCGTGCCACCTCCTTCGAACTCATATTCTCCTAATACAAAATTCAATTTTCGAGATTTTTGTAAATTTCGGCCGCCTGGCTTGACGTTGAGTTGTACTTCTGAGTTTTCGAAAAATTTTCGGCCGTCTGGCTTGTCGTTGAGTTGCACTACTGAATTTTCGTGCTACCTCCTTCGAACTCATATTCTCCTAATACAAAATTCAATTTTAGTGATTTTTGAAAATGTAAAAAAATTTTTGGGTTTCTATTAGAAGAATATGATAGAGGAAGAGGTGGCGCTAAATATTTCTGCTACTACTTTTCTTTTACTATGATAATCTGCTACTACAAAATTTTCTAAGATGTTAATCTAATTATACTATCAAATATTCATGTGCAGGGTGGGCAGAAAAGAACACATTAGTTAATGTATCTAATATTCTTTATTTTTTACCAAAAATATCTTATATCATCGCGAAACATAAACAATATAAAATACTAAAGAACCGTAGACAATGAAGAAGATTCAGTTCACGCTAATACAACTAAATCGGCGAACTATCGGTAACATGGAGCGCGATACCGATAGGGTCTAAGAGCCCCAATACCACTTCGGGGTCACGCCCTACTTTACCGGTAGTTGATAAATGTAGGTGTATTATTAAGAACCGAGTATCGTGTGTACCTGATATTTACGGGCGATATGTTCTCTTCTCTCGTTGCACGCAACGTCTGTAAGAATTTAAGACTGTGCCCTATTTATATAGTGTCAAACGTGCACGAATCGCCATCTCGTGGAGGGAATATGGTACTGATTTGCTTAGAAGTTTAAGCATTTGCCGTAGATGGCGCAACAGTTCAGTTTAATACATTATAAAATAAAATTAAACTTAATTTCAATTATTATTTTGTCTTTCTTGATACAGATGTCTGCAAGTTTCTAACTAATATCAGTTTGTGATCATTTCTTATACCTATTTTAACCCAGATTGTTCCCAATAAAATAATACATTTAAAATATATAAGATGCAAGTATCAAATTTTTCTTTATTCACTGTACAATTCTTACATACAAAGAGTGCAATGCCATCAAACAGCGGCTGCTCATTCATAGCAGTAATTGACTTCATCGCGCGTAGTACGAGTTCATGTAACGCCCACAAAAACGCTTCATACAATAGTATGTACACACGGTAATAAAATAGATTCGTTTTTTACACTTTGCAATATTAAATATGTACATAGTAGAGCACTAAATTTACAACGACATTAATATTTATATAAAATCTTGAATACTATCGCCATTGCCGATTAATCGACTAAACAGTAAATTCATACTGCGGACCGATAAGTTCAAAAAGATCCTTGGGACGTTTATCCGTACACTCTTCCATTATTTAAACATATTGGGCAAGATTGTTAACGGGCAAGATTTTTAATCAGCAAGATTTTTAACACTGCAGAAACATCTAACACCTGTGTTACGGTTTCGCGAATTTAAGAATCTTCTCGAATTCATCGAACGATTTTCGTACACCATCGGCGGTGTTCAGAATTATCAGAAATACAAATACAATTCGAAATCTTCGAACAATCGCTGTCGCACACAAAGGAATCGGTGAATTTAAAAAAAATATAAAAACAACATTATCATTCCTTGAATCGCGATAAAGCAAACGATCAGATGAAATCTGGGCACGATCAGTATGCTTTCAGCACCGGTATCGCTTCCGCAAACTTGATTAACATTTTTACAATTCTACAGTCTCTCGATCGGGATTTCTTTTTTCTATACATTATCTTTCACACTATATTACATTTTACATGCGGTTATGGATCAGTAATTGTTAGGCAAGAGGCATAGCATCACATACGAGTACTAACGTGGATCGGCGAATGAATCGGTCGAGTCGCAGGAACGTTAGCCGATCGCGCAATCGAAACTCGGAGGCTCACAACACGTGAAGGCTCAAAAAGAGTTCTCGGCGATTTGTGCCGTAAAGTGTATCGCGAGGTGTCGCGACTGAAACGGCGTTTCTAAGATAAGCGCGGTGGTTTCTCGCGAAGTTTCGTAACGATTTCAATCGAACGGCAGGCAATATGGTTTTTTTTTCTTTGCAAATAGGAATTTCCACACGTCCGACACACTTATTACGCTGTTTCTTACACGCACGCTGACACTCGTTTCGCGTCGAGTGCGATGTTAGTATCCGAAATTAACATATCCAAAACGGATCGGCGGTGTTGCACGTGACTATATTAAATAATTTAAGCCGTCGGTATCCGACTGCGTCGTAATCAGTGGCGGCTCGCGTATAATCGCGTATAATATAATCAGTCCTTTTTTCTTTAATTCTTTCTTCACACAATACATAATCCTTAAGCTCAATGTCAGCAGCCCTGTTTTACACAATTTTAAAACAAAAGGCTAAACATTTTCTGGAGCAGCTAATTTTAGCCACGAGCCGCCACTGGTTTGAGTATAGGTTTCCTGGTGTCCACGTATTCGACAATTTCTCGTTAAGCTCGCGAACGCCTCAGAGGGAAAACGTCCGCATAATTAATTCCATTCTTTAACACTAAACCTACCACTGGTTTTATATTTTTCATTTTCCGATTATCGAAATTGCGAAGTTGCCATGGAAATTGAATTTTTTTATCCGAGCACATATTGAGATAAAAATTCTACAAAAGAGTCTTGTCATTTTCATAAGCCGAAACGTTTCAATCGCTTTCAGTAGCTCGGTAGGCTCAGCGTTAAACTCTCGACAGAAATACAGTAGAACCTCGCTGGTTGCAACACTCGTTTGTAGCATGCAGTGAAACTCGTGACTGCAGTGGTAAAAACCAAGGAATTGCAAGTAAGCTGTTGCCTCTCGAAATTCCCACAGATTTCGGGCCTCGTTCAACGAGCGAGGCTCTACCAGACGTTCCTCGAAGTACTCGCGAGACGTGTCCAGTTCGTTGCGCCGGTCGAAAATTTTCTACGAGAACGGTGTCGTGAGACGAGGGAACTGGTTAACGGTTCGCGGACCGTTCGCGAATTCTAGCGCAGCATCGGGAGAGAGCCCGGGATCCAAATCTCGCGCGGCTTATCCGAAACCCAGTCGAGTCGTGACCCCTCTCGGCGGGAGATTCATTATCGCGGCGCAAGCGGTGCACCAGAAGCCGAGGAACAATCGCGAGCCGGCCGGGCTCCGAGAGGAGCTTCATTCCACGGGGCATTTTTCCGCTGTGGGAACGGCGTTGCACGGCGCTGCCGCGATTTCACCGGTAATGCGAGAAATGCATAGGAATTAGCGGGAGCGGCGAGAGAAGGCCCGGGATAAGAGACAACCGTTTTTCGGTGGCAAACCGGGGACAAAGGTATTCGCCACGGGAACGTAGACGCGCGTTTGTGCGTGCGGGGACAGAGAGAGAGAGGAGACAAGAGAGGAGACGGACCGGGCAGAGGGAAAGAAGCGGCGAGGTGTACGGGTCGCCAACACGTATCTCGATATCTCACGGTTCGATCTCTGCCGGCCCTGGCCGCCCGTATATTTACATGTATAATTTATATATCCCGTAGCAGGGACGAGAAGTGGTGTGCGCCCCGCCAGGGCGGGTCCTTGCGCGAGTATCCTGCGGACCCGTCTTCAGACCCGTCTTCAGACGCGTCTTCAGACGCGTCTTCGGTCTCTCCGTGCACCCTCTCTCTTTCTCTCATTTTCTCTCTCCGCGAATCCAGAGATTCGCGCGAATCCGGCCGGACGAATTCTCACGATACCCTTGTTAATGGCGATTTAAGTACTCCGGCTGATGAATGAAAATGGATTTCGGACTGGCAGGGTCAGCGTGCGGTTAACTCGTCGTTTATGTTCCGCTGTATCATGTTTCTTCTGTTCATTCGGTTGCCTATTATCATCCCCTAACTTAATTGCGTCGTTATGTCTGTTATCGTGGAAGCTGCATTATGTGCCTGGCCAGAGAAAGTTGTCCTTGATTCGACGGTGTCAAGTATCTCGAAATAATATTATATTAGGCGACCGGGAATGACTGGCAGTGTGGGATACGCGATGATCGAACAAAAAAGCTTTTCGAACCGATTTCAAAATTTTAAACACCCCTCTTGCGAGCGTTTTTTCTCTTATTTAATCGTCGCACAGTGGGACAGGAGCCCCGGAACCTGGCAGAAAGTAAAACAAATGAAAGCGGATGAACAGCGGAACCGCGAGAAGCAACATACGAATCGTGCAATTCACGCGTCGATAATGCAAAAGTAGGCCACTCTTTGGGACGCTCGCGCGCTAGAGTGATCTTTCATCTAGCGATTGCGACTACTGAGAAGTCTCTACTTTGCGTTATCGAGAAACGATTTGAGGACTGATGGATCCTTACAATCTCGTGTAAGTATACAGTGGATCTAGGGCTGGTCGAGTGCGCCACCACATTCACGACGGTCTGAACACACCCTTAACCCCTTGCCCTACGATTTATTGTACGGTTTCAGTAATTACAACTTTTTTGCTGTTCGTAATTTCCTAAAAACGGAGAAAATTTGTTGGAATCCAACGATAATACATAGAAATAGGCTATGGTGCGTCTCCGGCCGGAGTCGCAGAGTTTTCTTTGCCTGGCCCAAGCATTTTTACGACACCCCCACTTAAGGGAAGGGACCGGAGGTTTTCCACGGACGAACCAGCTCAGTCGTCATCCAATTCCAGTACGGTTAACACCACAGCTTTTTTCCACTACAGTGACTACAGCATTATTATTCTTTCACATCTAAAATCCACTATTGTAATCTTGTTTGCTTTAATAAATAAAGTATTTCTTGTTTTAAGCAAATAAAGTTTTCTCAACAAAATTTATATCTATGCCTATATACATATATTCCCCAGTAGCCGCACATCAACAAAACGAAAGTAGAATTTTATTTCGGTTTAAAGGAAATTGATAATATACATTTTTATTAGACTCTGTTCGAAATCATCATCACGAGTCTGGCACGATATTGTAGGGCAAGGGGTTAAATTAGGTTGGACTAGAAATCTCGATCGATGAGACCGTATTGTCCTGCGCGTGGAACGAGTTCGTCCGGCCGCAGAAGCGTCAACGCGCGGAGCTGCCTCCAGGAGGATCCTGCGCGGAGCTACCTTCTCATCAGAGGCGAGCTTGTTTTTGCGCATACGTCGCCGTTCATAATTAACTACGCGCAGCCTCCGCGATTCGTCTCCTCGGGTGTTTCTCAGGCCTGTTCTAGGATACCCTCAAGCTTCGACATAAATTTCTCGGCGCAGCTGCGGAACGGCTGCGAGAGAGAGAGAGACACAGAGAGAGAGCTGGCACAAGGGCACACAGGGCCCGGCCCGCAAATGCGGAAGAAACGAAGCGGCTCGGACGAAGGTGGACCTTAATTAAGCTTGGCCAACCGACGAATTCCATAATACGTTCCCGTTCGCGTAACACGGGCCACGATAAGAGCACGGCGCGCGCGGCGGCGCGTTCGTGGGATTTTTTTCGGCGAAATAATGCCGGGCCGCGGCGACCCGGACCGGACCGGACCGGCTGCGGCTCTCCCTATCGCCATTGTGACCGCGGGGGGCCGCAATTAATTATTTGCCGTGGCCGCGAGGGAGCGCATTGTTGCATCTGTTGTTGCACGCTCCACGATTCTCCCCTTCTGCTCTCTCCATCTCCCTCTCTCTCTCTCTGTTTCTGCAGTGTATCGTGGCAAAACCGGCCCGAGAGCTGTGAATGATTCTGTGCCGCGGATACGGTTTTCGGAGAACGAGGCGCCCGCGCCCGCGATTCTTTGTGCCCCGTGATCGCGGTTATTTATGCGCTCGAGCTGCTCGCCCCCGTCCCCTGCGTAATTTACGTTGGCGTACGCGGACAATTAACAGAAAAATGCTACCGCTCCTCGACAACGCTGGATTGCCGGAGACGCGATGGTATCGATACATTTCCATCGACGCAATTTTTGTTTCGCGAGAAAATATCTGCCGGAACAAATTACTCGAGAGTATTTGAAAACTGAGCAGACATGGTATGACTAGACAGCGGATTGGCAAAAATTAGTAGGTGCAATTTCAAACGGTAATAATATTAGACAAATTTAAAGATGCTGTTATATTATTTTCAATCTGCTAAACATATCAAAAAAGGGGAATAAATGTTTATCTCACTGCAATCTATTGTTATTCACGTAAAAAATGTTGATTCTCTGCAAAGATCCGCTGTCTCAGTATAGCAGAACCATTACCAAAAATGTCTGAAAATATCAATAAAATGGTGCTTTTCTGATCAAATAAAAAATAACGCACCGTCCAGGAAAATGTTTTTCACATATCAAAAGCATGAAGAGTCATAAAGACGCTAGATTTGTGTCGTCGAACGCGTCCTGTCAGGGGCCGCGGTGCGAAGGAAAGAATAAAAGGCGCAAGAGGATTAGAGGAATCCAGTTTATGGGGTAGAATTACCGAAAGGTGTTCGGCGGGCGTGGACAGGCATGGCGCAGGTGAGACACAAATGAAAGACGTGAAACGCGGGGGCCAGCCGCGGCGGCAGTGAATCTCATGGCGGAGCACGTCTCTCCGCGAGGAGTTCGTGTCCTGTCGCAGGAACAATCGGGACTGTCCGAGGGAAGGTAATTAAGAGAACACGACGGCGACGATTAAACGGGTCCTGCCGAATCGGGTGAAACGAATTAACTCGACCGTCGCGAACGAGGGTTCGAAGATAAACGATTGAGCCCTGCGGAGGCTTGTTGGTTCCCTCTCTCTCTCTCTCTATCTCCTTCTCTCTTTCCAGTTTAACGATTTAGTGACGAATACCTTCGCAGATGCTGCGAAACACCCAGCCGCAACGTTCATTTGAATAACACTCGCCATTCGTCTTAAACTCGTTAGGGCTTGAGCCGGCTAGAGTCGCTCGCTTCGTCTATAATTCGCGCACCGTTTCTACCAGCGAATTCTCTGTGATTTATGATTTCGACGTAACCTGCCTCTGGATCCACGCAAAAATTCTCCACGGTCAAAACGAAGATCTCGTTTGTTTAACAGACCGCGCGACCGATCTCCGTGTAAAATGAAAATTTTCCGCGTTCGTTGCAAGAACATTTATTTCTTGATTTAATGATTTCGCAACGCATACCCTTGCATTCATTGAAACTTACTACCGTTTCCGTTAGAAATCAAATCCGCGGTCTAGTTATCAATAAATAAATTCTCTGATACGTACATATTAACGCGTGTACAACACGGACACCGAATGCACGCTAATCGGTTTTTACCATTCGCGATGAATTCGTTGCGTGCACGCGAACCGCTTTTCTGATTTTACGATTTCATTAAACGCAGCTCGAGCAGCAGTGCCTCGAACGACCGAGGCAGCAAGAAACGAGAAGTCGTTACCGCGTAAATGAGTATAGCGAGAATTAATGACTTAATAGAGCGCCTAAGCGAGAGACTTCAACGCGTGGCGAGCGGCGACGCCGTTCGGTGATTCGAACGCGTGGTAATGACACGTCGCCCGGTAAACGTCAAATCTCCTGGCGAATTAAAACCATCTTGACAACGTAATCGACGAGAGAGAGAGAGAGAAATGAGAGCAAAATTTCAGAAAATCGTTCTGCACTGAGGTAAAGACGAAGGGGCTCGTTCCTGCAAAAATGAAGAGCATGAAGGATTTCAAAACGCGAAGGACACCGCCGCGCCGCGGGCCGCAACTGGTAGCTCCGGCACGTGAAATTATGAAACACCTGTCCCACGAAAACGACTTCATTTCGCATGAATTTCGCGTGTTCTCGTCGCTCGCGCGTTCCCCTGATTAAGGTACGCCCTGCTATTCCGCGTCCGCGAACAAACGCCGGCAACCGATTAATGACGGTAGCGGTCGGATAATGCTCGGTGATCCATTGTTTAGGTGTTCCTGGCTCTGCGCGTCGGGGCAATAAGAACAATGCTCATTACGCGATACACGGGAGCGATAGGTCGGCGCTCTAATGGGCACGGTGATTACGGCTAGAGCAGAATCAATTGGCCGCTGGAAACCATTTCCTCGATGAAGAATCGCGTGAGACGCTGTTGCTGCAGCTTGCCCTCTTCGCGAGAGAAACGACTGTGTGTCGATAGCAGGCATTTTAATCGCTGCTGGCTTCATAATAATCGATCGACTTCCCTTCAGCGGAACGAACTGGATACTTGACCCCCTGTAACTCAACTTTTTTGCAAGTTTCAAATCAAATGCCGGAAGACTAAAATTGTAACGAGTTTCCGTTAGAAAGACGGGTAACAAGACAATGAAATGTTTCTTAGAAAAGTCCAAATATGTGTAACTGGAAAGCTACGGAGTTATAGAGGGTTGCAAATATTAACAAATTTTTGTGCTGCCTTACTAATAAAATAAGAGAATGGGTGTTTCTTAAAGAGCTGAAGAGCAATGGCGCAGCTGTTAGGTTGTCCCAAAAGTTCGTTTGGTTTTCGATTAATGCACCCGATGCGAATTCAGAGTAGCTTATAAAGAAAACCAATTGCGAAAGGGGAAGCTAAAGGAATAACATTAACGAACAGAAGATCGTGATGTTCGTGTGTGCTGATGCTATCTGACAATAGGGAATGTACACACAGTGCAAGAAACTTCTAGGACAACCTAATATAATATCAAAAAAATTGTATAATTGAAAAACTAGCGAAGTTGGCAGAAAGTGTTCGATCAAACTCGCGTTGCGTTCGCGAACGTTGGAAAGCAGAAAATAGTAGAAAGTAAACTTCTAGAGAAAAATAATGAATCAGCGTGTCAAGATACTCGGATACTTTTAACGTTGTTACCAGCATAGGACGAAGTGTATCGAACGCCCGGCGATGATTGAACGCTTCCACGTATCGATGTTCCACGGTTCTTTCAGGGACGCGAACGTGTTCCGATTTCAATTAATTAATATGTATTTTCACGCGCGACGACTGTCGCGATTTCATTTGCACATCGACCATTAATATTTCCCACGTCCAGTGAATAATTACCACGAGCGAGCGGTCAACCAGTGCGATCGAACAGTTTTTGCCGAGACGGCGGCGGCTAGAAAAAAACTGTGGCGAATCTAGACCGTCGCCGCGCCGATCCCGATCCGATAATTCCCCGTGGACAGTCCATTCCCTGAGAGACATGACTATTAAACGTCCACCTGTGACGTTTCCTGTTTGCGAGCTCCGTGGTCTCGTTGCGTTCCGTTGCGTAATTCTCGCTAATAAATGCATAATAACGTGTCCATTCACCGGATCGACCGGCGAACGAGAGAAAAACGAGCGCATCGGGAACCTGTATCACCTCGCGGTCAACGAGAACGGTTGCCGGAGCGATCGTAATAGCGGTAAACCTGTAATTTCGTCACGGGCAGAGAGTCCTGTCCGGTATACGTAGTACCATTATCCGAATTCTTTCGGGTGGAGCGCACGAATATCGTCGACGAGCGCGTTCCCTCGGTGTTTCCTCGTGGAAATACGGACGGAATCGCGAGGCTCTGACTATGGCACTGCTGAACGGAACTGCGGAGGACGCGCGTTGCATTCCTGTCATCAAGGACACCTCTCTCTATTCCACCGATTCTGGTTACAGCTCACATTAATCAACCATCGAAGTCTCGCTCGCTTAAAATGATTCCACCGAACATTTCTTCGAGCACGACGGGAAACGGGAACGGTTCAGGACTTCTTCCGGGAGGTCCTCCGGTTCGAGACCGACCGGAAGTTCCCAAGGTCGCCTAGATGTAGTCCGAAGGCACCGCGCTCTCGTTTATCGCGGCCAGTCGATACTGCGGCGTCTCCAGACCCTGCTGCTGCTGCTGGTTCGCGTGCAGGTTCGTGCCGGTGTTCGCGGACGCTGTGGCCGGCATTTGTTGGTTCGCCGAGTTCGAGCTGAGATCGCTGTAGTACGCGCTGCTGGGCGCGCTGCTCAGCGTCGGTCCGTCCGGTTCCGCGTCGCTTCCGGTGTACGCGGTGTTTTGGTAGGAGGGGTGCTGCTCGCCGTTCCTGCTGCCGATCCTCAGCTCCTGATGGTGGAGGTGATGGTTGTGGTGGTGATGGTGATGGTGGTGATGCTGCAGCTGACCAGGCGGCACCGGCGTCGACGGCCCGTTCTCGTACATCTCGTAATCCGGTTCTTGTAACCTGAAATGATCGGATTACGATGTTAGCCGGGGCGCCGATCGTGGCTATTCTCGCGCATTCCGCCGCGCCGGTCTGCGTCGTCCATTAACGTTTTCGACTAGCAGGATCGAAGAGGAGCTTTCCCCGATCCGGATGGCTAAACCGACCCCCCCGCCATTGTCCCCTGTAATTTTCTTTTCTAGCTCGGGTTCCACAGATTATCCCGGTGTTATTTGAAACTGTGTTCCACGGAACCCTGGGCTCCCACAAAATGTCATAAAGGCTTCCATAAACACACGGAAAATATTCAGAATGATACTTTTTCTTAGCTTTTATTATAATATAATTTATTGTTAGGATCCCAGTTCCATAGTTTATCTATTGTTTAGGATCCCAGGTCCGGTGAAATAATTTTATGCTTATACAAGGGTCCCTTAACTCCTTGCTCTACAATATCGTGTCAGACTGGTGATAAAGACTTTGAACAGAGTCTAATAAATAAGTTTGCAATAGATATCTTCTATTTTAGGAAATTACGAAATACTAAAAAGTTCTAATCACTGAAACCGTAAAATAAATCGTAAGGAAAGAGGTTAAATTAACAAACTATTCAGAATGATACTTTTTCTTAGCTTTTATTATAATATGATTTATTGTTAGGATCCCAGTTCCATAGTTTATCTATTATTTAGGATCCCAGGTCCGGTGAAATAATTTTATGCTTATACAAGGGTCCCTTAACCCCTTGCTCTACAATATCGTGTCAGACTGCCGATAAAGATTTTTAACAGAGTCTAATAAATAAGTATGCAATAGATATCTTCTGTTTTAGGAAATTACGAAATACTAAAAAGTCCTAATAACTGAAACCGTAAAATAAATCGTAAGGCAAGGGGTTAAATTAACAAACTATTCAGAATGATACTTTTTCTTAGCTTTTATTATAATATAATAAAAGAATATTGAAACGTTTTTCTCCATATGTACTACCTAAATTGCGAATATGCTATTGTTTAGGATCCCAAGTTCCGTGAAATAATTTTATGCTTATACAAGGGTCCCTTAACCCCTTGCTCTACAATATCGTGTCAGACTGGTGATAAAGATTTTTAACAGAGTCTAATAAATAAGTATGCAATAGATATCTTCTATTTTAGGAAATTACAAAATACTAAAAAATTATAATCACTGAAACCGTAAAATAAATCGTAAGGCAAGGGGTTAAATTAACAAAGCTTGAAGGCCACTGGATTATCCGACGCGTGAGACGACGAGGGTGTCAAGATATTGGATAAAATGCCGGGTGGATCTGGGAACCAGTGGTCGGATATTGGGTGACGCGTTGCGCAGTATTGGGAACATTTCATTCAAGTTGTGTACTCTCTGCCACCTGCTGGACAAGCGAGGATACCGCCGCTGGTGGGAAACACGATGTACACTCCCGTCTAAAAGTCCCCGGACGTTTGAATCGGTAAATTCTGAGCAAGGTAGATCCCTTCGGATCTCTAGTAATAGCGTCGTCTAATAATTTCGTTTGGAATTGTTATGCAAGGGAGGATGTTTAAACTTCCATTAAAACCTGTGGGTCGGTGGAGATCCAATGAAAGAATGGACCCGTAAAAGTGATCTCAACCTTGGATCTCAAGGTAAAAAAATTGTTTCTTTTTATTGCATCGTATAGTACTCATCGCGACGAACCTTGTAGAATCGTCTCCTCCACGTATACAATACAATTTCGAGACACGCTGTAGACAAATGGAATAAAATAGTTGACGAAACTTTAAAGTTGTTTTTTCGATAAAGCAGGACACCTAAATATCTCCGTTACTTTTCGTTGTACAAAAAAACTTCGTACGACAAAGTTACACTGTTTGAAGGGCCACATATAACGGTGTAAGGGAAAAAAAATTTCAAGGTCATTTTTATGAGATTTCAAGGTTATCGATGTTTTTTTTAAATGGAATGATATATTTTCGTTAACGTAATGTTGTAGCTGACAAAATAACGAATTCATGCATGTAACACAATATGACCTTCAAATGACCTTCAACCCAGAAAAATGGTATAAATAAAATTCTAATATTAATAATAAAAACTAATATTTCTGTTACGCCAAATGTTCAAAAATACATCACATGAGTAGTTCCTTTTTATATTCTTCGCGATTATTAGTATGGGATGCAATAAAAAAGAATGTTTAAAACAGGGTCCACCTTTTTAACAGATCTCCATCCTTTCAGAGGGGCGGAGTCACAGTGGTCGCGACATATAAATTTTGAAACACCCTGTAGATACACTGGTCCAACTCGAGATTGAAGAAAAATCGAACCAGTAAAAATGAAAAGGACCGAGGTTCGTTCATATTTACGATAATACGTCCAGAATAGACACTTGGACCGAAGCATCGCGAGAACGAAGATACGCGACTCGCGTTACGCGTTCCGACGCTTATGAACGGGAGTGTAAGTGGAATCAGGTTTCTAGTATCTGGCTGAACGACAGGTTTGCGCGATCGTGAATAAATGCACGAGCCGCGCAGATATTAGACGAGCCGGATTGTCCGTTTCTCTTAATTATGTCCGATCGGGTCGCGGGAATGCTCGTCGACGCGACGCGACGCTGCGATTACCGCTGCTCTCGGTAACGGTGAATTTTAACAAGTCTCGTTTCCCGTAAAGCCGGTGCATTTACGCGTTATGGGACCGTCGATCTGGAGTGGCCGCACCTGGTTATCCTTCGCCGCGCGAAACCAAGTTAGAGTGTTTCTTGCTAGAGCTGGTTCCGATATGAATATTACTCAAAGCTCTCCGGTTATCGTCGTTCGAACGATCGTGGCATCTCTCCGCGTGGACTTTAAGCGTTACTAATTGGAATCGTTTATAAACCGTAGAATTATCAACGACGAAAAGATGAAATTCCATTTCCATTACACGTTCCTCGCAAAAATTCTACCCCGCCGCGTGGCGATAAGACTCTTCTCGAGCAACGGGTTAAAGCTTTCGAATCGGTTAACGGGAAGATCGTATCGTATAATAAAATTCCTTTTAATTCCGACTTGTCTCTCTGTACTGGGTTTTTTTTTTTGGTCTCTCGCAACCGAAAGAAATATTCACGGGTCACGTGTGCGCTCAGGAACATTGTTAACAAAAACAAGAGAACACAGCAACAAACGGAACAATATGTTCTCGAGCAAGACGCGAAGATACAATCTGAAACGACGGAGCAACCCGCCGCCTGGCACTACGCGCGAGATTACATATCGATTTTAGCACGAGTTTTCTGGCACGCTAAAACGAAGAACTCCGCGATCCACTGTAATAGACTATTCAGCCGGCGCGTTATCGACGCGCAATCAACGGAATCGTTTTAATAGAGAAGGGAACGGAGAGCGAAATAGAATTATTAAAGCGCGAAGAACTCGGAGGATTCAACGAATAGGTGTCCGAGAGGAACGACTGCGTGCACAGAGTGGGCTAAACCGATGAATTCTGTGTCAAAATTAGACAGAGCGATGATTTTTTAAAAATTAAAGCTGGAACATTCCAGAATATGGGAAAACTAGAAAAATTCTTTTTTAATGCTTTCATGTTTTGTAAGTAACACGAAACGATCAAATACTTCACTATTGTATCATCAAATTATTTCAACGAAAAAATTATGATCGCATTAGTTTTGTTCACAATAATCGATTTTTATTCAAAATCGTGAAGTAGACAAATTTTCGACCGAATTTGGATTCAGCATGAGAAAATCTACGGGAAATGATTTATGTCATGTAAAAAATCTATCCGGACATGATATTGGGTAAACCGCAATTTTCTTGTAATTCTGCGAGTTTTAACACAGATTTTCAAAGTTGAAAAACGTTTGAATCATAATCTGTCTCTTTTTCCATATTCAGCAACGTTTCAGCTTTTAATTTAAAAAAATAGTCATCGTTCTGTCTCGTTTCTATCGAAAGTTCTTTGATTTTGATACAGATCATCGGTGTAGCCCACTGTGCGGCGGCTACGACCCAACAAACGCGGGCCGCATCGAGAAAAGAGAAAGAAAGACAGAAAGAGAAGGGGCCGCAGCACATCGAAAAACTTAATTGCAAAGACTAATTTACCTTTTACTGTGCCGCGTGCGTAGCGTGTCCCTCTGCAACGATCCGTCCTCGTTGCCTCCGCCATAATGACGATGTAACCTCGCGGCGTCCAGCTCGTGGTACTCGTCGTCCTGTCCGCCGGAAGTTGTACCGTACGTCGAGCTTCCTCTCATTTGTAGCTGGAGATCGCTCGCGTAGCTCGCGGCCTGAGAGTCCAGTTCTGCGTAGAGCGCCTCGTCCGTTTGCATGTGGGTGTAGTGGTTCTCCACGGGAAGATTCATCGCCCGTCTGTGCTGCGGAAGCGACAGAGGCGTCGTGACGACTCCTGGCGTACCGCCGCCTCGTCGTGATCCCAGCCACGACCACACATTGTGCCCTTGAATCAAACGGAAATCGCACGGTTCAAATCGCTCACGCCACAGTCTCCTCTCCAGGCAGCCTGCCGATACTCCCAATTTAAATTCGGAATTTTCTTCCGACAGATAGATGACACCTCACCCTTTGCACTCCTAAGGCTAGCTCGTATTATTCTGACACTTGGTGGGAGAAGTCTCTAATTTTATTATTGTTACGCGATTGATTCTAGGCCAGGGGAGAGAGAGGTGACGGGGTGTCAAAACCATAACATGGTTAACGTCATCATAAGACTCCTCGTCATCTCTCCCCCCTTATCGCTGTCCTTTCTCGCCAATCAGCTGTTTGCCGAGAGTTCAGTTGGCTTTAAAACTCCGCTCCGCTTGAGCAACCACTGCGCGCTTCGCAAACCTAAAATTGTTCTACTACCTTTTTCTCTAGTTTCTTTTTTCTTAATTAAAGTTAGTTTCTATTGCGATTAGTTTTAAGTGGTGTCGGGTTTAATAAGTTTAGTTCTTAAGTGGTTTTAATAAAATAGACTCAGTGACTCTGACTGTTAAACGCAACTATGCAAATCTAGTGCCGTTAATTTCCCCTCCTGTCATTGGTCTGCCAATCCTCTACAATTATATTTTTTTTCTAATCAATTTTTAGGAATTTGTTTCAATCAGCGTGTTTGAGAAGTTCAACTTTATTTAGCGGAGCATAGACGAATCCTAGTTAGAATTTTAATTTTGTCGGAGCAGGGTTTTTAACTGCGGAGTTTAATTATCAATTAATATTCTATTCTGAGTCCTATTATAAATCTCACGAAAAAACGAGGAAGAATTATATTTTTAATTGATAAAAAATTAACAATTCATTTTCGAAAATAGGAATAGAGATTTGAATGTCACTGACGTGTACTCTGAATTCAATGTACTGTGAGTACCTCTCTAGCCTTAGGTTGTTACTGACACACTTAGGTCTACTGACCGCCCTTTTATGTCCTGCCCAAGGGTGGGAGTGACTGGGCCACTGGTGTTTCCAGCTGACCTTGGGCACTGGGACTTTACGATACGGTCTCTTGTACCTGACAGGTAAAATTGAATGCATAAGTTAAGACACCTTCTAATTGTGTTTGTTACAATGTGCCACGTGTTGGCTGCGGTCCGGTATAATAAAGAAATAAAGAAATGGCAACGACTCGCTAAGAAACAAATTATTGAAAAACTCCCAGGTGGTCGACCGTACCATAAAATCATCCCTCGGTTTAAGGATCCATTCTGATCGTCGTGAATGTGGTGGCACACTCACACGGCCATGGATCCACGTACACGAGGTTTCCAGGGATCCATGAGGCCACAAATCATTTCTCGGTAATGCAAAGTCGAGGCTTCTTGATCGATCTAGCGCGCAAGTGTCCCAATGTGGTCTACTTTTACATTTTCGATGCGTAAATTGCATTATTCGACAAATTTAATACATTTTCATACAGCTACGACAGCTACATGCTGTCGAATAATGCAATTTACGAAAATGCAAAAGTAGACGACTCGCGCACTATTGATATAAGGCGAAGATTAACTAATTGCGTCACATCGTCACTGTTGTGTTTACTGTAGATACCGAGGGTCAACCGTTTATTTTATAGCTAGGCCTCTTAGACCCAAAAAGGCATCGGTAATACAATACCCAAAAGGCCATGTGTTTTAAACACAAGATAAAGCTAAGGGGCTAGCAGTCCGACTGGCCAGGGTTTTCTTTTGCTTTGAGTTAGTTGACTTCGAGAAGCATAAGTATTAGAAATAACGTATTTTGATGTACTCTTCCATTGGGAGGTTCTCTTCTTGATGCAGGACCAGGTCATGTCGTAAAACCCATGGGGTCCGCTGACCGTTTTGGCACCCCCGTATGCTAAGGCGTTTTACCTTTTTTCAGTCAGTCGTGCGAAAACCGTGAACGGAGCAACGTTCCTTGACTAAGGTCGTTCTAAACTGAATTATTAAACATTTTCTTTTTTTTTTCTGCGAGATCGATTGAGTCCAATCTTTTCCCACGTAAAAGATCCTCAATAATAAGAGAGCAGTTCTAGCAATTGGAAATACATTTATTAAATCGTGTTTTATTTCTTTTATACTTGCTTCCATATACCTACACGCACTAGATTAATCTTTCATTCAGCGATTGTGACTACTAAGAAGTCTCAACTTTGAATTATCGACAAATGATTCGATGCCCCATGGATCTTTGCAACCTCGTACAACCTGTACAGTGGATCCAGGGCTGTGTCAGTGTGCCACTACATTCATGACAATCAGAACACACCCTTAACAGGGTTGTCGAACGAGTATTCGTTCGTTTAGGCGTCCAATGGGTGTGCAAACCTACCAGGACTAGGCGCGACGTCGTGGTAAGGCGGCAGCTTGTCCAATTCTAGAGGTGGCCGATCGGGTATGACGGCCACTCCGCCACCAGCTCCGGCTGCTCCTGCCGCGCCTCCGTCATCCTGGCCGTTCGTGTCCTCGACGCCAACGCCGCAGCAGCCTGCTCGAACAGAAAGAAAAAGGGTTTAGCACTCCCACGTGAGTCTCGGACCCGGAAAATTCATTGACGAGAGATCGTACGCGAAAGTCGTGCTCGAGTTTCACCCGGCGAGCCGGCCTGCAGAGGCCACAAATTGGGGCGAAGCTCGTGAACTGCCAGGTGATCTCGCGCGGAGAATCGCGTTGCTCGCTCACTGCGACAGTTTTTTTTTAGACTTGTTTATAAAATTTCTTCAACCAAGAAAATTAGTTGCGTGAAAAATACTTGGATCGCACGCTATCGACGGTCCTAGCGAGTCCCACTAAAGGATCGCGGTAATATTTCACAGAGGGTCGCTTTTCGGAAACGCCGTGTACAGGGTGTCACAAAATTATATGTCGCGGCCACCATAGCCGCGATTCTGTCGAAAATGACACGAAGAACGAGCAAGATTGACCTTGAACGCGAAAAACACGGTAAAAAAACCAAAATTATTTCTGTCATCGTACAATCGTTTTAAATTTGGTTTTGCCCGTGTTTTTCACGTTCAAGCTCAATTTTGCGTCGGGTTCTCCGCGTAATTTTCGACTACATCGCGGTACGGTGTCCGCGATATATAATTCCGTGCCACCCTGTACATGGCGCACGGGTAGGTATTCGAATCAGCGCATTATGACACAAGCCCTCGTGCGGCAGGGGTGCGGAGGGACCAAAAGAGAAATGAAAAAGGAAGAGGAAAAAAAACCAGGGGCCGTTTTCTGTATGGGGGTATTGTGGTCCCGTCATCGTGGCCGTCATGGCTCTCATAGAAACGCGGCAGAGAATTTTGAGGATGGCAAAGCCGAGAGAGAGTGAGTGAGGGAGCTAGAGATCAGGGGCGTAATAGCAGGAAGGGATGGAGGACGTGGAAGTAATCTGCTCGAAGAAGCGGGGACACGGCGAAGGGGGACGGAGCGGGGTGGGAGAGAGAGAAAATAAAAAGAATTCAGAATTCATAGATCAGAGAGGCCGCCCGGGAACGGGTAGGTAGACATGAGAATGCCGCGGTGAAAAAACGAGATTATGGGAATCCCATGGGCTGCGCGTCTCTCTTTCGCATGGTCGCGCGGCTCATAACCCGCGCACGTACAACCCGCGCGTCCTCCCTCGTTCTCCGCTCACGGGTTCTCCCGCCACGTTGGTTTCCGTCGTGTCCAGGCCGAGGAGAGCCAGCGACGACGACGACGACGACGACGCAGCTTGGCGGCTGTCACTTGCCAGGAGATAGAGAGACTGGTTCTCGTTTTATCGCCGTGCCGGTGCCCTTACACCGTGCAGGAGGCACGCAGTCCGTTCCTCTCCGTCCAGAACGCTGCAACCACCGCGGCGTGGCTCGGTCTAGACGCTATTTTCTTCCCCGCCTTCCGAGAAGCTCGCGAGGATAATCGCTGATGCGCTCTAACGTCCCGGAATGAAAAGCAGGGATGACGTCGTACACGAGGAGAAATTTAATTCTGCCGAGGCTTAGCGCTCCGTCGTCCCCTCCCTCCAACATTCGTACCGCTCGCCCGCCTGCCTCGGTGTATTTATAACAAGACGTTACACCGCAATTTACATAATTAGCATCTATGCAAGACGGTCGCGCGTAATGGACGCGCGCGGTCCTTCAGCCCCGGACACTTCTCGCGCTCGAAGGTCGTCCGCAAAAGTAATACCTCTTTTTTAGACATAATTGCCAGCTGGCTAACTCGTCTTTTTTCGGTCCCGCGCGTTTCCTATTTTTCCGCGTAATTCCGCGGGGTACCTTTCGACGAGCGCGCGTGAATTTTTCGGTAGAAACCGTGGAACTTATTGCTGGTAATTGGACCTTCCACTCTGCCGATCGTATTATGCTCGGCTACCATGCTACTGTTAACACGTTTCGCTACTCTAGGCCACCGTCGAATCACGATCTTGTGCAACATCGTCCTGGAGCTACGGAAATGTTAGGGCACTGGAAAAAATTGGACGAACACGTGCGCACCCTTTAAGGGAGTAGACTCGTTTTTCCAGGATTACGAGGGTGTGAGATGCGCGTTCTCATTTCTCGATAATACAAAAATGGGGGTTTTTAGTAATTAAAAACGCTAGATAGAAGATCGATCTATGCTGCGACGGCCCTCAAAAGTCCTATTTTATTCGCGCATACAACTGCGCGTGTAGCTATTGTCACAGCTACCGAATAATTCAAACTACGTCACATACATGAAAAAGTAGGACTTTTCGGGAAGGCAGCGGCCGAGATCGACCAGCGTTCTCACCACTGAAAAACCCGATATTTGTATTATCGAGAAACGAGAGCATTCCGGCATCTTGCAATTCTGAAAACGAGTCTACCGTCTTAATAGCTCCACTTCTGCTACAGAAGATTTCGAACCAGCACACTCGCCGAGTCTCCCGGCTGTTGAAAATCAACCAATTCGCAACTTGTTCGCGGATCAATCCCACTACGTCCTTCGCAGAACCTTTTAAGTGTCATGCGTGTGTGTGTCTACTAGGCGTAAACAGGAATCATTTGCTCTGTCTCTACAGTATCAACCAACCAGAATCATTATCGGAGCTGGCAAGCATTCACCAGAGAAAAGGCGACGCCCGAGAGGACTCTCGAGGAAATTTGCCGTTACGTTTATCGTTACGTTGACAATAAGGTAATTGCTGGCTCTAGCGAGTCGAGAGAGTGCCTCGATCGAGAGCAATTGCGGGTTTCCGATCTTTCGCGAATTTCAATTGACGGGTACGCCTCTTCCCGCCGTTCGCGCGACCCTAATCAACCTTCCATTCAGACCGCGACCGGGTCGGTGGTGCTCGATCATGGCGGACGGTCGCGCGACTTCATTTGCGCGCGACCGCCTAGAAGACCGAGTGCAATCGATTACCTCCACGAGCTTGGTGTAATCGCGTTATTTATCGTCGGACGCGGGTCCCCGGCATTCGAGTCGGGCCTGGTCGGGCCGCCGAGGCGCACGCACACGCTTCGCAACCGGCGATTTAGCATTCCGCGGCAAGCGGTGCCGCTCCTTTATTGCTATCGTAAGTGAAACTGTGTCGATTTATCGAAACGCGGATTCGCCACCTGGACCAGTCCTCGTTCGCAAACGCGCGGTACACTGTCCCTGCTGATCATCCTCTTCCCTAGATTCCCGCTTAGAGACTTTCACGGTATTTCCTTGGTGTCTTCTTCCACTCTTTTTACAAAATTATGTATTCATTTTTATTGTAAAAATAATAAAGATATTTCCTTGGTGTCTCCTCTCTTTTACCTCGAAAGATCTTATAAAATTGTATAGTTAATTTCCACAATTGTAAAAATAATAAAGTGTAGCTGCGCTTAGACATTTTGCTGATGTTTCCTTAGTGTGTCTCCTCTCTTTTACCTCGAAATTTCATATAAAATTGTATAGTTAATTTTCACAATTGTAAAAATAATAAAGTGTAGCTGCACTTAGACATTTTGCTGGTATTTCCTTGGTGTCTCCTCTCTTTTAGCTCGGAATTTCTTACAAGATTGTTTAGTTCATTTCCAGAATTGTAAAAATAATAACGTGTAGCTGTGGTTAGACATTTTGCTGGTACTTCCTTGGTGTTTGCTTTCTTTTACCTCGAAATTTCATATAAAATTGTATAGTTAATTTCCACAATTGTAAAAATAATAAAGTGTAGCTGCGCTTAGACATTTTGCAGATGTTTCCTTAGTGTGTCTCCTCTCTTTTACCTCGAAATTTCATATAAAATTGTATAGTTAATTTCCACAATTGTAAAAATAATAAAGTGCAGCTGCGCTTACACATTTTGCTGGTATTTCCTTGGTGTCTCTTCTCTTTTATCTCGAAATTTCTTACAAAGTTGTACAGTCCATTTTTATTTCCACAATTGTAAAAACAGTAAGGTATAACTGCGACTTTACCGACGAACGCGACGGGAATCAATAATGAACGAGACTCCATTTGCAAATTTACAGAAAGAGTCAACGCG
The DNA here is from genome assembly GCA_028454225.1 of Lasioglossum leucozonium. Taxonomy (NCBI): domain Eukaryota; kingdom Metazoa; phylum Arthropoda; class Insecta; order Hymenoptera; family Halictidae; genus Lasioglossum; species Lasioglossum leucozonium. The sequence continues at coordinate 5,661,118 of CM052216.1, read as the reverse complement.
TAAGCAATTTGCCAGCTCCATCTCAGCCGCTCGTACTTTCACCTGCGACGTACCACGCGAAGCAATCGCGTGTACCACAGAAAATTAGCCTAATATCGTTCTGCCACCTCCAACTAAGCTTTTGTTCGCGTGGTCTCGGGGAGGAGATCGGAAGATCGATTTTCAAGAAAACTCAATCGAAACCTTTCATCATCGTCCACGACGTCTCGTGACGGGGCCCGAAACGTCGAAATTACCGGAGGAGTACGTCTGTAGTCGCCAATGAAAGAACATCCTGCGTTGCGCCGCGCCTCGCTGCGGCAACAAGTCTATCCCCGGGGAATTCCACAAAAAACGCCGAGCCGAACGTATAATTTTCTCGCTTCAGCGAAAATCGTTCCGACATAACGACATCGAAAAACGAAATCGGGGTCGCTCGGGAATGAGTCCGAGCCTGGAAACAGAATCCCTCCGTGTTTTCGAGCCGAGGGAGCCGGAGCGAAACGGAGAGAGAGAAACGGAGAGAAAGAGAGGGAGAGAGAGAGAGAGAGGGAGAGAGGGAGAGGAACGCCTCGTCCCATACCATGCCGCGCAGGCAGGCTACGATTTTCACGCGTCCCGTGTTCCCCGGACTAACGCATCCGTCGTCCAATTAATATTCGAACCATCTAATCCGGTAAATCACGCGGGTTAACGCGTCCACGGAAGGGCGACTCGACGCGACAGCCTGGAAAAGGAACGGATCCGATTACCTCACCTGGTTCGGGTAGGTGGGAACGATGGCGTAATCGCGGTGGAACCGCGTGCCACGCTGCGTTTCGTGCGTGGTTTCCTCCTACCAGCCACGGCTCCTCGACGAGCTAGGATAGATAGCCCGTAGGAATTCCTCGGACGGGTCTGACGAAATATTCATTCTATCAACGATCGATGGATTTACCACGTTTCTTTCATCCGAGTTGGTTTCACCTTCGTACTACTGTGCAAAAGATAGAACCACCCGGTATAATTATAAGATATAATGGCAGAAAATATCTTTATGTAGAAATTATACAATGATTGATTTATTGCATCTGAAGTATTAGATAATCCGCTAAAACTCTCAGAGCTATTCGATTAAACAGCGGAACTTGTGTTCTTATTTGATTTTTTTCGCTTTGCTACTGAATATGGCCGGGTGCTTCTTCCTTTTGCCTAGCAGTGTACGTATATGCTGATAACCCTGTACTGGGGTGGGATCACACCCCCTGCATGTTTTCAATGGAACATGTGAAGAAACAAACAATTTCTGGAATTTTTTTTTATTTTCACGACGATAGGTACGGAGTGATTGAAAAATCTAATTGAATATACAGAGGCAGCTAACTTTATCACCTTGAATTATCAAAAAATGTTATATACGAAAGTTGCACGGTACAGAGGGGGAGATATTGTGATACAAATATTTTTCGCGTGGTTGGAGGCATAGAGGAGATTTCAATGTCACCTTGATTTTTTTAAGTCGAATGTATTATTATATATTATTTTTTCCATGAAATTTTGAGTATAAAAATTAGTGTGTATAAACCTAATAGAGTTAACGAGATATAAAATTTTTTCATATGATTACAAATAAGATGTCCAAGATGATCAAGTCAGCTGCCTCACCCTGCATAAAAAATCCCCGAAATTAATAAATTCAACAATAGAGGCTAAGATTTACCAAGAGAATTTTGGAAATTTTCCATTCGACAACTTTTCATGTTTCCATTAGTCTGGTTCTCCTCCTCGCAGAGGGAGAGCTAAAAATCGAGAATCGGGTCTCATTGATACCGTTTTCTGAACGAAACGATGCGCGCTAAGAGCGTTTTGCCACGTCGTGATCGAGCCGCGTAAAAACCCTGCGGAGAATACGCGTGTGCATTCAGCGAACGCACACGATCCCGTCGTTGACTCTTCCTGAGGGTGCAGCACAGCTGATTCGGCGTATCGGTCTCGAGGAACGCGTGATAAGCCGATTAACGCATTCGATTCAGCTATTCTGCCCGGCCCTCGAATCCCCATTGTGTCCCGTCGATCGCACGGGAAGCACAGTGTGCACGGTGTTCTGGTGCTTTTTCTTTTTTTTTTTTAATTCTGTTCCCCGCAAGACAACCTCTTTCAGCCGTCCATTAACGCCTCTCTTGTCCGCTGGCATTCGCGCGGCGCGGCTCGCCGCTTGTAAGCTTCGTACGAACTTTCATTAATTCCTGCGTTTCTTTCCTTTTCCCGTATCTTCTTTTTTTCTCTCCCTTTCTCTCTCTCTCTCTCTCTCTCTCTGTCTACGGGAACACTCGCCAGCGCTATGAAATCGCGCACCGCCTCTCTCAATAAGAGACATCGTCCCTCGTTTAACGAACTCGTGGCGCTCGCACGCGCGGCCCTACAAGCTGAATTCCAATTACACCCGTACGACCATGCTACAACTATAATTTCATTCGCTGACAAGCTTATAGAGACGTCGGATAAATAAACCCCGACGATGAATACGACGGGACCGTGGTTTTCGTGTAATTGATAGAAACTTAGATGGATGGAAAGGACTTCCGGACGCTGGGTTGCGATGCGCTGCGATGCGCTGACGCGAAGACGTACGCGTGCGAGTCCTACAAACAGCCTTTGACGCGGACAGCATGAGTCTGTGGTTCGCGTGAATTGGCTTCCGGGAACTGGCGATCTTTCAGATAGGGAATTCCGACGGTTCGCCATCGCGGTGGATAATTTCCCGGATTTTTGCCGGTTTCTACGGCCAGCGATTCTCCTGTATCTGGGGAGGGCCGCGACTTTCTATCGAGGAGGAAAGATATTGTCCAAATTAATGGGGCTTTCGCGCGGTAAATTGGCTGCTAGGATCATTAACGCTAAACCTACCACCGACGGTCGAACGACCGGTTTTACATTTTTCATTTCACGATTATTGAGATCGTAAAGGTGCTTTAATGGGAATTTATTGAATACATTTTTTAATTCCGGTATAGATTATAATGAAAATCTTTATATAAATTCAATCTTGTTATTTATATGTATAATACAATACACGTCGGTTGCTTTTGACGGTCGGTAGGTTTACTGTTGAAACAGCGTGTCTTATAGCAGAGAGAAAGAGGCTGAGCTGCTGATTAATCGGCCGATCGACGATAATAAATACTAATTTTCAATTGAATCACGAATATAAATATACGTGGTGAGTCACCTAACGTTTGCACCTCAAATATGTTTGTTGTTTTCAAATGTCGTAAGGACAAGATTGAATGGTCCAGCGAGACCCGCACGATGCCAAAAAAAATATTTATTTTTGTTACTTTGTTATTTTCAAACACCTATAGCTAGCACCTATAGCAAACACCCCTTTTCAAACACCTATAGCTAGCACTCGCTTCATTAGGAATTCAGTGACTATAATTACTCAAGGTCGTTCAAGGTCACAGTCAAGAAACAATCTTCTTCTAGTAACGCGTTCAACGAGCGCTTACAAGATATCGCGAGAAGTATTTCCAAAATATTCTGAGAACGGGGACAGACTACGAACGATGGTGAACGATGGCGATCGCTGCAAGTCCTCTTGCGGAATGTAGACGCGGGATCGGCGCCGAGGACCGATCGATCGGAGCAGCCCTATCGAGGTCGATCACGAGGTCCCGGTGTGAAGGGCACTTAAAAGGCGAATCGTGGATCGGTGGAGATCGACGAGTGAGTCCGGGGTGATTCGGTAAAACGAGTGTCGGATAATTAATTCGGGTGACCCTTGTATCCTTCGTCCGGTAGTAACCTGTCCCCCTCCCTCCACCCTGCCGCCGGTCCACGATCGAGCCTTCTGTCTCTGTCTCTCCGTTTAGCCGCCGCCGGTCTCTCCGGCGGTTTCCTGCCGCTCCGCGCGCCAGCTCGTTGATCGTATCGTGCCGCGGGTGACTTTAAATCAGAAAGTTAATTAGACGCGTTTCACTGTCCTTTATGTCGGCCGTCCGTCGCGTCGCCCCGGTACCCTTTACGTGCTCCCGAGAGCGCACCGGTACCACGGCTGCATACGCCGCTCCGCGCCACTGTGAACGGCTTTCATTATGCGAACTAATTAAACTCCAATCGACGCTGACACTCGACGCCACGGCTCCACTGTGCTTCTCGTTTGCACCGATCGACGCGGCACGTCGCGAGCCTGTGTGAGGCCCCCGATGAGGCCCCTGTGTCTTTCTCTCTCTCTTTCTCTCAGGGAGCTGCCGGGGGAACCTTCGCGCCGCCAACCGACCGATCCGACGACATCCGGATACGTGCGAGGACCTTGACAAGAGGAAATGGCAGCAACAGAGAGGCTCGTTGCGAGTATTCGCTTCCCCTTTCGGAGTAAGATCGATTCGATCGCTAAGTTTCTGGGAAGCCGAGAGGGCCGTGGTTGCTTGGAAGTGTGAGTCGCACCAGGTTGCTCGGTCTAATTGGCTGCACGTTGCTCGATTTTTCTGCCCGTGGGAGCGACGCGACGGATAGCCCCCCCCTCTGCCTAGCCATTCGTTTATTTTCGAACGCGAGAATTTTCGTATGCAGGACTACGTTTTATCGAAGAGATCGCACGATCCAAGAAACTAGAACACGACATTTGGAAATTTTTGTGACTACGCGTTGCCCAATTCCTCGACACTGGAAGCAACTCTGATCCGTGGAAGCGACGATAGCCCTGCCTCCAATTTCTTTTTTCGAGAAATATGCTTAATATGTTTCAGGGTGTGTTCTGATCGTCGTGAATGTGGTGGCATACTCGACGAGGTTGCGAGGATCCATGGGGCCTCGAATCATTTGTCGATAATGCAAAGTTGAGACTTCTTAGTAGTCACAATGGCTGGATAAAAGATCAATCTAGCGCTTGGGTGGCCTACTTTTGCATTTTCGAGGCGTGAATTGCATTATTCGACAACATGTAACCGTCGTAGCTGTATGAAAATGTACTCGACAGCTCCGACAGCGGTGGCACTGTAGCGCCGCCATATTGCTTCTTGCGGTTCCGCTACGTGCTGTTGAATCACGCAATTTACGCCCCGAAAATGCAAAAGTAGGTCATTTTGGGACACTGGCGCGCTAGATTGATCGTTTATCTAGCGATTGTGACTACTAAGAAGTCTCAAATTTGCTTTATGGAGTGTAGGTGTGGATGTAGTGTAGAATGAATAAGTTGCACAGAATGAAATTATACTTAATATATTTGTAACGTGTGAGCTGCGAGTATATGTTTACTGTTCGAATGTCTAGCACCGAATGACGAAGGTTACATAGTTCGAAACGAGGCACGTAATACAATACAATATGTATAGCCAACAGATGTCGCGATTATACAGTGATCTACAAAGATTTCTACATGGAGAAATGATTTGAAGCCTGATGGACAACCTCGCGTACATGTACAGTGGATGCAGGGATGCGTGAGTGTGCCACCACATTCACGACGATTAGAACACATCCTTAACTGGAATTTCTGTTGTTGAACGTTGCGTACTAACCGTTGAAGCCTCACAACATTATGTGCAAGTAGGCAGAATCGAAATTCTTTCTGCGGATGGTTCGGGCACACGTGGCGAGCCCTTTTCGACCACAGATAAGGTTACAAGGGAATATTCACAAAAGGAGGTATAATAGGAATTATTAAGGGGCGGATATCATATTTTAACGGGCTCGAAGGGAACCATAGAATAGGTGGAATCGATATCCCGGTAGGGGCTCGGTGTAATTATGAATGATCTCGAATATGATCTGTCAGCGTTACGACTACAATCTCGACACGGTTCGATTGGCGTGCCTATTGTACCAATTTCGTGTAATTGGACCGTAATCATTCAAACTATACGTTACCGGTGGCGCGACTCTTGTGTTTTCGAATTTAAAATTCTATTCGATTGATCAACGCCGCCAGAACGCTTCGAATAGTATTCTCAAGCAGCTATGCAACCTGGTATTCTCTCTCTCTCTCTCTCTCTCTCTCTCTCTGTCTCTCTTTTGATAGAAACGCACGTATTAAATTGGTTTTCGCGAGTTTTCTTGCGATTCAGGGGAATTCCAAAGCCGACGGCGGCGCGGCAATTTTACTCTACTTCGAACAGACGAATGTGTAAAAAAACGTAATCGTTCCGATAGAGGCCAGTAATAACAGCCGTGCGTGTACACGCGAACATTAACCGTAACCTCGATAAGCAGCTTACGGGGTAATCCTATTAGCTGTATTAACAAGCGCAATTCAGTGCAACTGCGACGGGAACCACGAGAACACTTGGTTTAGAATAATCTGACAAGATTCTCTTACCTCTGCCACCAGCGCTCTTCATCCTGTAACATAAAGACACACGAATCTATTAGAAAAGTGAAATACCAACGAGAAGAAAACGCGAAGATCTTTGGTCGAGAAACTTTTATCAACTTCGCAGGCTTTGTAAATGCTATTTCAAAGTTACGAAATCCATGCAATTTTAATTATTTGTCAAAAACCCTTGCGTTTGACAATCTCTCGTGGCGCACAGGTTGAGAAACAACTCGCTCTCTTTATTTAGATTCTGCGCAATTTTTATCTCAACATGCAGTTGGACAGAAAAATTCATCAAATCAATTTCCACCGTAAGCAACTTAATAATTTCGATAATTGTGAAATGAAAAACATAAAACCGGTCGCATGACCCGGTGGGTTTAGTGTTTAAAAGATGTCTAAAAATTTCAACAGAGACATGTCCCTTATCCTCGTAAAACAATGTAAAAACTTTTAGTGTCCCGCGAGAGAACGAGATCAACCGTTTGTACGTAAAGAGAAAACGGAGTGTTCGCCCCGCGGAACGTACGAGGGGTTTAATATTATCGAAGTTGCGCGTTAACGACGTGACCCGTCAAAGTTGCCAGTCCGGCCTGGCTAGCAATAAAATAAACGGGGGCAGCTTCGCGGAGAGTTTCGTGCGTTGAAAGCTCGTTGAAGCGATGCCAAGCGGTGAACACATAGTATACGAGTACAATAACCATATTTTTTGCGGGCAGTGAATTTAAAAAGGTCCAGGAGATGATGATCTTAAGTGGCTCGGTCTGTATGGTCGCCCCGGTATCGTCACTCGAGTGCAACCGCGGCAACCGACCATTAAAATCGCAACGCGGGGATACGACGTCCGAGAAAAATTCGCGTTAACCGCGCTCTGAATACGAGTCTTTGTCTCGATCGTCGGAGGAAGTGGATCGCTATAAAGATCCGAGGCGATTCCTCGTCATGCTGGAGCGAACGGTCGGCCATAGTTACCCGCCTGTCCCTGGTTGTAGCGCCTTCGCCAGGAGATCTTTCCTTCATCTTCCTTTCTCCTTCTCCTCTCCCTCTCTCTCACACACGCACTCTCTTCGGCTTTTTCTCGCAGTTTTTTTTCGCGCTCATTGTTTCCTCCTCGGTTTTTTGCACTGTCACACGACCAACCGGGATTCGAATCGACCGATCTAGTTAGCAACCGGTTCGCCCTCCTCATTACGGATCGGGCCAGGCCTCGATTTTGATGCATTGCGGGTAGGCGGTAATTTAAGGGAATCGATCCGGCCGGCGATCGAGACTCGGTCGGCTAAACCGCGATCGTTTCGCGGATCGGCCTGATCGCCGATCCGTATCGAGACGCATCGCAGCCCGGTTTCCCCTTTGTACGGATTTCGAGAGGCAATCTCGCCCCGTGGAAACCGAGCCGTGCCGAGCAGGTGGTTCGTGATCTCATATTTCAATTCGAGATTCCGCGATCGGACCGATAAATCCGAGACCGATGATTGAATTCGACTGGGCGGAATCGATACCCTAGGCCCGCGCGCGAGTCGAGCTTCCGACCTCATCGATCGGCTGATTAATTCGTTAATGGCCGGATCTCGTTTTTCAGAGGGAACGCTTCGGCGGATATTGATCTTCGAGCACCTTTCCCGATCAATTCGATCCACGATTACCGCTAATGGCTCTGCGCGTTGATAACCTATCGACAGATTCATCGAACGTCCGATCGTGAATGTAGATTTTCACGCAGTTCGCAACAGTGATGAGCGGATGGAAATTCCGAATCCTTTGACAGGGGGAAAAATGGCGCCGATCGCAAAGGACCATAGTGAAAAAAAAATTATACCGATTACATACTGACCTCCGGCAATGAAGAAGCGTCACCATGACCACGGCGCCGATGCCCGCTGACACGAGAGACACTATCACGAGGGTGAGCACCCAGCCCAGCTCTCCAGGTGCTTCTGCAACAAACGAAGAAAAAAAAAACAAGGTTGTTAATGCAGTAAACCGCAGCAGGCAGTAGGTGTTAACAAACAGCCGTTGACTGATTTACACAGGTAGAGGATCGTTAAACGTCGCAGCGTGGAGGGGAACGGTACTGCTAATAAAACAATAAACCGCGGAGATGCCATTTATTCCGTCTCCGGTCGGTAAATATTGCAAACGATCGAATATCTTTTAACGGCCGTGTACATAAACACTGTAAACGTAATAAGGATACTATAAAACCACGATCGACCGCGAATTCGTACCCATTACTACGGCCATCCGCGAGCATTCCGAAACAGAAATTCCTTTTCAATAACCCCACGGTACCCGCGCACTTAATTAATAAAAATGAAAGAGATTTTACGCGCAGACTCCGACGCGACGGTATCTCGCAAACGCGAGCGGACTACTTCCGAACGTTACCATGGCACACCCGCTGCGACAAATGCCCCGGGAATGGCCTCAAATAAATTAGCAGATGGTCGGTCGCGTGTTAGGTTCGCGGCCGCGCGAATACGCTCGGTAATTGGGCCGCGGTCGCGTTCACCTCGTCCAGTATCCGCGCAGCGGGACGCCCGCAGCTTTATTACGCGAGCTTCGCTATTATTTCTGCAGCACACCTACCGAAACCCTCCGCTCGCTATTACCCTTTTTCATCGCGCGGCCCGGCCGGACCCGAGTCTCGCGTGTAACGAGACACGAAATTATCGTTCGCGTGGACGTAATGGAGATACTGCGACTTCGGCGCAAGGAATCTCCTTATTTTACGGGCCCGAACAGTCGAATTCCTTCTGCATTATCCGGCGACTTTATCTCCTTAAAACGCAATCCCAGAGCCGTTCGGTGAATCACCGATTTTTGTTGCTTTGCATCTAGACTGCGGATCTTTTCGTGCAAAATAAAAATTGCCAGCGTCGATTTGCGAGAAATAGAAACCGAATTGAATGTTATTTCTTATCTTAAGGATTTTAATAGAGGGAGGTGGTGAAGTGGCCAGGTGGTCAAGTGATCAATGGGTCAGGGGTCTGTGATCAAATGATCAATGGTGAAGTGGTCAGTGGTCAGTGGCCAACGGTTTATGGTCAAGTGGTTAATGGTGAAGTGATCTGTGGCGGCCTTGGCGCTGCCCTACGTCGCTGCCACTATAGTTTTGTAGTAATTCCTTTTTCCCTATTCCTTTCCTATTACCTTCCTTTCCGCGGGGACCTGGTCAGTCTGGGTATACATCTGGCGACCAGATCCACGCGAGCCTAGTCCTCTTCATTGTTCTTCCCAGGTCTCGCTGGGGCCTGTTCAAGACCAGGCCCCAGTGAACCTTTCCTTTTTTTTATTACATCCTTTCCTGAGTGTCTAGTTTTTTCCTTCCGTCATTTTTATGACACTCTTCCGCGCTTACCTTTTTCCGCGTATCCTTTATGTCCTTTCCTCTACCTTCCTCTCCTCTTGGGTTTTTACCCGTACTTTTCTCTCCTTACTTTTCCTCTCCTTACTTTCGTCTCCTTACTTTTCCCCCACTATCTACTTCCTTTTTCCGTCTCTTCCAGCTTTGGTAGAAAGACCGACTTTTTGGGAGAGTCTTGTAGGAGTCGCTGTAAAGGTCACTTCGGTCTTGTCCGGTACACCGTGAGTTAGTCACGCAAAATAAATTGTGTTGAGTGAAAATATTTGGCCGTGTTAGTTTCCCCGCCTTTCCTCCACAGATCAATTGTCAATGGTCAAATGGGCAGTGGTCAGTGATCAAGTGTTCAATGGTCAGTGATCAAGTGGTCAAGTGGTCATAGTGGTTAAGTGGTCAATGGGTCAGGGGTTAAGTGGTCAGTGGTCAGTGATCAGCGGTCAGTGGCCAACGGTTAATGGTCAGTGATCAGTGGTCAGAGCTCAACGGTTAATAGTCAGTGATCAGTGGTTAGAGCTCAACGGTTAATAGTCAGTGATCAGTGGTCAACGGTTAATGGTCAGTGATCAGTGGCCAACGGTTAATGGTCAGTGATCAGTGGTCAGTGGCCAACGGTTTATGGTCAAGTGGTTAATGGTGAAGTGATCAAGTGGTTAAGTGATCAATTGTCAATGGTCAGTGATCAAGTAGTCAATGGTCAGTGGTCAAGTGGTGAATGGTCAGTGATCAAGTGGTCAATGGTCAGTGATCAAGTGGTCAATGGTCAAGTGATCAAGTGGTCATAGTGGTTAAGTGGTCAAGTGATCAAGTGGTCATAGTGGTTAAGTGGCCAAGTGATCATCGTGGTCAAGTACTCAATTTCAGTGGTTAAATGATCAGCGGTCAAGTGGTCAATTGTCAAGTGATCAAGTGATCAAGTGGTAAATATTACAATATCACCAACATAAAAGCATATCCGCATATTAAAAAAATACCCGTCGAAAAAGCTAATTCCTTCGAGATATTTTATCGTGTAAATCCGGTCGAAATAGGTATTCGCCCGCTACATTCGTGGTCTGCTCCAAGTAAATTACAGCGGCAGTAAAGTTGGCCGCGTCGCCTCGGCTCGACTCCGCGGAGAACGCTCGCGATCAGGCCTTTAAATTAGAAATCAAGTAGAAACGTTTCATTAAAGGATTAAGATATCGCGCGGAATCGGCAGAAGCAGCCTGCTAATGAGCGTCGCGAGCGAGCCCGGATACTCACGGTGTTCCAACGGCCCACGAACTGTGAGAAACGCGGGACAAACAGACTGAGAACTGGTTAAATGACCGTGTCCGGGACAGAGAAAGAGAGAAAGAGAGGCAGAGAGCGAGAAAGTGGTGGTTCGCGGGAAATCATTGGATCGAGCCGAGGCGAACGATACCGTCTCGATTATCCGCCGATGTCGATTCCAGTCGCCATATATGGGCCATCGGGAATTTACATAACACATTCATAATGACACGCGTTACAAGCGTCACGGGCGTGATTAAGCAGGTAGTTATTTCGAAATAACAGTAAAAACAGAGGGCGACATTGAACATTTACATTCCAATGCCTGCACTCAACCTGACAGTACCGAAGGGATGAAAAGGATCTCGCCAGGATCTAGGTTACGAGTCAGTTCATCCCCTAAACTTCAAACATGGCGTCCGCGATCCCCGATTTCTATTCATAACAAATGGCAACAAACCCGTGCGGACACGTTCTCGGAACCAGTTTGATCCCCTCCCTCGGACGCCGATATTGACTCATAAGAGTCTCCGCAACCCTAAAAGCGTTATTGTACTCGGTTTGTTGTATTTGTCGCCTCGTGCAGAAACGAGAGAGCCGGTCGATGTTCCGATTGTTCGCGGACAGGGAGAACACGAAAGGGTTCGCTCGAGAGTAAAAGAGGGGCGCTTGTAATCCGCTGCCGGCGCTCGACCCTGAGAATTCACCGCTAGAGCGGCTCGCTCGTGACCAAGGACCGATCGGACAACCGGCTAGAGTCGTGCTCCATTCACGTGGCTGTTTCGGAGCTGTTCGCTAACAGCTCAGGCCCTTTGTTCGTCCCTCCGACCTCGTCCCTGCCGGATGACATTCGAACAAGTTGGATGAATTACGTAGGTAGCTCTCTCCGCTCGGTCCTCGGCCGGTGATCATTGATTGGGAGAGGATAGATAGATCATCTGGGCCACGGGGGCTATTGCCTCTAACAGAGATCCTATCTCGTTTAATAGATCGCGGTCGACTCCGTACGAATTGGACGACTAATCAAATCTTTTCATCGTCCCGAAAAGGCGACGGCCGAGTCACGCAAGGGAAGCTAGCGGAATGGAGATCGACAAAACTTGAGGTGTGCAAGAATCGGGTCGAGACACTTCTAAATGGAATGATATATTTTTCTATCTATTTTTAAAGTAAAAATATTTGAATATTCAGCAAGAGATCTGATGGAATATTTAAGTGGAAGTGAAAAATATATTAGTAAATTATAAGATATTCGTATATTGATAAGTAAGCACGTGTGGTCAGGTCGACTGCCGGAACGAGAGAGAGAGGGAGGTCGCGCGAGTAAACAGCGAGTCAGTCGTTACAACCACAGACACGATATAACGATACATATGCCAAATAATAGATGTCGCGATTAGTACAGCTCTAACAAAATCAAATATTTATTTAACCCCAACTTGTTGCAATTCAGATAAAATTTTGTTATTTTGCATGAAGATCCGCAGTCTGTTTAGAACAACGACAAGACTCTATTACACGCTGCATAAAATTGAGCTCCGTGCTCCTATATTTCTGTTGCTCGATTAGCTACTCCACAGGTGAAAGATGTTCTCGAGGGCGAGACGATTTTCTCGACGTTCTTTTTTCCAGTCCGGTCGCATCTGCTCGATTCCGAAAGATCGCAGGTTTTACGCTCTGGAAATCCCTTTCCGTCCCATTAAACGACACCGGATGGCTTCGCCGAGGTGGAGAAGACACACGCACACATGCACGCGCGGCCGCGGAGTGAGCGTCGAATCGAGGAAAAAAGGACGAGATCCTAACACGCCGACACGTAAGTTCGAATTAACGGCAACAGGCCGCGCGGAGCGGACACGAGCGAGGAGGAAACAGCGCCGAGCGACACGAGACGACGCGACGCTGAAAGACAAAGGAGAGAGAAAGAGAGAGAGGATAGCACCGGCCGTCTATCAGCGTCACGTTCCTGACGTGAACATAACAACGTGCACGCCACGGCTGATAACGCGTTACAAGAGAGTTATCAATCATCTCGCGCGCCGGCCCGGCCACCTAGGATCGTCCATGTTGGCGCTGGGAAGCCCCGTGAACAACGTTCCGCCGCGCCGCGTCGGTGCGTCGGGTTACAATGTTGCTCCGACGACGTAGACGGCTAAAGAAAGCAGTTCGATTTTCGGGGACCCGGCCGGGTCCTGGCCCATCTCGGATTCCCGATCGGGAACGAGCCAAGCGTGCCAGAAACGGACAAGCCCGCTGCTGTGTTCGAGCCGTGCTACGCTTGTCGATTTCGCGCTGTTCCGGAGAGCAACGCGCTCTCACAGCCCGCGCGCGGCCCGTTCGCCGTCGGGACTTCACGCGTTGTTGGATAAATCGATTTGGAGAAGCGGCGTTAATAGTTTTGTAGGGATTCTCACTCTCTCTCTCTCTCACACTCGCTTCTCGTTTATTTGTAGAATACGAGTTTGGTACATGATGTCAGAGAATTCCCCCGGTTGATATTTTACACGATGTCAGAACCTGTGTGTCTGTGTGTGTGGAATCTTGCGTCTCATCGATCCCTCGCGATCTGTAAATACCAGGAAAATCTGCATACGGAGTACGACACAGCAATTAACGAGGTAATTGGATCGAAACGTCCGCTAATTATTTGATTAGCTCCGAATCAAGGTCGGAATCTTCTCGCGAGAATTATCCGCGGTTACGTTGGACTTCTTGTCCGGGAACGTGACGGTCGCCGAAGCGACGCGTTTCCACCAATGCGAAAATAGACCAGAGAAAGAAAGAATAGACACCGCGATGTTTGTGCTTCAGCGATCGTTCGATCGTGCCTGAACGCGCCGAGACTGAGACTCGTCGTTTTGTCGTTTTCAGGCCGGTCGTTGATCGGCCATTAACTGCCACGTGATCCGGGCGACATAGGATCTCCGCTCCAGTGTTCAACGATCGTTTAATCTTGTTAGAGGCGTTCTCTATATTACAACCGCCGCTCCGTTGTCCGGCCGTTCCCGAGATATCGCCTCGGATATAATTAAAAGTTGTTTGATCAGAAAGTGGAAACATAGTGGCTAATACGGTGTTTCACCTTATGGGGAACGCGTTCCTGCTAGCTGAGGATTTCTATGCCCGCGCTCCGAACGTACGCGTGTGTAAGAAAGCCACCAGACGAACTCGTTCCACCAGTTGATATTACTTTTTTTACACCGATAACGCGAAACACTTCCAACTCGACGGGTTTCCACGGCTTATCAAATTCGGTTTAGCCGCGACGAGACCTGTTCCTCGATTCGCTAGTTACAACGTCGACAGTCTCTTAAGATTTCGTATCGACCGGGAATTCGACGTCGAGTCGTTTCGAATTACTTTGTTTCGTTAATAACTTCGAACGGCCCGGAACGATATCGTTGCGCAATTTGTCAATGCGTTTTACCTGTTTCCACGGGATTTTTCCCCTTTCGTGATATACGAGACGTTTAAACTTCCGTCACTTGCGCGCGGATACACTCCGCAGCGTATTTTTATTTAAAAAAAATATTTTTTTTATTCAAATCTCAAGTGAGATCTATTACTGCCGCACTAAGTAAAAGATAGAGTATACACATATTCGTGTGTGAATAGCTTACGTTAACCAAGCACGTTTGACGTTTATATACGTCGGACCAAATCTCTATTGTGGTGCGGTTGACGTGTATACTCGTCGTGTAAAATTACCATTGACGATGGAAACCCGAAATTTCAATAAAATGTGATAAGATTATTGTGTGGCGGTATGTTTGTTTCTAACCTTTTCAACAATGAATCGTTAATTTTTTATCAAATAAACATGTAATCCTTCCTCGTTTTTCGTAATATTTATAATAGGATACTCGTCATTGCTTGATTTTAATTACGCGTTCTGTGGGCGATTTTTAAAACTAAATTCCGCACTTAAGCTGGTTAAGCGAAATTAAATACGTAGCTTACAGGTTTTTAAGAAATTGAAAATAAGAAAACAAGCTTTAATGCTAGGTCGGCCGATTAATATTTCCAAGCTTAAAGGTAATTGTTGAAGCGTACACCTCCACTTTACCTGCGCCAAACCCTCAACACCTCCATAAAACTAATCGACTCCACATTTTTTATAACATAGCGAGCCCCGGAAATCTGTCCTTGCGACCCTCATTATTTTTACAACAGAACCATGAATGTATCGCCATCTGCACCCCGTTAATATTCAAACCCCACTACATTCACCATAGAACGCATCTAAAAAACCGACTCCCATTGGTCGAGACACAACCAAAAGTGCTCATCATTTTAGTATATAAGTCAAACCTGTACAAAAGGATGTCAGATCCGATCCGACAGCCAACTAATCTTTAGCTGTAACTTGTAACGTTATACATTCAGTGAAAACTCCTTAAAAACCAAGTGGATCGGGTTTCATTTTCAATGGACACATTGGATACCAGTTCATGCGATCTCAAGAAAATTACTTATGTGAAACCAGTGAAAAAGTGAAAGGACATTGGATCCCTTCTGCTCGATAATTCCATAGGGCGGATATTAGGAATGCCCTTGTGGATTTTAACGAGTAGGCAGGTTCAATGTCGTGCAACGACCAATTTATTAATCCTGTTCATCAATTTGATAAACATTTTCACCTCGCTGGCGACCCAAAGGAGGAATCCGCAGTCAACTGATCGCATTACCTGTTTATTGTGTTTCGTGCTGCAATACAAGTGATATTGGAATTATTATTAGTGCATAGCTATTTGTTGACAAATGTGAACAGTGATCGCGAGTGTGGAAAATTGCATGGCATCCGTGTGAAGGAAACATACGATTTATTTATCATTTGAACAATGAAAGTGGAGGTCCGGAACAGCTGTGCAGTTCGTTGACCTGGCCGTACGTCCCTTACCGTTCGGTACTGCCGTATACCTGCGATCAGCTGTGCAGTTCGTCACCGAGAGGACCAGTTACCCTCATTTCGAAGTAACAAATGGATTTACGGCTGAATTATGTGAGTTTTTACAATAATTAATTCAATCGATTTCTGCTCTGTTTCGCTTGTTCATTTCTTCGTCGCGGCGGACCGCCGCGCTGGCAGTAGGAGATACAGCTGGCGCGCCAGACAGTTCGCGTCTAGCTCGCGCTCTGATTGGTCCGTGTTTTTCGTTAATAACTCCCAAACGTAGCCCCACCTGACATTTTGCAAAAGGAAAATGTCGTTTCGAATGACCTCAGGAACCTCCCATTTCCGGGAGTTGAGGGAGTTTTGAGACACCCGTATATCCTTCTACCCCGTTAATTCGAGCTAGAAGCAATACCGAGGCTTACAACTTCGGTATTTGAGCGACCGCGCCGCGAAACATTGACCGGACGCCTCAACAGTAATTGAAGCTTAATTTTACGCAGTTGTTGAGTATTTTGTTTTTGATTCGTAGAAAATGAACCTTAACTATCTCGATGGTTTTTAAAACAGTGAAAAGAATTAAAAAATTGAATAACACCAATATCTTCAGCCTACTGAAATCATTAAAAGAACGAGTCTATTCTTTTTGCTAAACTGCAGCGGGTCGAGATCGCGCCTCCATTCTATGGAAATGCGATTGATGTTTTTTCAAGACAGCAACGAGTGGTTCGGTGGAGTCTAGTTTTCGATTTGTAATCGTCCATGGGGGGTCGACACGTACGCCGACGTGAACGCCGCCGGTACACGCATTCTCCGGGCCGCATTTTACACGTGTTCGGTGCCACTGGCGACGCTCACGCACGACACGCAACGGGTTCGCGCTTATGCTTCGCAGGATTTATGCGAATATCGGCCGTTCCGCGGGACAAGGCGCGAACAGGTGCTAAGGAATTCGAGGAAAGGCCCGACGACCGACCACCCTGGAAGAAATGGCGGAAGAAGCAAGAAAGAAGTGAGTTCTGCGAACAAGCTAATTGTGTATAATTTTTGGCAATTTTTATTTGTCAAGGTAAAACATCTGGTATTTTACGTTACTTTGGAAAACCCAACATCCTATGTATATTGGGAAAAACCCGGTTCCCCTTATTTTATTACATGCTGTCCTCCCTTCAGGTATGAAGGTACGTACGGCCGCCTTCGCGTTTTTTAGGCAGTTCAGTTCTAATCGTGTGCCCGTCTTGTAAACACCTCCGACAACGTCTTCATACATTTTAAATATATTTCTTCCACCGTCCTCGCATATAATTATTTACACGTAACCCCTCAACATTATTGTATCTTATTCTCGTACAACAGTCCATCAACTGCATAATAGCTTGGGCTGTATTAAGAAATGTTGGTACTGAAATGCGATTAAGACATTACCCGCAAGCGTATTTTAAACGCGTACCAATTTCATAAGAGAAAGCATCGAAGCATTATTGTAAATCGACGCGCGTCAATTATTCACGTTAAACGAACGCATTTACTGCCGCAGACGCTTGCTAAATTTTTTGCACCCATTTCGTCTATATAAGTTGCGATTTTTCCGGTTTCGTCGGACCTTGCACTCATCTGTCAACCGTCAAACAGGTGATTACCGTTTGACTGTGTGCCCGTCTTAGATTTCAATTAAAGATTTTTACGGCGTATCCCAGGAAAAATATAATTATCGTCGGTTTCATCGCTATCCGGCCGGCTAACGAACATCTCGTACAGGCTTCTCCGTAGTTTCTGCGGCCATTATGCAAATTAGTAATTACGCCGTTGCCCGTGAACGCCGGGAAAGTTATGAACATGTTTGTCGTGACTCAATGGTCGCAGAAATAAAAATCCGTTTGCGTGGTTTCGGTGAATGGGAACGGCCGACGCGAACCGGGCGTCCGTCGATCGAAAGTGTTGAATTGAAACTATCGAGAAGACCTCCCGAAATCTATTACGCAAACCTATTAATTCCGACAAGGAATCGTAATGGCACCGCGAAACGTGCTCGACGGATTCGATTATCGAAATCCCGGCCGGAACATTAATCATCGGTGTCGTCGCGATACTTATCGAAAATTTGACTGGCTGTGCCGAAACGCTCTTTCGGTTATCGACTACGCCTTCCCAAGGACGATCCGGCGAGTTCGTTATTAGAATCGAGTCCAAGAAAGCTCACAATGGACTTGTTGAACAAATGTGTGTCAAATGAATGTATTAAATAATTTTTAACTTCCTGATCGAATTCGTAACATACGATATGATAACAGGACAAAGTGCATCAGAGAAATATCATACCACCAGTCTCATTTCTCTTCTGTTTAAATTCGAACTATACAATACAAATGTTCACTTTTCAGTTCGAATTTTCAGATTGTCCAAGAGCACTTGCAACAAATATCAGAGGAAAATCATACCTCTCATTTTTCTTCTGTTTAACACTGGGTTTATGGGATTCGTCAAAAACGGGTTCTAATATTTTTAGTTATATTTTTAGGTTCTATGAGGAATTATTACACCAATTTATTTCTTTAAAATAATAAAAATTTTGGTGGGCTTATTCTCCAAGTTTCTGTAAAGTAATATAAAATACTCACTTTTAGTGCTCCGTAAACCTAATATGAATTAAACTCGAACCGTATATTGGGTGGGCAAGAAAGTAATTTCGGTTTTCATTAATAGATACATGGTGATATATTTTTTCTGTTTTAATAACTACTGTTAAGGTTATAAAATTTTTCTTTCCGACATTTGATAATAAGATTGCAGAGTGGTTAAAATATTTTATTGATTAAAATTCATTGTTCATATCAAAACTTAAGTTTTATTTCACCTTAAAATACAGAAATTACTTTCCTGCCAACCCGATATAAACGTTCATTTTCCAGTTCGAATTTTCAGATTATCCAAGAGCACATGCAACAAGTAATAATATATACAAGATAAAGTGCATCAGTGAAAAATCGTACCTCTAATTTTTCTTCTGTTCAAATTTAAACGATATAAATGTTTATTTTCCAAATAAATAAATTGCTGCGACCGGACGTCGCAGGTAAAGATAGAGCAAAGTCGTACTTCGAGTTCGAGATTTGTTGTTTTATTAGAAGTTTCTACCTGAATATTTACCGACGGCGCAATTATTACCCCGCAGTTTGCAAGGAAAGGAAAACGAGTCGTGGACAGCCAGCACGGTGAATCAGCGGTCCGCGCACCGTCCCCCGTTTGTTGTGAAATTACGTCGCGGCTCGATATGCGTAATTACACCGACTTGTCATTATCTCTCCCCGGTCGGCGGGGCTGCGCGTCACGGGCACGTTTCGCGTGAAAAAAAAAGAGAACGCACGCCCTAAGACCACGCCAGGATAATTAGAGATTCACCGCGGCTTCGTTCCCCGAGCGATACGCGCCGAGCGGCCTTTTTCCCGCCGCCCAAAAACCGCGCGCCGACCACCGAGCGACGACGCGCACGGCTCGCTCCACGAACACGCTCACGAAACGCGCGCCTCGTACCACCCAGGCTTCTTTCGGCCGCATTCTTCGCGCGCTTTTTCTAAAAAACCCGCGGCAATTACGGATACGATTATTCCAGCCATTCGCCGCTCTCCCCGGCCGCCTCCCCGCGAAATTCGATCGGTTGCATTTGCCTCCGCGAATTCCGCCGCGCCGCACAGTATGTCCAAACGGCGAAATCGTGGCCAAAACCTCGAAAATGAACTTTCCACAACATTTCACATTTAGGAAAACGCCAAGAGAAAAAAATTAAAAAATTGACACCAGACGCATTGAAACTTGTCTTTCTAGCGAGAAACACTTGAAAAAATGAAGATATTGAAGATGATGGTAATTATTACAGTTCATCCGATTCGACATAGATTTTTATTTTTTATTGTGTCATATTTATTTCTTTTTAGCGTATCTTTTTCGCATTACTGTAAACATAAGTGTAAATTGAAGTGAGTTACGATACACTGTTTGGATACACTGGATTGCACTGACTGGTCAAAATGATCTTTTTTCACGGTTTTCTGCTTGTTTCAATTGTTGGAACGCTAGGTGTGTGACACTGTTTGGAATTTCATCGAAAATAGCGATATTTGAAATCCGCAGATCTTGTAAGAAATTACATAACTTTCCTCTTTAAACTATTTTTCTAACTGCAATAGTTTCCATGTGTGCGGTAAAGTATGTCTTTCAAACATGGTTTCTTCAACAATAATTTCGATTTGCATTGTTTTGTGGTTACAGACTGCAATTAAACGGAGAAACTAAATATCTATTCGCAAACTGCGTAGGAATTGTTAAACTATTGAAACACCTCTTGTGAGAGGAGGTTGAGAGATTGCAAAGTCTGATCGAGAGGCACCCGTAATCTCTCGGCAGTGTAAAACTTCTTGCGAGACTTGCGCAAGCTGCAATTCATTCGTAAATTGCAACTACCCATCGATCAGACTTTCAACAAAATGATACAACATTTTTCATCTGGCTTTTTGATTAATCCCTACGAAAACGACTGGATAATTTCGGTACGATAACACATAATCGCTGCGCCGTTTATTTTATTACCGGCCGAGCGGTTACGGAGGTTAAGCCGTGTCTACGTCTCTTGCGGGATGGCATGCGTAACCTCTTATTTCTTTAATTTGATATCGACTGGATAATGTTCTGTCCGGTAAAGTTTAATCGAATCGATTCCACGTATTTGTGCCGACCGACGGGTATCGATTATCATTCCTATACTCCGACAACCGGCGTACAAGAAAAACAAGACAACGAAGGAGAACGACTCGCAACATGGTCCCGGGCGATTCGATTACAACTTTATTCGGTAGCAATCTCATTTTGTTACAATGATGCTGCATCCTTATTCCGAGGCACGGACTTATCCAATCGAATTACCATCTTACACCGCATTGCCAATTTCCTCGGGGCCCGGCCGAGTCGAACTCCGCGGTTACGAGTGATTGCACGACGACTCTTCACCCTCCGTTTCCGCTTTTAATGCCGTGCGAGCGAACATCAGGCTGCGCGAAGCGCATTCTTGATAATCCTCTGTATTTCGGGGAACGCTTAATTAGAGTGCAATGACAGTGTCCTTAGACGTGGAATTGTACATTTTATACTTTTTTATATTGTCCCCTAAAATGAAATTTCAATAAAATTCTCTACGCAATCATTTTACCCCCTAAAATGAAATTTCAATAAAATTATCTACGAAATCATTTTACCCCCTAAAATTGAATTTCAATAAAATTTTCTACGAAATCATTTTACTCCCTAAAATTGAATTTCAATAAAATTTTCTACGCAACCATTTTATCCCCTAAAATTAAATTTCAATAAAATTGTCTACAAAATTAAATTTCAATAAAATTCTCCCTAAAAAGAAATTTTAATAAAATCTTCAAAATTAAACGGCTATAAAATTGCACTATGATTTACTTTTATGGTCGCAGCGATTGGAACTTCTCATCGTTCGTAATTTCCTAAAAGAAGAAAATTTATATCTATTGTGTGTCTACATATTAATTAATAGTCACGCATGGACAGCGATAAAATCGAATTTTGTTTCAGTGAAAAGGAAATTACTGACATAAATATTTATCTGTGATTCTCTCTCGAGTCGATGTGCGAGGGGGGTTAAAAAATATATTAAAATATATTCCGATTAAATATATTCAAGTATTGCGGTCTCACCGATCGTGGGAGACTCCGAAGAGACTGATGGACGCGTGTTAAACAAAACGTGACTGTTAACAAAGAGCACTTTCATCGCGTCGCGATGCGGCGCGGCGTGCGTATTAATCGACGCGCATCAAGATTCTCTGGACAACAATTACTCGAGACATCTACTAATTTCGCTTCACCTATAATGACGATTCCCATTCCGATGTCTGGAGATATATCAATGCTCGGCTCCTAATGAGCTGATTTCACCATTGTCAGGCGCCGGTGCAAGACAGAAAGAAAGAAAGAAAGAAAGAATTCACACCCGCCGCGGCGCACCGAGGCGAAGAATGCCTGGTAGTCGGTATTCAGCCAGTGACAAAATAATTAATACCGTTCGAAAGGCGACGCGGCGTCTCAACAGATCGCTGAGTTACGATTGTGTTCGCTAATTACCGGGAAAGTTACGCAACCCAGCGGCGTCATCTGTGTGCGTACGCGACGCTCATTAATCATCATTAAGGGACGATTCGCGTGTCCTGATAAGGTTCCGCGGGGAGGGGGATTTCGCGACATGAAAGGAGAATGCGTGCGGCGGCGTCGCCGGAATTCACGAAGGATATTCCCTGCGTTTTTTTTTTTGGACACATTGTCGACGACGCGAGTACGTCGCGAATGGATCGTCAACGCGAATGACGTTTACATTCGCGATTGGTATTTTTGTGCGTTGATGATGCTTAAATAGCGCCGCATTAGTGCCTCGATAATACCGTATAAATCATTGTTACTGTTGCATTCGATTCGTTACATCGCGAACTCTTGAACTCTTGATCTTTTCGCGCGTCGATATCGATCCCTCGACCGACGAGCATCGATTGTTTCGTTCGAACTCTTGTTGCGACGATTGAAGTCGAGATGTGTTCAAGGTCCAGTTTGAATTGAAAATTTAATATCATTCCTATGAAAAGGACTTTGTTGTAAACAATTGATTTACTCTATTAGAAGAGGAGCACTCGTATCTGTTGCGTCCGCTCGCCTTAAGTTTCCATTGTATGTATTTCATCTTCATTACTGATTTCGTTTTCGTCGAATTTTGATCCCGTTAATTACACCTAATTGTCTGCTGACCGTGGCGCCCCTGATGGCGGAATTAACCGATGTTGCGCGAGATATATCTAATCGAAGCCCGGCTGAAACCACGGAAATTAGTGTCTGGTCTCCAGAAACGTTCTTCTAAATTGGAAACGAAAAACCCCGTCGACTTCTAGGAACTCGGTCTCTCGTCACGACCACCGCCAAACAATGGCCGGCCGGATTAATT
Organism: Lasioglossum leucozonium; assembly: GCA_028454225.1. Taxonomy (NCBI): domain Eukaryota; kingdom Metazoa; phylum Arthropoda; class Insecta; order Hymenoptera; family Halictidae; genus Lasioglossum; species Lasioglossum leucozonium. The sequence continues at coordinate 5,638,332 of CM052216.1, read as the reverse complement.
AAAACCGTGCCGGTCGGGCCTTTAATTACCCGGCCGGAGCGCCGGGTGCGCGACAAACGAGCTCTACGAAAAACCCGCCGCTTTTTACACGTCCACGCGCCCCGATCCGTTTCGACTCGCGCGAATTCGTCTCGACGACGATCAACGTGCACACCGATGCACACGCAGATACGTGAAACCACAATTACTTGCGGCGCACCTCTCGATCGGCGTATTCGCGATTTTCTGGTCGCTCGGGGGCGTCTCTCGTTCGATTAATCAGACCCGGGTGAGATCAACGGAGATCTCGGGCGGTAGAAACGAAACGGCGGCTACGGACTGAGAAAAATACGGTGGTCGTGAAAAATAGGACCAGAATCCGTTAAAACGAACGCGAAAAGAACTCTTCCGAATATACAGGGTGAGTCGTCTAACGTTTGCAATTTAAATCATTCTTGTTGTTCTTAAAGATACGTTAAATGTCTTAAGTTTTTATGTTATTTTTTTTTAGAGATCCCAAGGCCTCCATTTTTTAAACGGGACTACCCTCTTTTAAATAACTCCGACTGTGACTTTGAATGACTTTGAGTAATTGTAGTCACTGAATTTCTAATGAAAGAGACTGTCATCGCAGGTGTTAAAAAAAGGGGAGATTCCGTTTTAAAGAATGAAGACGACTTTCAGATTTCTAAGAAAATGAATAACAAAAATATATATTTTTATAGCACCGTGAAACCTACCACTGCCGGTCAAATGACTGGTTTTATATTTTTCAATTTACAATTATTGAAACGATGATAGTTGCTTATCTTTATGCAACCACATATTGTAATAAAAATTGCACAAAATCTAAATAAATGCCTTGTCATTTTTATTAGCTGAAACATTTTAATCGCTTTCAGTGCCCGATAGATATACTGTTAGTATAGTTTCTGATGGAAACATTTTTGTTTAAAAAATATTTTCATTTTAAAATCAACACGCTTGAATGTTTGTCTACTCTTCGGACTTCAAACGATTGCTGTGTAAAACATCAAAAGGTCTTAATCGTCAACAGATGATGTCTGCGAAATCTGAGACCAGATGCAGTAAAATTTCCCGGTATCCATAAGATTTGAACATTTCATCACGTACATAGTGCACACATACTCGAAGAGAGTACGTTGGTTAGAGCGATGCTGCTCGCACAAGCGCAGCTGCCACGAGGAATCGGTTTTTACTTTCCGTGCGAGTCTCGTGCTCGGTGACCGCTACAGAAGAGATGAATGAACCGGAGGATCCAATCGAAAATGAGAGTGGAAGGGACAGGGAAGAAGGGGGGAGGGGACGAGGAAGAAGAGGAAGCAGAGGGTTACCTCGAATCAGCAAATTATACCGAGCGACGCTTCCCGGTATCCGTCGGCGTACGGCCAATAAATATGTCATTAACAACGATAATTTATCCGGGGAAGACGGGCGCCGCCGGTCGCTCGGGGCTCTTCAGCCTCCTCCTGGTCTCGGTCCGTTCACTCGCGTTCACATGCGCGGTCCGATCTGTTCACACGGCCGCGCGAGAGCCCACGCCGCGCCGCCGTCTGGTGATAATTGAGCCGTCTCCCGGCACCGCAGCAATTTTAATCGGCCTCGGTTTTTCGGCTCCGCGGGCGAAATCCGCGATTCGCCGCTGTTAAACCGCTCTTTCCCCGCCGTCGAACGTTCTTATCTCTGTCGATTCCAACTCACCGGCTCCTAGCCCCGGGTACCTCGACCGTTTCCCATCCTCGTCGCACTGCCGGCCTCCGACGCCGCTGTCCCGAGCTACCCGCGCCGATCGTGCTATTTGTTACTCTTCACCGATCCTCGGTTTGCTCGTTTTTACTGTTAATCGAGCGCTTTGTAACTGTCCGGCAGCGGCGAGTCTGCGAACGCCGCGCCGCTGTCTCGGACCCGCAGGAAAGGAAACCCGACAATTACGCGGTCTCGCGGATATTTCATCGGCGCGGCGGTTTTTCGGACCGAGGCGAGCCCGACTTCCTCAAACACGCCGGGCAATTCGGATCGAGAGGCGATCCTTTTGTTCCGATGGACGGGGTTAAGGGTTTAGAACACCGGACGCCGATTCATTATTCAAGGAGTTCTCAGTTACGCCCGCTAATTGCCCGCTTGATTAATGCGGCGGGGCCGCGGGAGCGCGGATCCGTTCACCATGGTCGTCGTGCGATACTTCCCTGTTTGCTCTGGGGACCAGTCTGAACAATGCGATATGCTTAACCCTTTCACTACCGCAGACGAGATACCTCGGTTCCACGATGTCGAAGAAACTATGCTGTGGACGAGATATCTCGTGTATCTTTGTTACTAGACTGCGGATCTTTATGCAAAATCGGAATTTTTTGCGTTCGTTACAAGAAACAGGATCCACTTATAAATTTATTTCTTGACTTAACAATTTTAGTCAGTCAAACGTAATATATCGATACTCTCGAATTTTTTAAAACTTACTCCTGTTTCAGATTGCAACTACTCATTGTTATAAATGCATAAAATCCGCAGTCTATTTATTACTGATACGAAGTATTCTCTTTGTAAAGACACGAATAATCGATTCTTAAAACATGTCATCGTTGGTGGAAAGTACTTAAAGATGATAAATATAAAATACGTTGTCATTGTTCATTTCGTATGAAATGTACGATGTGACGGAACAATTATTACAAAAGTATTCGGTTTCCTTCTGTCGGCCATTTTTCTTTTCTGCAAACTACACTTTCTATTGCTGGTTGAGATTTTTTCTGTGAGTGGTATTCTTGTATATTAAATCTTCTACATCGATTACAATAATCCCTCTGACTTCCATACAAAATAAACAATTAAAACTCTCGTTTAAGCACCATACATTGTTGTAAAATTGTACTATTAAAAAAGAAAATTTTTTTTATATTCGACCTTGTTTTTCACGTTCAAGGTCACTTTTGCAGAGGTTCCTCATTATGTAATTTTCGAGTAAATCGCGTTATGGTGTCCGCGACGTATAATTTTGTGACACCCTGTACAATAAAATTATTCTAAGTTAACGTGGTTCTCGTCGCGAATAAGAAGAGTAGTCGCACGGAATTTCACGGGATTATCCGAGCTGAACGTGCTACCAAGAGAGTTAGAATAATAGAACAGTTGCCGAGTTACGGTGCCGGATTAAATGTTCGTGCGGCAAATAGCGTCGCGTATGGGCCGTCTTAGGTGGAGTCATTTGCGCGTAAAGCCGTGTTGGTAAAATGGCGGCTGGAGGATACAACGAAGGTTCGGATAATCGAGGCGCGACTGTAATTGTAAATTCCCAAGGGAGGTCGTTCGCCGTATCCCCTCGCACATAACAATAAACTTGCCGTTGCTGGAAACCGATTGAATTTTCGAGCGGCGCGGTTCGACGGGGAATTAACGATCGACCGAGAAAACGCTAATTGCAAAGAAAGAACACTTTCGCGCGTTCCTTGCCGGCCTTCCCCCTTTCCACGAACGGCGTTCCCGTCGTCTCGGCCGTCTCGCCTTAAAAGGTGACACTAAATTTCGCGCGATTACTCAAGAAATTAGTCGGCCGGCCGGCTCGTAAATAAAAAGGCCGCCGCGCGATCGAGAATTTTAGGAGCGCCCGCTCGATAGGCTGTCTCCTCTACCTGATGGCTCAATATACTCGCGGCAGCAGCACCGGCCCCGATTCATTATATATTCACGGCGTTATCCTTGCCCGGTACCCGGACTACCAGCTGAAAACAGTCACACGGGATAAATCACGGAAACCGCAAGCATGCCTGAGCAATTACGCGGCCACGGAAAGCTTCGGGAACGTCTTAATAAACGCGCCGAGCCGAGCCGAGCCGAGCCGCGCCGCGCCGCTCTCTGCTCACTCGGCCCCGAAACACAGTGATTCATAAAACGATATTTTATCGTTCCCTCCCGGGACGGTTAATCGATGACGCGGATTCCTCGCGAGCCAACCGCACGTCGGACCCACATGAGACCGGGCGCACGCGAATTAATCTCGGACCCGTTTCTGTCTTTACGTAAGCGGCGCACAATGTTCTGCTCGTTTCGGTCGCTTTATTGCCTCGTATCTCAAACTCACGATACAAAGCCACGTCGAATTTATTTTAAAACGGAATCTCGGAAAGTTAACTACACGGTCCGACACGGCCCGGCTCGGCCGACCGAGCACCAGCTTTGTCGACCACCTGTGGACATTATAAGATTCAATCTCGGGTTTATTCGTAATAAATATCGCGACGGAAGAATTCTTTCGCGTTTCTCTGCCTTCACATAAAATCTTGTATTCGACGTTCGTCTCTTCGCATTAACAACTATTAATTTCCTGGATGTGTACTTATTGTTAGATCGTTTGATTGTGTCGTTACCTATACTGCTATGTGCAACGTGTTAATTCGACCTCTGAGTCGAATTTATAACAATTTGTACGTTGCTAAATGTGCTTCTTGTTTAATGAACTGCTAAATGTTTAAACGTGGCACAAGTTATATACATATAGCAAAAATATTCACGATTGGATAATAAAGTCTGAAGGCGATATGGTGATACAGTAAGCTTCGTATAACAATTAAAAATATACTGCAAATGTTCTCGGAAAATTCTGCAAAAACTTAGATTTCAACAAGACAGTATGCTTTGTATAACGATTAAAAATTTACTGTAAATATTCTCGGAAAATTCTGCAAAACGACATTTTCGTAACCAGAAGGAGCTCGCCAATTTTTAAGCCACATCCACACTGCCATAACGATTGACTTCCAGCTGTTGTTGCCGCGTTTACCGGATAGAAGAAGGCAACGCGAAGCGATAAAATAGTTGCTCGACGTTGGAGATACCGCCTGGAAGTTTAATGACACGATAGATTGTCATTAGATCGAATAAACGAAAAAAAATGTATTTTCGGATTCCTTTGGATGGAAAAATGATTGGGGGGGAAAGGCAAGATATACGACGACGACGATTTCGAGGACGGACAGACAGCAAATCACTTTTACATCAGGTTTACGAGCTCTGGGAGGCCCGCGCTCGCAACGATACGTCCAGAGGGTCGCCGCGAGGGAACTCTCTCAGCGCTGTGCGCGCACCCGGCTATTCGGATGTCAAAAGATATTTAAGCCCGGCTCCTAAATGCTCGTGTAAACAGATCGTGTTCCGAAAACGGTTGACGGATGTCTTTCGGGATTTACGCCGCTTATTTTCACGATCAACGAAATTGTAGACTTTTCGTTCGAGCGTCGTGTTCGTGTGTCGCGGTTGTACCTGTTCCCCCGGCGCCGCGCGGCGTTTCCCTCGACGTTTAGGGTCGACATAATGGCCGCCCGAAATGTTCCGCAACAGTTTTTGTTGTCGGTGAAGCATCCCGAGCCGATTGTACGAGCTTCGAGCCGGAATTATCCCGTGCTCGTACAGGCGAGACAAAAATTCTACAGATCGTGTCGGGAAATTACGACTTCCGTAAACGGAACAGCGCGTCACGTGACCGAGCCTCGGCGGAAGGGGAAGATAGAGTGGGGACACTAATTTTCGACGACTCCGATGCAAATTAAAGATCGATCCACTTACCGGGTTGGAGAAAAAAATTGAATTTATTCCCGGCGTTCTCTTCCGCCACGTCGAACAGCTTCATTAATTCAGCCAATACCCGCGAAACGACTGGTCAACGTGCGTTAAATATAAAATCAGCTCCCGCGCGTCTATCGAGCATAAACCAGAGTTGGTTTATGGCGGATCCGCACGGAAGGATCGGACGAGGGGAGAGACGAGGAAGAGTATTAAGCAGGAAAATCATAAAAGACCCCTTCGAACCACTTCGGCGAAGTGAACGTGACGAAGTTAATTACCGAAATACGTTCCATTCGCTGGCAGACGGGGGCCGTTAACTCGCGTCTTTATAGCGTCGTTTCGGTGGCTTTCGATAATATTTCCGACAATGCCAGCCCGGCACGGTAAGCATTTCGAAAAATTAGAAGTCGCCGACCGTGCACCGACGACGACGCGGTACGGCCCGACTCGGCCCGACCCGGCCACACGCTCTTCCCTCTCGGACACGTCGTAATTCACAGGAGAGACTTTCACCACTAATCGTTCTGGCTCCTCTGTCCCTGGACGAGAGAACGATCCAGCGAGCCGGACTCCGATAATGGCGCGTAAATCACCGGACCCGCGTCGATCGCTACCCCGAAAACGATTAGGCGACGCATGTTCGATCAACGCGCCACCTTACTAATTTAGTTAACGGCCGTAACGAGTCAATCAGAAGAGCAAACCTCTCTGATCAACCTGAAATTAATGGCCCCCGCGTTCGCGGCGACGGCGCGGCGTCGCTTCTCACCGAAATATGCAAATGCTTCCGGAATCTTATCAGCTGGAAATTCTAACACGACAACGGGAAACAACGTGACACGCGGAAAGGTCAAACAGCGATTACTGAACGGTACGTTCGTCTCCCAGGATTTTGTTGTGTTAAAAGTGTATTCTAGTTTACGACAAATTAAAAAGAAATCCTAACCAAATCTTCAGTTGCAACATGAATGCATTTTCGTTTACCATCCGATTCATTTTTAAAATGTATATTTTCAAAGGTATTTCTTTTTCAGTTTAAGTGTCCAAAATTGGCACAGCTGTCTGGAATTAGCCTGTTCCTATTTGGAACCAAAATGGAAAAGTAAAATTGGTAGAATTTCTTTAAATATATCTGGAGTTTCCGGTTAGAGAAGACTTTTTCTTTAAAATATGAATCGGCGTGAGAGGCTGAATCTCGAAAGATTGGTCAATTTTTCGAGGGAGCAAATGGAACATGTCTATCCCGTCGATCGACCAGTCTCAAAAAAAAAAAGAAAAGAAAACATGCAATCGTTGTTATCGCATCGATCAGTTAAGTGTACTATAGCGATCGAGCGTGTCGCTAGAGACCGCGGGAGAAAAGAGGGAACCCCGGTCCCTTCAGCCCCGTGGCGCGGGAACTATGTAATTGGACATTACATTACGTCATATTAATCTACAATCAACGTCTGTGTTAATGGCGTGGCAATCGTGTCATTACTGTATCGTGGCGCGGTCATTATACACCGAGCGGACGGTCGGCGATGGAATTATATTGCTTTTACGGCCGTCTGAATTGCCATCTCGAAACTATAATCGAGATAAAGCCATACAGCTCCGGATCGTAGATCGTGATTGAAAATATGTGTAAGGTGTACACCGGGGATGCGTCCGCAGTGGAGCACGGGGTAGAATAAAGGAACGGACCGGGAACAGATCCATCACGGGAGAAACGAACGATCGATCGATCGATCGATTTATCCGTCATCCCATCTGTACTTCATCGGCCGCTGCTCCGATTCGGTCTCTCTCTCTCTTTTTCTCTCTCTCTCACTAATCTGTCTACGAAGGCGTGGCCAGGAAGACAGCCGAATTGACAGTGAAACGGTCCACCGACTTCTACGCGTGTCTCTCTGTGAACACGCGGGAGACGAAAGCATCGAGCTTCAAAACTTCGAGAACTCATGCTCCTCGGGAAACCTACTTCTCGTAGCGATGACGACGTTGTTCCTCTTCTTCTTTTCTTGATACAGAAGTAGCTCACTAAATATTTCAAAATATTACAAAAAATAGCTGCTTGGAGAAGGAAATTGATTCTATTATTTTCCACAAATGAATCTTTGTACCTTCGATAATTGCAGTAATGTTTTCACCGCGGTAGGTTTAGTGTTAACGTCAGTAGCCATCCCCCTTTCACACAATTTTAAAACGAAGGCTAAAAATTTTCTGCAGCAGTACCCCCACTAGTTTTAGCCACGAGCCGCCACTGATAATAAAATATATATCATAATGTTATAAAACCCTATTTATTTTCTGCAGTTACTTGTACACTAGATTATAGCATGAGGTGCCATTACTCGCAACTCTGAACGTTCGCACGTAACAGACAAGACGCGTGCGGAACGCACGAAATCCAGTCAACGAGTGAAAAGCTATTAAATTTTGACGGCGCTGGTTATTCTTCACGAAACGTGCGTTCCGCGCGCTTCGTTCTGCAGAGAATGAACAGATTTCGATCGAGTAGAGGGGATCGCGAAATTCCATCCGAGCAGTTAAGGGTTGAATTCCGTCGAGCCTGCGGGTTTTGTTGTTTGCTGAAAAGTTTTACGCGATACAGATTGCATAAAGGATCGGCGCAGCAGCGAGGGATCTAGATATCAGGGTTGTTACTAATTGCAGTTTCTACGAACAGTGGGATCGCCGGTGATTTCCTTCTAAAGTGATCGCGCGGCCCGGTCGGTGTAGATTGCGCTGCGCTCTTTGAAGCGACGAGGCACAGCGCGGCACGGCACAGCGCAGCGCGGCAGGCATCATCGTGCACGGTCCAGCGCACTGAGCGCATCAAGAAAGCCTTTCTACGCGATACCGTACAATAAGTTCTGCAGCCACGATAAATTACCCGCATTAGAGCGATGCGTCAGAGCCCTATTTGTGGGGAAGCGTGCATTAACGGCCGCGGTGCGACCATGTAGCGCTATCGGGATAGCTTTTCAGTGCGAGCTGTATGCCGCGCGCTTAACGAAGAGGTTAAGGACCCGGAGGATCCGATTCGAAATGATCCGTGATCGTTCGAATGAAATCATATCTCTCTCTCGCGCGCGCGCTGCGAACCGGTGCGGTGTGTATTTATCGAGACGATCTTCGCGATTCTATGTCCCGCCTCGACCGTATCACGGTTGTCACATTTGCTCGATCGGTTATCGAACGGCCCGGCGATCCCATCGATCGATAAACCGACGCGAGGTCCGTTCCCGGTGAGCATGGATCTCGATCATCGCGACGATACGCGTCATTTTCTCCTCCGACGGCCGAACTGGTTCCAAAATGTTCACGATCATCGAAAAATTCAATCGCATTACGTCAAATTACCTCTAATGATACGCGTTGTGCGCACTCAAATGTGCAACTTTCGCTTTAAGTCAACCGGTTGTATTTTACTCGCGATCTTCTATTTTAAACAACTACATTAATTACGTATATAGTACATATATACGTATAAATCATATTACAATAAAAAGAGAAACCAAAAATTATCAAACAAAATGTTTGCAAAAATGAATGAGACGAAAAGATGAAAATAAAATGAGGTTCTTTATGTGTACATTGTATAATATATGTAAGTTACACAGATATAATTAGAATTCGAATGAAATTAAAAGAAGTTTTTGGAAGAGCATGTTTACTTCGTCACTTTTAGTAAAATATAACGCATTAAGGTATGCCCAGGGTAAAGGCTGAAATGTTTCATAGGATGGAGTAACCCTCGACGAGTCTGACTCTGAATGCTTAATTTAGAAAGGTAAACGGTTCACAATGCGCGAGTTCATTTTCTCCGTGGAGCCCCGAATTCTCAAGGAAGAAGAGAAGCCAGCCTTCACTCGAAGCACCCTCCAGCGTTTCCTGAGAAATAACCAGTGAGCTGTCAGTGGTGACGTCCAGTTAACGGAATCATTCATACTCTACGTCAACCGTACGCGAACCGGCGGGCCGGCGAGAACCCGCGCGAAGCCGCTTGGTACACGTCAACGTCAGGTTCTCTTACCCGGCGTGCTGCGGCGAAAAGTGTAAGAATAGAACCGACTGGATAGGTTCCCCTTATCCTCTGCCAGAAGAAGAGAGAGCAAGAGAGAGAGAGCCGCATCGATGTACGTCGGGAGAACGTTCAAGGGCCACCGGAGTAATCAGCAATAGTCGAAAAGAGGCCGGAACGGAAACAAAGCGGGCATTGTACCTCGACGCGGCACTCGGGACGCTTGTAGCGACTTCGACGGAGTTCAAGGAGCAATTATGGCTTGATGGCTCTATTGCCTCGGTGTCTATGCTCTTTCGAGTGCCGATCACGCGCGTCACTCGTGTCTTGTGGCGAGGAGAACCGTGAAAGACGCTTTGGTTTGTTCAACAAGCGGTTTTAAAAACGCTCGAGAGGTCAGCGCTGCTCTCCAGCCAGAAAATCGGCTTCCATGTCGGCTCGCTCGTTCCCCCGTAAATCGTAGTCATCGTGATCGGAAACTGTTTCGGAAACAGACGTTTTTCATGTTTATCCGTGTCTAGGTTCACTTAAATAGTCCAACGAAATCGCAATAGTCGATCGAACGAGAAACGATGAGAGCGTTCGAAGAGTATAAAACATTATTTCCAGCTCGATAAAATTCTTAAGAATAAATGGAAGAATGTTTACGTACTCTCTGCGTAATTAGCACAAGCAATATTATGAACAAGAATAATTGTTAGGACATCGCTGGTTCCACGATTCTTGAAAATCTACGGTCCTTTCGACGATTTTCGAAAGTCTCTCGAGTGTGCGAAGATCCACGTTATATTTCTATGATTATTGAGGATGCACGGAGCAGGTTGCGCGATTTCGCGCGAGAAAGGTTAGACGTTATCGCAGCGATCGATCGTGGTCCGAGTGATTTCGACGCGTTCGCGCCGGAGACTTCGACGCGCGGCGAGCGGTATCGCCGGGAGACTTGGACGCGCGGCATCGTCGTCGGACTGAAATTGTCTAGGCCACTTAGAAACTCCGTTCCAGAAATGCATAGGTGGCTGACTCGTATCAGCCTATTAGAAACGTGAAGTCGCTTTAGCAACTAATGGGGCAGGGAGGGCGAAGATTGTTCCAACTTGGATATCCCCGGCGCTTGTAATGCGGTCTTTCCGAGAGTTTATGTCTTATTCGAGCGGGTATCTACGAGGTTCCAGGGATCAGCCATTTAGAGTATCAGCCCGACGCGCACGGTGAGGCGTGGGGAGGGGAGGGGATGGGATCTTCCAGCAAACTGAACGGCTCAATCAGTCGGGGCATGTGCCTACCGGGTCGGCCGATTACTCTCCCCCCCTGCAGTGTCATAAGGACGAGGAGTTGAGGAAAACGAGTCACGAGAAAAAGTTGCCTGGGTGGCCGGATGGCGGAGGAATAAATGGCGCGTCGTGGTCGGTGGCTTTTAGCTAACGAGTCGCGGGGATGATCGGCGTGTATCCGCACACACACACACACGTACGCGCGTGTACACAAAGGAACACGACCGATGGTGAAAATGAGTCAGCGTCGCTCGGTGGTATTTCTATCGGTTCTAATGTAGCGATACACGCGGGCCTGTTAACAACTCTTTTCTGTTGCGCGCGATCACGGCCGCCGCGTGAAACAAGATAAGGGAAAAAACGGTGGGATAAATAACGGAGGCTGCTTCCACGCCGGCCGTCCCGAGGGCAACAAGAATTCCGTAAACGACCGGTGGTGTGTGTCAGTGGTTGTCGGCGAAAAAAGGAGAGAGAGAGAGACGGTGGAACGCGGATGTTGCCGGAACCCCGGTGGACTGGCCCGTGTTACCGAGATAAGGGGCCTAACTTTGGGCATAGTTCGGTAAGTGGCGGAGATAAGCCGGACGCCATCGGGCGACGTCCGTGTCTCCGTCCGAACGGACGATGGGACACACGCGACAGTCTGTCTCCGAATAATCGGCGCGGCTTGTAATCTTAATTACCCGAAATACCGCTGAGAAATCGCGTAGGGTCGCCGCATCAACGTGCGCCCGGTCCCCGACGCGGTGAGAGCTTGTTAAGTGCGGGCCCTCGTGAGAACTTTAAGTGTCCGCGCCGCGCGCTATCGTCCGGAATGGGTTGGGACACCGAAAAAGGGGACGCGATACACCTGCGCCTACGGGAGTATCATTGTCGCCGGAGAACATCCATTGGCAGGCTAGAATTAAGTCAAGTTGGGCATAGTGCCGAGAAACGTCTGTTTCGATCGCCCACTCCGAATACATGCCCGAAGTGTATGTCTCGCAGCTGTTCTTTTTATTTCCAGCAGAATAAAATTGTTCAGGTAACGCGACGATTGATCAAATTAACCAAGATCCTTGTACTTTCAACCCTTTGCACTCGGAGCTATTTTAACTGGAAAATTATTTATGATTAAAAGTTATACGTGACTGTTTCTGTCATTTTATGGATATGAAGTTGATATGATACCAATGGCGGCTCGTGGAACTGCAGCACCCGCTATTTTCACTTGATATTATCGATAACATTTGATATAATAAGTCCTTTTATCTTTAATTCTTCCTTCATACCTGTACAATAATAATAATCCTTAAGCTTAATGTCTGTAGCCATCCCTCTTTTCAACAATTTTAAAACAAACGCTAAAAATTTTCTGGAGCAACGCACTAATTTTAGCCACGAGATCCACCACTGTATAATACCTTATAAAATACTTATAATTATTAGATACCAACATGTTTAAAACCATTTATACTCGGAGCCATAACGAACGTTACCTACGACGTCCTCTCACAGAAAACCGAGTGCAAAGGGTTAAAAGGGAAACAAGCCCAATTTCTCCCGTACGAACCCGTGAAATTTACATTTTCACTACAGGGAGAGAAACTGAAATTGTACGCGGAGGCGTCGGTACAATCCGGTCGTGGAAATTGAAACATAGCTTTCGGCCGGGCGTCTAATTAAAATCACACCGCGATCGGTGCGCAAATGGAGCGGAGACTGGAAAATAGCGTGCGTTCGTGCGAGCCAGTTTCTCTAATCGCGAAGCCCCAATTATCGCGCGATTTAATTTATAGCAACACCTCGCCGATGATTTACACAGTTCGTTATGAAGTTGCGCCGCGCGTAATTTATGCGCCGGGTAATTCGTTCCGCCGAGCACTGTCAACACGATAGCCCCACGGCAATGTAGTAATTAATTCCGTTCCAATCATCGTTAGACTCTCGGGCTCGGCCGCTACGACGACGCTTGCGAAATCGTTTCGTTCGCGAACTTAATAGATATAGGAGCGAGCAGCGTTTGTCGATCCCGGTGTTTCGCGTCGAATACTAAAAGGCGCTATTATACCGGTCACTCTTCGCCCGCGGATTAATGATTCACGCGTTTTATCCGAGCGCCGTTTATTTGCATATTATTAACTCGCCACGCCGGTTAATTAATCGTCCGGCAATCGGTCCCGTTAGGATCAATGTCTGTTTCGCAACTCCTTCCCACAGTGTCTCCCTGTCCTACGGTTTTCGTGTATGATTCATCGTGTGCTACATTTCGAATTTAATTAATATAATGCTCGTAGAAGGCTCGAGCCTTGTACGGGTTCTTTACCGATTGTGGATGCAAATTAATTTCACCGACTAGCTGTCTCCCGGTGAAATAAGAGGTACCATTGGACGAAACTATTTTAGCGCGGAGTGGAAAAAAGATTTCTCCTGGGAAGGGATTACGGATCTTGGTTTCGTTGAAATCTTTTCTTCAGCTGTGAATATAGCGTTCTTTTCACTCTGCGTACAGGGGTGTAACTACAGCCCAGGCTAATAAATATTACAATTATTATACAAAATTCTCTGTGACATGCTTTACAAAAAATTGAAATTATTAAATTTATTACTTTTATTTATAGAGAATTTTTATATATTCAATTAGATTTTTTCATCTTTTCGTATCTACAGTTATGAAAATAAAATAATATTTCAGAAACAGTTTTTTCTTACGGCTGCACCTCAGTACAGGGTTAACATTAAAGTATATGTACGCAGAGTGAAGGTTAATTTGTGCACATACGTGCACACAATGTGTATACAAATTAATTCGTATTCGAGTATCGACGATCCTCGGAGATTTCAGATGATTTTGAAAACTGATTAGAACCATGGTAAATTTTCTGATTGTCTACGTACGGTATTGTGAAAAAATAAATTCTATATCATAGATCGCCGGAGAAGTTCTAGAGGCAACGACCATATCGCATTGCAAAGAACCGATTCTCGTCCGATCATCGAAGTTAAACAGTGCTGAGCGTGGTTAGTACTTGGATGGGTGACCGCTTGGGAACACCACGTGTTGTTGTCACTATTTTTTTATTTTTTTCTTATATTAAACTATTTCTTTATCTTCGTATTGATAATTTTCTGTTACACATACACTCGTTCCCTACTCCTCTCACATTCTTTTTCTTTCTCTATGTTCCCTAGCGTCCAACATTCTTTCCCTCACACACATCCACGCACAGCTATCTCGGGCTTGCACGTGTCACGAGAGTCGCTCTCGCAATAAATAAAGTTGCTATTGTATTCGCACCTTTTTCTAGTTTCAAACTAGAACCAAAGGTTGCCCGTTACCGAATAAGTAATTTCGGGACAACGATTCTCTGCCGGACCCGCTTCTCTATTGTTCCCCTATTAATTAAATTCCCGGCGCGTCGCCGCCGTCCTAAGATATCCGCTTTTAATGGTCGCGCGACTCTTCGTTCGACGACGGAATATATATTCGCATTCTTCGGCCGAAAACAATTCCTCGGCGCGGCGTGGATTAGCCGCGAGCGGCCGATAAATACGAGAACACGTAACGAATCGGGGTGCACGCAATCAAAGGGACGCACACAAGTGCGCAACGGTAGCCCTGCAGCGCGCAAGAACCGCTGCCAATAAATCTACGTGGGCGAGATCGACTCCGAGATTAAAAGTACGCGGCATCGGGACCGTATAAAAGCTCTCCCGGGGCCCCGGGAACGGTTCCCGACGAAATTTTCGGTCGCACGATACACGCCCGCTCTCGTTTGCATCCTTCCGGAGCGGAGAGCTCGCACTTCGCCCGGGCGCGAACCCGCTTGCTCCTTTTTTCTCAGCGAGCGAACATGCGACATCCTTGCTACCACCCGGCAAAACGAACACCGAGGAAGATGGATCCCCCGATTAGATCTCGGGGATCAATTACTTGGGCAAATCTTTTCGGTACTCCCGTATAATTTACTTCGATCTCTGAGGGTCTCGACGATCGATCTTCGAACAATTTTTATGTTCTTTTTGTATATTTTCAGATGTGCCGATGCTCTTCTCGCGATACTTTCAGCAAATCGCGAACTTCGCCGAGACTGGGCAAAAACTATTTTTCTGCCGAGATGTTACCTTGGTATTAGATATTATTTATCCACGGTCTTTCCGATTTGCAACAGCTAATTTCATTTGTTCACACGTTCAGTTTTGCTCGACTTTTCGTTCAGCCCATTTGATGTTTTTAGCACGTTAAATAAATACGTCAGCGCGTACCACTCATGGTACACGTGGCACGCGTTAAAGAAACTGTACTAATCGCGACATCTATTAATTAGCATTGTAAGTCAACGTAATATCGTGTCTGTGATTGTAACGTGTGATTCGTTTACTTTTCTTTAACTTCGTTTCAGCAGTCGACCTGTACGCATATCTCTCAATATAAAGGTTTGCTTTCGTTCCACTTCAATATTCCATCAGAAACCGATTTGTTGAACTGCCACGATTCAAATGGAATCCGTAGAAACCATAAAGCGCCATTAACGTGACAATTAGACTGCGATTAGACTGTGCATTTCCGACAAAAATGGACACGAACAATTCAAAGCTGTGTATCGCTTTCATTTTAACAAGATAATTGAAAAAAAATGAACGTTTAATTTCGTTCCTGTGGAGTGTAATCGGCGCAGAGAATGTTTATTCGCAGCCAAGTGATAATGAACAGCACAATCGCAGCTCTTCGAGAAACCAAGATTTACAGGAAAGCCTGCGTGTGCCGAAGCTTTTGGCGACTTCGCGAAGTCCAGGGCAAGAGGAGGGGGTTGTCGAAAGGCTAGGGGGGCTGTCGGAGAAGGGGATCGGCGAAGAAGAAGCCTCGTTACGTGGCCGGTATCCGGGCGTATACGCGTACGCCGAGATAAGATCGGGCCAATCCGAATATACGTAGCCGCGGGCACGTAACGCGAATTAAAAGGATGACTCAGGCGAGGATGGGCCTGGTTTTCGAGGCGCAAGGATATCCTAACGAGCGGCCGATTAAACGACAAAGCGGCGCGGCCCGTTCCCGAACCGATAAATGCCACTCGCTGCGCAGGGGGATGAAGTTGTCCGCGGCACGGCGATTTCCGCGCGAGTCGGGCCTGGCTCGGGCCTGGCTTCCATCATCGCCGCGCACGACAGGTAATCCAACGTTGTATTACAATCAACCGGGCCGCGGCGCGTTGCGTTCTAATTGGCAGTCTCTTCCTCTCGGTTCGTTTCGAGCGGCATCGCGTGATTAGCGTGGCGAGTCGCCGCGTTCGAAACGGCGCCTCACGCGGCGACGCCGATCTACAGCGGGTCGCCGGGTTCTTGTCTTTCGTGTCTGCCTTTTTTCCCTTCCGATTCTCCTCTGTTGCAGCCGTTCGTGGCCGTTCGCCGTGAAAAGAATCCCTGAGATTATTGCATTTATGTTTTCAGTTTCTTATTAACCCTTAAGTGGGCGCGCAGTAGCACCGAGTGCTCCGTTTGTAGTTCAATGTAGTATAATTTTTATTTCTGCTAGTTACGATTGACTCGCCCTCACATAATATCACGACTGTAGTGTCATCCCACTAGAGCCGATATGGTTTTCAGTTATCCTCAGGTACTTTAAAGTTATGGACGTGTTATTTATTTGACATAAAATTTGTGGTGTACGTAGTTTTAAAGGATGGTGCACAAAGTGCTCCGCGCGCCCAGTAACAAAAATAGGCGCGCCCACTTAAGGGTTAACAGTAATTCAAAGTGCGAATCGGCTGGCGTGTAACCGCGCAACGCATGTACTCAAGGATCAAGCATCGTAGATCGTCTTTCGTGTCCTTTAACAGCAAACTTATCACCATCGGTCAAATGACCAGTTTTATGTCAGAATTATTGAAAATGTCGAGATGATTTCGTGGTAAATAATTAAATAGGTATATTTAGGAGAGCAAATATTATAATACGAACCGCACGAAGTTCAAATAAATTTAATAACACTTAACGAACGGGTCACGTAAATTTACGTTCTTCCATTCTGACTTCCTAAGACAGGCCACGTAGATTTGCGTTTTTTCTAGACACGTGAATAGATGACTTTGTAAAATTTTGTCAAAGATAGTGTTGATTGAATAAAACTTGCAACGCTTTAAAATCATACATACACGTTTAATTCTCTTAAAAAATGCCCGGAAATCGAGAAAATCAGAGAAAAAACAACCAGTCTGTTAAGTGTTAAATGTATAAAATTTTATTTTTAGTTTGCTCAACAAAATAGATTTATTTTTGGCTTCTACCGTTTACGTTAATTTAGCTATAATGATATACACTTCTTTGTTGATTATAAAGTGTTACACTAACGTTCACGACATAAATAAATAAATTTGATCTCGTTATTTTTATAAGGCAACATGTTCCGGCTACTTGAGGAGCTCGGTAGGTTTAGGATTAACGAGATGAGAGAGATTCCACGTGTTTTTCCCTGCCAGGTATTTATACATGTAAATTTTACGAGTCGATGCGCGGCCTCGACTCCGAGCACTCCGAATATCGAGTGTAATTTCGTCGCTCGGACGTGCGCTATGTAGCTGTCAATCAAAGGCAAGAAAAATTACGGCGATCTCCACAGGAAATGCGCCGCCTCGAGCCGATTCTGTCTACTTAGCATCCTGCGTGCCGCTTATTCCGCCTGGTATCCCCGTACTGATTACAGGAACTGTCGGTCTACGTACGATTACGTTGTTCCGTTAAACTGGGACGTATTAACTTGATTATGAAGCACCCGGGAAAATGACACACGCGGCGGCCAGCCCTCTTACGGTGCTCTGAATTGGTGTTCCGACTTGATCTCTTCCTTTAACCCTTAAGTGGGCGCGCATATTTTTGTTACTGGGCGCGCGGAGCACTTTGTGCACCATCCTTTAAAACTACGTATATCACAAATTTTATGTCAAATAAATAACACGTCCATAACTTTAAAGTACCTAAGGATAACTGAAAACCATATCGGCTCTAGTGGGATGACGCTACAGTCGTAGGTTATGTGGGGGCGTGCCAATCGTAACTAACAGAAATAAAAATTATACTACATTAAACTACAAACGGAGCACTCGGTGCTACTGCGCGCCCACTTAAGGGTTAACTAATTACGAGCATGTAGTCCACGAGGGTATCGCCGGTTTAGAATCCACCGTGGTTCCGTGCGGAGCGACCTTTACGTAGTCCGATAACTGTGCTTATCCTTCGTCGTATTATATGTGTACGTTATTGTTAATTATTCCCCTCGGGGTTAGAATTCTCCCATCAACAATGCTCCACCTTTTTCCACCTCGCATTCCACTTATTCAGCGCATTTAGATCTACAGTTTATTAAGCTGGCTTGCGGACCACCCCGGTGCGCCACAGTTTTTATATCACCTGAGAAAAATCTCAGACGTGCCGGCCGGCATTCGAACCCGAACGATACCATCGTCGTATAATATGTATATTTATCAGGTTGCCATTAAATTTAATTAAATTTCTACAAATTTGATCCTTGACGACCTAATATTATGGTAACTCCTCCAAGGGTATAACGCAGACTACTTGATTTTTCGAGAACGAGCGTCGGGTTAATCGAAACTCTTACGCAATCGATTTATACGATACAGTACTAATAAAACTGCGAATATTTGCAGCTGGTGAATATCAACGAAAAAACGAATTATCTCTGAAATCGCGGAGTTATCGCTAGTCGAAAATGCAAATTCCCGCCTACGTGCGCGAGCCGCTAATAAATATCGAACGATAGGAATCTGCGCATAAGTATCGCGCAGTCCAATTAGCACGAGCAGAACGTGAAATCCCCGAAAACAATAAACACAATGTCAATCTCGATTTCTACAGATCGAAAAGATAAAACACCCGAATTTGCATAAGCACTTTACATATCCCCCGGCCAACAAATTTATTCTCGACTCTAAGCATTGTATGCAGCTATCGATAAAAAAGTCGATTTCCATAAACATCCGCGCGCCGCGGCGAGGATCGAGGTCTCGGCCGAAATCTCACGCGATAACGCGAATAATAAACCCGACCGACTTTTTCGCCGCGGTGATTACACGCGTCCGCGAGTATCTCTTCGCACCGGCGACAAAACGATCCTCGAAATATTTCCTCGCGAACGCCTCGCGGAGCTGGCGGAGAGAGCGGAAAAAGTCGTCGGTCGAGCCGCGGTTTTTGTCTAGTGGTACTCGCGCGCGAGTCTCTCGAGCGGACAGGAGCGAGCGGAGGCAGCTGTCGTTGTCGTCGTCGTCGACGACGATTTCTGCGAGCAACGCCGGGGCTGGGGAAGAGAGCACTCGAGAGCTCGAATTAAGTTCTCTCTGTCCCTTCCGTTCCTCGGCTTTCCGCCTCCTCGGACGCCGGGAACGCCGCACCGCGCCGGCTCGAGAGACGGAGGCGCGATCGCGTAATTATTACGTCGCCGGAGATACGAAGTGACGCGATGATTACCTCCTTTAAGGAGCCACGATCCTCCCCGCCTCAACCTCTCAAGACCCGTTCCGCGATTCGCCGTTTATCCGCGCGACTCGCCGCGTAATTGCCGCGGTTTCGGCGAGACAATGGCGTCGTCCACCGCGGCGAATCAACCGGCGATCGTATCGGCGTGCACGAAACGCGTCCCGCGATCCCTCCCACTACGCGTCTCGCCCGGTGATTTATCGCTTTAATAACAGTATCGAGCACGGCCCGCGTGGCTTATTACCGGTCATCCATCACGCGTTGTTCGCGGGAGGACCGTTCGATTTGCTGGAAATAAATTTCAATTTTGCTCCACGGTCCCATCCGACGCCGCATCGCGCCGCGGCTCTTCCTGGAACGACGCGTGTAGGTACGCGCGGTTTGCCGGGCAACGATCGCAACCGATCACGCGATTCGATCCTCCCCCCACTGACACGGAAGATCGCTAGTTTTTTGTCGAAATAAATGTTATTCGCTGCGATTCGCCGACGCGACGCCGATACGTTCCGAAACGTTGATCATCGTTAAGCGGCTTCGTCGTTAAACGAACTTACGATGATTCTATGAAATGCGTCACCGGACTGCGGATCCTTGCGCAACGTACAAATCTTCGGCAGCGATTCTAATAGTTTTCTTTTACATTGAAAACAATATAACACTATTCTTAGATTTTTCACTGTTTTATATTTCACCTAGCCAATTAATAATCAAGACAAATAAAGGAGATATCTAGATGACTACATTTAGGCGGACCAGTATGTATGTATAGAGTAGTCTAATTTGCACCAACACCATTTGGAGAAAGAAAAATATTTCAATAGTTAATAATAGTATATTGACTGATCTCTGAAATTTTTCACTGTTTCAATTTCCGCATGAATGCATAAAAATCTACACTTGGGGCACGCTAGGGACTCGTCTTTTCAGAAACGAATGGATCGAGCTAGAACAGCGATGGCGAACCTTTTCGGAAGCGTGGGACAAATTCGGCTTATCGTCGCTTGCAGCGCTAATTCGTGGGTCAGTAATTGAACGATGTGACCTTGGGAGGCGGGGTGTGAAGGGGTTCAACTTTGGGAACTGAGAAGCAAAAGAAAAGGCAGAAGGGAAATCTTATTCCGTCTGAAAATTAAGGTTAGCAAAGTCGACGCGTGAGTCAGTTCAGAGGTCTGCGTGGGTCGGCGTCTGACCCGCGGGTCATAGGTTCGCCACCACCGAGCTAGAAACTGTTAATAGGTTTTTGTCAGGTATTTTTGCAAATAGCTTAATGTTCGCGCGTACCACCGGCAGGTTGTAATCGTTAATATCGAGCAATCTTCTGTAAAGAGTTCCGTGGAACGTTATCGAGCGGTCTCTAGCCGGTGTTCGACGCGCTTCGGACAGTCGGTTAATGCAGGAAGTACGCCGATGTTTATTTGTTTTTGCTGTCCCGACGCGACGGTTGAAGGAGACGAAGGGTTTTTTCGAGTAGTCGTAGGTAGCGCGGTTAATTGCGGGTCCGAAGCGGATATTCAACGGCGTATGGGCGCCAGGAGGAAAAAGAGGGCGGGGGTCGTGAGCGTCCTCCTCGTTGCACGGTAGAATGCGCCCGGCCGCCATTTTCGTGGCGGCGCAACAGAGGCGTAATAACTGCTGGAATTCATGGTAATGGCGATAATGCGTGCCTGTGCCGATGGGGCCCGCAGGGGCTGAAACAAGGCGGAGGACGAGCGAAGAGGGGAACGGGGGACCGGGCAGAGGTGGGGCACCCTGCCACGTAGCGGAAACTCACGTGTGCCCCCGCGTACGTGTGAACCTCGTTCCGTCAGGGGAGAAACCGACGTTCTGATTGGCCGAATTCCTTCGACCGGATGTCGAGCTCGGCCTGCCAGCACTTTCGTCCCGGCCCGCCGCCGCCGCGCCGCGCCGCGGTTCGATTTCGTTCGAGCTGTAACGGCTTACCGACCCCTCGAGTCGTCGAAACGGCGCGCGATCGAATCGCGCCGGAGATCGGCAGACCGTGGAAATATATGCAAATTCTAAGCTATTAGATTGTTGCATGAAATGTACGATTTTTAACGGTAACATTGAACAAACGCTACTTTTTCTCTAAATTATTGTCGTTGTAATCAACGTATTCCGTCAATAAATTTCCAGTTTCTTGATTGTATTATGGTAAACATTGAGTCTTTTTTACCATCGACGAATAGTAGGTTAATTGATCATCACATGCTGACCAAAAATCGTATGATGCTATCGCCAATGAGTTTACACTCACTTCTCGACTTACGACGGGGTTCGGTTCCGCAACTTCGGACATAAGTCGAATTTCATACAAAAATAAATAGTATGATTATAATAAACATATGTATATAAAAATTAATAGCTTTTATTTCTGATTTTTCAACTATAAAAAATTGATACATTTTAAAAATCTTTTTATGAAATTTTTTCGTCGTAAGTCGGGGTGGTTGTAACTCGAGAAGTTAGTGCATTTTTTTCACAAATATGAAAGGAACGCGTGAAAGTCGCATTGATTGACGTTGACATAAACTTCGTTTAAAACTATACATCTCAATTAAAATTGATCGTATGAAAGTTTTAAACGTGTAATAAATCTGTAGTAACAACGATTCTTGATCAAACGTTTCATAAGAATTGCATTCTGAAATCGGACAACGCGCAACAACCTAATAGAACGCAGTACTCCGGTTCCCCGTTGAGCGAAACAGTCGCCCGGATTTCGACACGAGTTTTCCGTTGTTGTATGTCCAATGAAGGCGTTGTCCTTACAGCAAATTCGCAGATTATAGAGTCCACGTCGAGCAGACTGCAAAGCGTGTGAAAGGAACGAGACGATAATATATTGTACAGCGTACAGGTTTTAGAAGACTTAAGAATCGCTTCGGAGGAATTCGCGTTATCGTTCGAGTATGTTAAACGTTCAAGTGTTCGGGGACTTTCTACGTGGAAGTCGTAAAAATTTGTTTACTCGTCGACAGACGAATCGGGAGATTGAATTTTAATTTACGATTAGATAATTAATCAGAATCGAAGTGTGCAGCTAGGCGATCCGTCAGCGCAACTGGTTTCGCGACCCGACAGATTTTATAGCCGGCTAACCATTACTCATTAGTATCAATCTTTAAATATCTTGACAGTTTAAAGATCAACTCGGCCCACGTTACGCAGTTATTCGCGTCCTGTTATCACCGGTCCGCTGGTTGCTTTTAAATAAACACTTTTAAACGGATGGTATCCCGGGGGCCATTAAGGCGGCCATTTTACGCAACGGTCGTGATCACGTTGCATAAGACCTCTCTCGGCAACCCTAGCAATTTAGCTCCCATCTTCCACCAGCCGTCTCTCTCCTCTTTCTCCGAGCTCTTGCTCCCGCTGACTCTTCCCGATTCGTCTATCGACGTTCGCGCTCTTTTCGCAATTAAAGCGTTGATAGGCGAATTAATAGCACCGGAATAAGCACCGCATAATTCCGCTATAGTTGCTGTAGTACCGGTAAACCCATCCAGTCGTCCATACTCATTCAATTCACACGTAACTCCTCTTCGTCGTAAGGTCGATGGTTCGCTGAGAACTGAACTGCGGTTTTTATAATGACCAAAAAATAATTAGGTGGAATTTAAGATTTTCGTAAAGAAAAAGAGACCGTAAAATCAAACTACGATAGTGGATCGGAGGGCCGGAGGAGTGGTCGAACGCTCCGATTGGTCGAATCGTGCGTACCGGATGTGGAGGTCGGGCCGCACCGAGGGCGAGCCCTTGAATTATCTGTCTTAATTTGTCCGTCACGAGAATTAGCGCGAATCGAATGAAGGACAGGGCGAGAGTGGGCCGAGACAGACGGGGAGGAGAGAAGAGAGGAGACGAAAGGAGTTTTACAGACACGGAGCTCGGGCCTCCCATGGTGAGGCCAGCCGATGACCTTCGACCTGGAGGACCGGCCACGTTGAAAGACGTTGTACGGACGCACACGGGCGCGCACGGACACACATTACCGTCTCTTCTTTCGCGTATCGAGCACGGTGTCCCCGGGCGGTATCGATTATGACATCGTCAACAGCTTGGAGGAACACGACGTTAATGTACCACGCGACGAAATCCATCGTCTCCGGGGAATGTCATCCGACTGTTCCTCCTCGGAACTACGTTGGCCGCGAGATAGCGGATCGACTCCGAGGATTGATCGATCGTTCGGTAGGACTCTACCGTTCGCGACTCCGTCGAGACTTTTCGCTCGGCACGACGGTGTTTGCTTTAGGGATCTGGACGTTCTATTGGTCGTCATCGAAAGCTAATGGGCCGACTCGTGGCCAAGCTAATGGGGAAGCTCGCCTCGTTCGCCCCCATCCATCTAATAGCCGCCGTCCCGGTTGGCAAACGTGGCGCGACCGTATCCACAGCTGCCTAACCATCGATCCCGAGAGCAAGAGAGAGAGGGAGGAAGAAAACGAGCCTCTCGTTGTAATGAAATCGCTAACCCCTTTTTCGCGTGTAAAAAGAGAGGAGCAGAGAGAGAGAGAGAGAGAGAGGGCGTAGCGGAGCCGGGGCCCCGATAATAGGCATCATTTTCTCCAGTTGTTGTACATCGTTACATCGTGTAATAAACCGTCGCGAAAGCTCGCCCCGGCAGGCGTGGATTAGGCCGCAATCACCGCGAGAAATTTCGAAAACACACAGACGCGAGCGTGGCTCGTTGCTCGTTCGCTCGCGAGAAACATTTCACGAGTCATCCGGACGATTACCGGAGGCCCAGGCGTCTCTAACCGACGCGACGATGAAAAGTTCCACTCCTCTGGAGGATCCACTAGACCAGAAAAGCTGTTTGACGAGCAAACAGGCTGCAAACAACGACCAACGCTGTGTGTACAGAAGGAATCACGCGGTAACAGTTTCTCCAACCCTTCCCTCTCTCTCTCTTTCGAGAACCTGCTGAAGCGCTGACAAGAATCGAGGAGGTCTGTGGAGCGACGCTCAGCCCGCAGACGAAAAGAAAATACTTTCCACAAACGCTCTTAATTCCGTTTGGACAGCCGTTGATTTGTTTCCATTGTGTATACCTGGTTTTAGGATAAACGGAGATGTGTTTACTTTATTTAGAAGCTGAAAGCGCGCACCTCGTCTTAGTGTCTATCGATCATCATCCTAGATCAGTAACAAATAGGCTGCGGATTTTCGTGCAAAATAAAAATTTTTTGCATAAATTGCAAGAGGATTCAAGTAGAAGGAACATTCTCTTTTTAATTATTCTACAGGGTTGAAAATAATATTTTTTGAAATTGTTTCTCTGTTTTAAATTGCACATACCTAATTTCATCATAAATCTGTAGTCTAGTAATAAATAGACTTATGCAAAATAAAAATCTTCAGTGGAGGAGTTAAATAGAAATTCAATTCATCATCCCTTGACAGTTTTATTTTTACACTGAAGACAACATAACGGTATTATTAGATTTTTGTAAATTTTTCATTGTTTTATATTTAACCTAGCCAAGTGCTCCGTAAATGCATAAATGTCCGCAGTCTGATAATAGATGTTACGTTTTTAATAAGTTTTCTGTTCTCAATAATTGTTCGCGATCGTAGCACCTCTGTTGTATTCTGTTAATTAGTATTTTATTCGTAAGAATACACACGTTGATAATATATTGCACGTTAGCGGACTATACAACAGTAGTCTACGACAGTCGAACAAAATGAGCGTGTGCTCGAGAGAAAAGACAAAATTCTACCTACTAAAAGTATAAAAAGAGATGGGGTTAATAATCAGAATCTTATATTGTATGGGTTCCAACTTGAATGGTGGGGTTTTTAGGAATTGTAAGGGCTAGAATGATAAGATTAGAGTTTTGAAGATGACGTGGCCAGGCGAAGGGTTCGAATATGATGCGGCAAGGACAGAAGGTGGAGGATGTGGCAGAGTTTGAGTGAAGCATGGAATCATGAGTTTGCGTGGTGTTTTGGAAAACAGGAAGCCGGGTGTCTATGTAGGATGAAATGAGATTGGTGTACAACCACTCCACGACAGCGGTACTCGCGATTAGGTGGGAATTACTGCTCGAGCACGGCGCGGTGCGGCGATCGCAAGTGACAAACGCGTCGGAGTTGAACGCGTCGGAATCGGCCGCGTCGAAAGCAGGAAGTTACGGTGGCAAACACTTACCGAGAGTGCCGTCGAGGGAAAAGGAATGCCTGTCGTTCCTCCACGCCCACGAGCACAAATCACAGGTGGTGAGTCCGTCGGTGGTGACACCCTCCTCCGGTAAATAAGGTGGTCTAGGAGGCGGCGGCACAAAGCTTCCTATCACAGCCCAAAGGGAATCGACGTCGTTACCGACGCCGGTGTAATACAGCAATTCCTCCTCGGCTACGCCGGCGAACCAGTCCATGTCGTTAACGCTGGGGTGAACCGTGTTGGGGCTTGGCGTGCTCGTGCTAGCCACCGTCACCTGAAACGTGCACATTTTTATGTTACAATAAAGCATCATGCGTCAACCGATACATACGTATTTCAGACCACGTGAGGTCTATAGAATTTTGTTATACAGGGTGAGTCACTCAACGTTTGCTCAAATATTTTTGTCGTTTTCAATGATACGAAAAATGTCCGAAGGACGAGGTGAATGGTCCAGTGAGGCCCACGCGATGGAAATATTTATTTTGTTATTTTTTATTTTGGAAATCTGAAATAGGATTACTAGGATCACCCCTTTTTAAATACCCAGATCATAGTCCCTTTCATTAAGAATTCATTCAAGGTTATATTCAGAGTATTCAAAAGGGCATGGTTCCGTTTAAAAAATAAAGGTGATATTGAGATATCTAAACAAAAAAATAACGTAAAAACAAATATTTTTCTGGCATCGTGCGAGCCCCAACTTTGTCCTCAAGACATTTGACATATCTTTGAAAACAACAAAAATATTGTAGGTGTTAGGTGACACATTAAAAACGATTAAAATGTTTTAGCTTATATTAATGACAAGGCTCTATTTACTTAGATTCTATGCAATTTTTAACACAATATGTGCTTGGATAAAACAATTTGTCGAAACATTTTCCATGTAACCAAATTCGTTATTTCGATAATTGCAAAATGAAGAATATGTGTGTTAACATATTCAGTATTAACCGTTTACACTCGGAGCTATTTTAACAGGAAAATTAAACATTTCGTTCGACCTAGAATAATTCCATTCTACATATGAGTAATTGATTAGATACCAACATATTTACCGATGTAAACAATATTTCGAACAATGGTAAAGCAATTTTTAGCGACGACTCTGAGTCTCCACTCGAGCGCCAAGGGTTGACCATGAATGTACAAAATATCTTAATCCCCAGCGTTCCGGAATAGGCCACTCGACAATGCGCGCTTTCTGCTGAGCAGAGTTTAAACTTTGCAAACAGTTCCGGATAAACACGGTTAATGGAACGAGAACGATGCCCACCCCGCTCGAAGTACGCATCTGTCCTGGACGACAGAAGGAGATCGCGGTGGGTAGCCTGATGATCCTCTTCCGCTCATGTTTCGTGAAACGCCGAGCCGCGCGCCGGCGCAAATACAACGACCGGGGAAAAAAGTAAAAAGCGATACCGTTGTTCGAGTTCGTTTCGTTCCCCGAAGCGGCGCTTTGCGGGGAGACGGTTTCGTTGGCCTAACTCCTACTGCAAACAGAGAAAACGCTGAGGGTGGCCGCAAACAAATCATCCACCCTCGCTCTCTCTCTCTCACTCGGCACCACGGAAGTTTTACCCGCGGGATAAACCTCGATAAACAGTGACCAAGCGTTCGTGGACCCATCGCATCGGAGGCTGAATAACTTCTTGGGTCGATGAGACGCGACCTTGACAGCGTTTCTTGTAATTGGGACAGGACACAATGGAACAGTGACCACGCACTTTCGGAAATATTCTCCTGCATGGGGCCATCGAGATTCGGAGTGGGATGATGCACCTGTGGAATGCTCTTCCTAAATTTCTAACCGGTGATTAAAATATTCGATTGTCCGCTTTCGTGATTCTTGCTCCTTCTAAAGGGTGTCTCAAAATTACCTGATGTTTTAAACTGCCCGCCACTTTTTTGTGGCGAACATGGAATACTAATCTTTGGCAACTGCCATCAGGAATTATTGCGGTTTAGTCATGAAGAATTACACGATCGCGCAACGCATAGAAATTGTGAAAATTCATTCATTCGTTCACTCAAAACAAGGTAGTCATTGCAGACGAAATTTCATGGTCGTGTTATCTCGCGATTTGACGCCATTGGGCGTCTTTCTTTGGGGTTTTCTGAAAGCAAAAGCGTACGCCAATGATCTACAGATCATTTCGGAGCTGAAGGGAGCAATTGGACACATTATTAATAAAATTAGTCCGCAATTATGCCAAAACGTTATTGAAAATTCGTGAAAATAGTGAACCTTTGCAAACGGACGCGGCGGCCACACAAAAAAAATATTCGTGCTTTTCAAATAAATAATACGTTTCATTAATAAATTAAAATGTCAGACACCCTTTATTTCACTGGCACTAAATTATCTCGTTTCACGAAGGAGGTACGTCGCATTCGATAAGATATTTTAGCGAGGTGAGCAACGAGAAACATATGTAGCATTTTGCAACAATGCTTGTCTGAAATGATTCGATGCAACAGTTCGCGAAATGCATGGTATTTCGTGCGAAGTTAATCGTACACGAATGATATTTTCCCGAGGGCTCGAGTAACTCGAATGTGGACTACGAGGAACGGCCGGAGCCTCGAGGATTTAATAAGGTAATTGATAACCGAGCCGTATCATGAGAAGATATCGTGCGGAAAATTACAAAGTTCCACCGTTCGATTAGCGCAGCATTGTCGTGTGGTATGCGCTCGCAAGCCACCCTGAAGCAGCCGCGCTCCGGGGGGGAAACGATTTTCGGTGAATTTTTGGTATTGCGCGCGTCGATCGGGCTGCAATTACCCTGGGGAACGACGATCGGACACGAGAGATCAGCCGCGCCTTGAGCTACGAATTTCACACTCGATGTCCCCCTAAATTGGAGAAATGTCCGATGATTGGCACCGCCCGTTCGCGATTACGATTTGTCGTTCGCGAACAGGCACGCGGAATAAGCGATTCCGAGTCCGGGAAATAAGAAAGCGACCCATGTGGGAACATTCTGAACTTTCGCGCCGGACGCTTCGATTGTCGAAGCGCGACCCTGTGACACCGTGGCTCGAGGTTGAGCAACTTGTCTGCTCGTTTTCGACGATATCTTCGACAACAGCGAGAACAATCGCTCGACGCCAATCTCGACGGTGCTGCCGAGGACACACGTACTAGGTATACCTAGTCGCCGCGTTGCTGGGAATACATGCTGCAAAGAGAACGCGCGACGCGTCTCGGTGCGGATAAAAAATGACTCTACGTGCGTTAAAACCATTTGTTTAAACGGCGCGCGTTAAACGTTAAATCACCTATAGGCCGTCGAGCCGAGTTTCATGCGAGCATCAACGCGGACAATGCGGTGAATCGGCCGGGACTCTCGGGCGCAATCCGAGAGCATGAATGTAACTGTGATGACTTCCTGATTCCCACCCTTGCAGACATTCCGACGCGACGGTGCCCCTCGCGCGCAAAAATAACACATCGGCCGGTGTCTCAATTAAACGAATCGAATCGCGCGCGCACCGGAACGCGTCAATTTTTGCCTCCCCATTGTCATGGTTTCCCCGCAAAAAAAGAAGTCACTCGTAAAGATCCCCGAGCGCAGGCACCGCATATCCTGGTGTCCCGCGAGACGGGGTGCTTTTGTGTCGAACGAAGGGGGGTCCTCGACCGTGATTATGGATGGGCCTTAAGAGCCGATGGGGCCCCGCGGTCGCCGCACAATGGCACGCATTGATCGGCTTAATTACCGTGATATCGGCGTAATTAAAGCTCCGTTGTGCGCCAGGACCCTACTCTTACTCTCTCACTCTCCCTCCACCCCCCCTCTCTATCCCACTCTCGAAGGCGTCGATGAAACCCGTGACTGGACTCGATCTCCTTCATTCTAGCTCGCTGACCAACACCCATCCTCGTCTCTTCGCCCTTCTTCTTTTTTCGTTCCCCACGGTCCCCAACCGCTCTCTGTCACTTCTTCGCGCGGCTGGCCCAACGCTTTGTTAATAAGCCATTATCCGCGCGACGACGCGCCTTCGACGAATCATCACCAGGCCTTACACGCCTCGGCCCCTTTCAATCGCGCGACCAGATGAAAAAGCGGACCAGCCGCCTGGGGGTCGACGGAAAAATCCCCCGAGATATCACGCGGAAACCCTCCAGTCATCCTACCAATTTTTAGCCTGAGAACCTCTTAATACTTGAACGGATATCGCGAATCTTTTTCTGACGCATCGCGCAGCTTGCTCGAACCTTGCGAAATATTTCAATTCTTTACGGTCGGAGCTACTTTAACTTGAAAATTAAACGTTTAATATTTCCAAACTTAAGGGTAATTGGAGATTAATTTTACGCAGTTGATGTGAGTTAACTTAGATCGCTGCCAATATGATTATTAGACAAAAATGAGTAGGTGCAATTTAAAACATATAAATTAACAGGCTTTAAGAGTATCAATATATTATTTCTACTACATTAACATTTTTAATTAAAAAATATAAATTTATATTTAACTCCTGTGTCGTGCAAGTGATGTACGATCTTTTTATTTTGCATAAAGATCCGGAGTTTAGTGGTTATTATAATGTTGACTAGATTATTATATCATATGTGATTTTAGTTGAAAATCATGGTCGATGCTAGAAAAATCTCGAAGTTGACAGACCCACGAATACGGAAATCGGGCATTCCATAAGATTGTTTCATTTTCAACGTCGTGTACCGCCCTGCAATCGCACGGTTGAACAGTCGCGCATCGTCGGCCATCTTCACGCGAGTCTCATTCACGTTCGCTCCGTTTGAAAATTTTCCGTGTGCCAACGACCGGTGCGTAATTCTCCTAGCAAATTCGTGTATCCCAGCGATACGATATCCCGCGTCAGGCTCGATCGTAGAGCGACCCGAGCCCGAAGAACAAAGAGAATCGAGACACCACCCGATCGGCTAACCGCAATCTCACGGCAACGGACGTGGGACCAGTTTCCTCTCGGTGCGGCTCGAAGTCTACGTGGAAGTCCCATTCGGTGAGTGACGACAATTCGAAAGCACGCGGATAATTCGAAAATGACTAGGCCAGGATCGCGGGTCGCGCGTCAAACTCGTTGTAAAGACCGGGCGAGGTTGATTGATTTGCGATTCTACGCGATCATCGTAACGAGCCGCTCGAAAGTGGTAAACCGGCGAGCCACGACTCGCCAATCTCGTCCCGGTCTGCTCGTTACGTTCGAACGGAACGTAGTATCGTTATAATTACGAGGCGTTGGCGTTTACGAGCGAGGGGATGATGCCTCGTACCAGTTCACTGCCGACATTCTCTTCGGCCGCGGCTATAAGTCGTTGTTCCACGTTAGCTCGAACGGTCGGAGGAGTTGTTGTTAACAGATTCGTTAGGCAAGCGAACGACTGTCCGCGGATTATTCCTCGTAATTCCGAGTAATTCGTCGCTTTGGTAACTAACAATAATACGACCTCTTGTTCCGTTAATGAAGACGCGCGATGCGAGCAAACAATTAACCAGACGAAACTTTATTTGAGTCAGCGTCTTTTTTCTCATAATACTATCGCAACTTCAAGATGAATTCAAAGATAATTATTTTTCTTTTCTTTCGATCAAGCATTTCCGAATGAGTAAACAGTACCTAGTTCAGGGCGAATCTCTACCATCCGTCGCATTCCCCAGCAGGCCGAAGCCAGGGAATTCGCAACAAAGACATTTCTTCAAGCAGGCTAACACTTCGATCAAAGTGTTTCGATCTACATTCCGACTCTGGTTCTCGCCCCTTGGAGGGACACGCTTGTAGCCTCTCTCTCGCTCGGACAGGAAGTGGTCTGGTTTTCTAGGACAAAGGGCCGCGTCCGCTGGCAGAATCGGTGGCTCTTTTCCCACCGATTCTTTCCCGAAACAGTTACCGCCTCGAATTCCTTGGTGCCGCGCCGCGACGCGACGCGGCCGGATGGCTCGAATCCATCTTGGAGGATTACAGGCAGGAATTCGCGCCCCGTTTCCCCGGGACCAGCGAGGAGCGGTGTTCCCTTGGCTGTGTCGTGGTTCCGTCGGGTGCCGGGCTTGCTGTCCATTTGCAATTCTGACACAGTTCGCGGCGCGGCTATAGAGGCGGTTCCCCGGGTCCCTGTGTATCGGTGGCCCCGCCGCGGCGACCGTGAAGGAATCTGTCCACGGTTTGAAGGAGGAAGGTGCCGCGAGTGGCGGTAGCGTTGGAATACCAAACGCGATTCCCGGAAACCGCTCTTCTCCTCCACCCGGTTCGCAGCCGGACTCTTCCTTCTCCTCAATTTCGTCTTTCTGCGTCGTTCGTGTCCCCGTCGCTCGTTTTCGTCGTTGTCGTCTTCGTCGTCGTCGTCCTGCGGCCCTCCTTCCTTCTGGGCCTGTTCGTCGGATCGATGTAGGTCCTCCCGTGGGCCCGTCGAGAGAGTTTTCGGTTCGATCCGGACCCGAGGGGGAGAGGGGCCTGGGCCGTGGCCAGGTTTAAGGGGTCGTTAAGAATGGGTTCGGGGGCCAGGGCCGTATATAACGGATAATTGACAGCCGTTTCGAGGCCGCCGTTTACTTTGCATGGACATTGAATCCGCGCGGCTGCGGGACGAAACGATGGACGGATGGATGGATGGACGAGATGCGAACGAGAGAGAGAGAGATATGTGCTCGCTCCACGTTGGCCAAACGAAATTCGGCGGGAACGCGAGGGAGAGGCCCAGACCGGCTAAAGGAGATACGAGGAAGCTCGGGAACGGTTAAGGGAGGCGCGGTGAAAAGGCAAATGCTCGACGGACCGGCCTCGTAAATTCTTCAATTCCGATGCTCGGAAAGGCATGAACGCGACGCTGACATGCCCGTTGCGCTGCCTCCACCCTTTCTCCACGCACAGCAAGGCCGCGAGCACCGATTCGGCTTAATTGCCGGCCGCTGGAAAAACGGACCGTGGAACCGGCGCGGCTACCCGTCTTGTGCGGGCATCGATGTCTCCGGCCGCTGCGCCGCGCTGCCGATACACTGCCGCTTCGCTTTTGGTAAAAGCCTTTCGGGTCTTCTATCGTTCGCGACTAGTGGCGTCTTCGTCTATCGATGTGCGGAGTAGAATTTGTGCGCCTAGCTTGACACATCGTGTTTTTTGAGATTATTTGGCTATACATAGATTATCGAGAAGAAAAACATTTACAGTGTCATTAGCGCTACTAACTTTGATTTATAAATTGATCCTCGAATGATGGGAGTTTAATCTGACCCAGAATTTCTAACGTCCCATCGAAATCTTAATTTTCTAGCAATTTTTGCATGCAGCAGTCAGTTGTATCGGATCTAGCATGATCAACGCTGATCTTAATGCTGGGACAACAGCGAAGAGAAGCTTCGTAGAAACAACAATCCGAGCAGAAACTATTCGATATTAATTACCAAGCCATTAACCCTTCGATGACCAAAATTTCCCACGACGTTCAACGATGATCTACTTTATAGTTTCAACGCACACTTTTTATTCGTCGAACGTAGGTTAACCTATAATGATTCAAGAATACAAAATTTGTCAACGAAAATGTTAAAGAAGCTTTAAAGAGAAAGCGGATACCCGGTGTTATTGACACAAGGGTTAAAGAGCCAACGGTAATTCCGAGGAGAGCGTTAATTACGATCCAGGCAAGGCGCCTCTCGATTCCAAGATTGCGGCCGACAGAGTACACATGCACAGTCGGTCCCGCATGGATGTTGACGGAAGACTCGGAACGAGCGTTCCCAAGATAAATTGATTCGTGAAGGGTTAAGGAGCGTGCCTTAGGTAAGCCGCGATCAAAGTCGCGGGGAATCAGCCGTACATTTGTTTTCGATTAAGCAGCTTCACGGTCGAACACGTCAGGAACGAGCGGAGCCGAGAAAGAATTTCTCCGCGGCGAGGACTGCCAGCGCGCGCTTGCCAACTCGGTGAGAAACGCGACGAGGGGCTGAAAAAACAAGCCGCTCGGGAGAGAGAGAGAGAGAGAGAGAGAGGGACTCCGTACGAAAGACTTCATCAGCTCTCCTCCTTAATGCGAGGGAGTCGCGCGGCGCTACATGCATCAAGACACGCGTGGGGTCTCGGCATCGCGAGCAGCGGGGGTTCGTAATTTGCAACGTAATTTGAAGAGAGAACTTGGTACTTTCACGGGCATCCCGGCCGCTCTACTCGAGATTCCTCTAACTGTACGCCGGTTATTTATGTCGTGCGAGTTTCTTACACGGAACACGTCTCCGCCGTCTCATAGTTCGCCTTTTTCATTTTGCGATATTCGAGTCCCGTTGCGCATCGCCGCGCAGCGCGAGCGCATTGATTAATCTACCGGTCCGCGACACCTGCTGCACTTCTCCATTTTTCCGAGCTACGAGCTTTACGATATATCTTAATATTGCCCTAGCGATTCGCTATTTTTAACCGTTCGCATCCGGGTACGTCAAAAAGTAGGGTAGACCGAGGCGAATCTGATCATTTATCATTTCATGGTAGAAAAAAAATAGTAAAAATTTAGAACCATATTTTCTTGTAAACTCGTAACAAGTACTCATTCAACATTAACATTCGCAATAAAAAATATATAAGCGAATTAAAAAGTTTCTCATTTATAGATAAAAACGGGAAAATATCCGATTCGCTTCGGTCTACCCTAATTTCATCTTCGAGATACTCAGACTTTTCCGTATGATTTGGTGATTTTTCTATTCGTTACAATTAGGCTGCGGATTTTATGCATTCACGACAGAAATGAGTCGGTGTGATTTAAAATCATCGGAAGAGTTTAAAAATACTGTTACATTATTTTCAACCTATCGAGCATATTACGAAAATAAATATCTCTTCCATTCCAGTTTGTCGCAACAGAACATTTTTATTTTGCACAGAGATTCGCTGTCTAGTTACAATAATTATTAGCAAAATCAATCGACGTGATCTACAATTAGGAGAAATTTAAATTTGTGTGGAACTTTGTCTCGCGCCGCTTTCGAAAACGGTGTTCAGAAAACTGAAGGGGACGTTTCGAACAGGCGATAAAGAACCGTTAAATGGAATACAGAGAAGCGACACAGAGGCGACATAATTCATCGAAGGATTTTCCGGAGAGAAAGGTGGAAAGTGATCAAGGGGGCAACACGGTTGCGTAAGAGCAGGCCAGCGAGAATCCCGGGGAAAGGTGGAACGGTAAATAAATTCCGGGACGCCGCAGGACATTTCCACTTGTCCTGGCGCGCACACGGCGTGGCCGGTGATCGAAGACAAAGAAAAAACTGGGGGAAAATAAACGAGCGTGAACGAAGCGACACGCGATCCAGCAGAAATATGCATTTCACCGGGGCGAGTCCCGTGGGCTCACGGACAATATGTTAGCAAGATCGGTATCAGCCGGGAGCGATGGAGCCGATTCCGCGAAAGAAGGTTGGCCCGGAGTCGAGCGAAGTGACTTGTCAAAAGATCCCCGGAGACGGTCCCCGGAGGAGGGCCAGGTAATCGATCGCGTGGCTCCGGGCAAGGATTTTTCGGGCCCACGGTGCACATAATATATACCTGCTGCGCCTTTTTCCGTCCGTTTGTATTTGTCGCCTGCACGCTCCGATCTTCCTTTCTCTAGCGACTCGGAGGGAGTCGACTTGTCAGCTCGTTTGGCTTACACCGGCTCGGGAACACCGCAGAGATAAAATCCAGTGGCGGCTTAGCCCCATAATGGCACCGGCGCGGAACTTGTCGATGGTCCGGCACGATGTCATAATATTGTGCGCATTGTGCGCGATCCGTCTTAAAATGGCCGACACCTCTCGCCGGCTCCGCCATTAGCAGCATTGTAAAAGCTGACCGTGGTCCATTTAGACTCACCGTAGCTGAAACTGCAAGACCAATGCGTGGCCGCAAAAAATATGGATATTTAACCCTCGACCCTTGCGTCAATTCGACACAGATTTCCCGAGACAAGTTATACTCTGTCCATGTTATTTGTGGGTAAATTTTCACGTGATTTTTATTTTTCGAAACTCATAACTAGACCGCGGATCTTTATGCAAAATAAAAATTTTCCTCGTTAATTACAAGCCACAGAAACAATGTAAACATTAATTTCTATTTTTAACAATTTTTATAAATTGAAAGTAGCATGTGGGCGTTCTTAAATTGTCTTAATGATTTTACTGTTTTAAATTATATCCACCTCTTTTTCTCATAAATGCATAAAATCCGCAGTCTACTCATAACCGAAAAATCTTAGATGTAAGGTTAACTAATCTATTTGACTGAAAGAATAACTGTTTATATCGTTATATAAATTGGTGATGCTCTCGGCGCAAAGGTTCGATCAATATTTAACAGAATTTAAAGCAAATTTGCGAGTTTGATTTAAACTTTCGACGTTTCGATCCCTATATGGATCATTTTCAAGAAAGAGAAAAACCGCGTCTGTAAGAATGTTTAATAATATTTAATTCATTTCCGTAATATATAGCTTACATGCTTTATAAAAATTATTAAAGACGAAAATGAATACCGCAACAACGTGTTGCTGATTTGTCGTTTATATCGTTATTTAATCGATCTTTCACCACTGTGTCAATTTGATATTCGTGAAATGAGGGTTAATATGTTCCGCTACCCCAAAATTTGAACTCTTGATGAATAAGTCCAAATTCGAAACGGTAGAAACAATAATTTCGAAATACCTATTGAACACGTTGAGAAAGGAAATAAATTGTTACTTCGCTACATATCGCTACACGACGACGCGGAGAGGCTGTTGATTAACAATCGAGTCGGTTCGTTTTTATTATTCCACGGGGAGAAAAGGGAGGAGGAAAAGAAGAGATGAACGGAGGAGGAGATGTTATCGGGGATCCTGGAAAAGAGGCGAAGATCGATCGATTTTTATAGCGGGAGCGCGCGGCGATTCTTCATTAACAAACACACCGGTTCTGCGTGTCCCGCGAAAGAACGTTAATTGCTTCGAAAAAAAAAAAGTACGGATTACCTACGCATCGAAAAACCAACGAACCTGCCTCCTTCCGGCCGCGGTCTGCGCGCGTCGCGTCGCCGAGACCTCACCGAACGCGTTAATAAATTTCCCCGTAACGAGTTCGACCGCTTTATCAACGTCCGCGAAAAGAAAAAACAGGAAATGATCAATTTCGTGGAATCACCGGTGGCCACGGAATTCGCCGATGCGATCCGCGCAAGGGCGACATCGCGTCGTCGCGACGAGACTCGCACAATGGCGGTAACGTTGCGTTCTATTAGAGTTATAGACGACCAGTTAGTAAATCGTACGAGGATACAGGCGCGTATAGTGTAATTAATATGCAAATACGAGAACGAGAGGGACGCGCCACCGTTACCCTGTCCTCGGAACTTCATTTTAAAGAGGAAATTAAATATTTTATCGCGTAATTAGAACCCTCGCGCCCGAGGAATAAAAAGTGCTTACGTGTATCATAGACTTTTTTTCACGAGAATCGCTCAGTTTGCACGACATCGTAAATCAACCGTACATGCTGTTATACTTAATGCGAGCAGGAACGGCGAAATTTTAATACTGCGGACAAAATTAAATAGATTACCGCGTGATCGGTAGCCTCGCGTTCCTTTCGGAATTTATGCTTGTAATATGCCATAATATCCTCTGCGGAAGCAACGTGCACCACGAGAATGTAAGAACCAGAGGCTCTGGGAGTCTTTAACAATTTTCGCGAGATAAGATCTCATGGAGGATCCTTGCGATCAATATATCTGGACGCAGAATTAACCGATCCTCGAGGGTGCCTGTAATCCTGAATTAACCTGACCGTCCACTGCGATCGAGAGGTTTCCGTCGCGTCGCATCGTTGAAATGCGCAAGCTAGTGACTAGGAGACGAAGAAAAAGGTGGAGGGGGGGGTTGGTCGCCGAGCAGCGAAATAGGAAGAAGCTGACGGCGAAGCGGACGAAGAAGAATAGGAGCGAGGAAAGGATGAGTGCAGCGTATAGTAAGCTCCGCGACTACTTTGTCCGTCTGTATACGTTGAATCATCCGGTCGGTTTCCTTTCACGAGCCGATGGCAGCCGTTCCCGCATCAAAGCCTGTGGTCTCCTCCGAGCAGGCATAATGACTCAATCCGCGATCCACCTTGCCCCCACCCACTCCACCCAACCACGGGAAAGAGATCCTCCGGCTCCCTCCCTCCTCCCGGTTTCTTTCTCCCGCAGCTTCTGACGCCCTCCCTCCCCACCCCCCTCGTTTCTGCCAGGATATTATACGTACAAGGTCCATCCGAAGCCTGGAGACCCGAAACCTGCGGTTTCTCTCGTCACCGTCCACTTCTGAGCGCTATGGCCCCTTCTCCTCGACGTCCGCTGTCTTTAATCATCCTCGTTCCCGCTGGGCTCTCACGCATCTATCGATTTGTGTCCCCTGCTTTCCGATTTTCAGCGGTCCTGATCACAGAGGAGCAGTCGCCATTGACAGCTTCTTCCACGAGACAAAGGCTTCCTCTTCGTTTAGTTGTTCGGCGGCTGGAACTTCGCCTGAGTATTGATCTATAAGGTAGTGCTCGACACTTAACAGCAGCGGCGGCTCGTGGATAAAATTAATGGGGGTGCCGCTCCAGAAAATGTTCAGCCTTTGTTGTAAAATTTTGTGAAAGGAGGATGGCTACTGGCATGAAGCTTAAGGATTATGTATTGTAGAAGTATAAAGAAAGAATTAAAGAAAACAGGACTCGTTATTGTTGGAGTATACACCGTAATGCACGGAACACTCGGAGAAGGAAAGGTCTTTTTGACCTGCCATTTATTGCTTTTGCAGCGTCGCCATTTTTACGGGCTAGAGAGTCTAAGAAGGAAGGCAAGTCAGTCTCCCATACTTTCAAGCCGCAGCTCCCATACTTTCTTGTTAATTGTTTATATACAGTACAATATTGTGCTAACAACATTAATTCACAACCTGACTACAGTTGTTCCATGCGCGATGGAGTTTAAATAAATGATTTAAATATCAAGTTCTATTTAATCTCCCAACCTCGTCATCCCAACAGTTATATGAAATGCCCCCACTGCTTAACAATATCAACAACGACTGGGCCTTACAAGAATGTCATCATCTAACGTCTTGATTGAACGTCTTCGAATCGTATTTCTTTTGCGGAGAGCATTATCATATGCTAAATCCTCGAGGATCAACCGGCTCTTCCGTGACTCCGAATCCCCCGGCTTTCAACGTCCAGAACCGTCCGCATTTTTCATCCCAGCTTTCGCCGCTCCCGTCTTCGTCTACCACTCCGGATGAACGTTACGTGTCCCGCGACTCGTGAGCGGCGCTAACTCAGTCGGTTCGCGTGACGCTCCGCTGTTTGTAACGCCCGGCGACCCCTCCCGTGATTATACCTTATGAATCGCGCTGGCCCTCGCTATGACGAGAGAACGCGTCGACGAGACGCGGACGTTCCCGAAGGACCGAAACGAACCGGACGGCCGCGTAAGGTCGGTGGCTGATTGCCAGTCGAGCCGTATCATCCGGTCGAGCCGAGGAGAAAATCTGAGATTGCAGGGTGCCAGCGCTAAAGCTTGCATTTACGCGCCGGCTAAACGCGCCATTCCGCGTCCGTTTCGTTCTCCTTGAATCTTAACCGAACCCCTCGCGTCTCGGCGGAGTCCAAAACGCGGAATTTCCGTCAGAGGTCCCAGAAAATGTCCCTCGCTACTTGGAAATAAAGAACATCCACTCTGAACGTCTAGTTGCCTTGCCCGGATAGAGCTACGCTAATTTGGCTGAAAACTATGAAGAGGTTTAAGCTGTATTTTCGCGGATGCTTAAACATCTAAAATAAATTCGCAGGTGAGCGGAGTAAGATAGGGTACGAACCTGCTAGATATAAAACGATTTAACGAGTCTCCGTTGATAGCATCTCGGCTCGATCCTCGTTTAATTCCAGCGCGACGCGGACTACAGCGGGTTCCGCGAATGCGAGATTCGGGAAGGTCGCGGAAGCGATTAGGCGGTCGGTTACGCACTCATGGGAAATTCTGTCGGAATGCGGTGTCCGTCGCGCGAGACTCCGGCCATTCGGAATTTTTAACGGGGTATTCCATAGATTAGATGATACAAAGCGCGCCGTCGAGTGGAAGCTTGTACGTATCACGCGGAGCTTCGGCCCGGCAATTTATTGCTAGGAAACGCAATGATCCAGCGACCCGTGGTGAGGAATCCGAGTAGCGATTACCATACGGCACCGTACGCCGGTTATTCACGCGGTGGACCCGTAGGATCGGCACCGTGCGACGACCGTATAACCGTGAAATAAGAACCTCCACCCAGCTATCAAGGTAAATATGCTCGATGTCTGGTGGACGGAACGGACCGGGCGGACGCTTCTCGTAAGACAGGAAACTAATGCGCCTATGAATTCCGAGATGGACCTGAATCGAGCCCTGCGGAAGCCTGTGCCGACTGTGTTTTCCATGTTTTCAGGAAGCCTTCGCCACGGGTTCAAAGGGTCACTGTAAATCACTCTTAATTGCGGAAGGAACGTGTACACGGTCCCACCTGGAAGTCCCTCGCGACTTTCCATCTTTAGTAACTTCGTTTTCAACCGAAGTTCGATCTCCTCCTTGGTATTCGCAATTTCTTCGTGCGCTCGGAACCCCATGACGTAGGGTGCTGTTCGGTTTAACATTGATCGCGTCGAATCCTGCCAAGACAGGACGTTTCTTCTCGGAGCTTCGGTGAAAAGTTTTGAAAAGCCTCAAATACGTTCTTGGCATACCTACGAAACCCAAAGTTGGTCATTTACTTTCGTTTGATATAGTTCGTCCGCAACCGTAACGGAAGCTAGATGAAATCAAGATACCAATTAATTTTTAAGGAGCAAGTAGACGATTTCGAAACAGCTGGAGAACAACCGGACGCCGTGCGTTTTACAAGATCTATTAGAAAGATTTTTGTGCTGTATTCCCGAACGAGTCCGGGCGA
Organism: Lasioglossum leucozonium; assembly: GCA_028454225.1. Classification (NCBI taxonomy): domain Eukaryota; kingdom Metazoa; phylum Arthropoda; class Insecta; order Hymenoptera; family Halictidae; genus Lasioglossum; species Lasioglossum leucozonium. The sequence continues at coordinate 5,597,914 of CM052216.1, read as the reverse complement.
ACGATAAATCTCGATCACAGAGATCCGCGAGTGCAGGAAGCTCCATTACGATGCACATCAGCAAAAAACACGACTGGCACGTTCCGCTGCGATCGTGATAGCGTGCTCACGTGTCCACCGATACACTCGAGCATCTGAAATAACATTCCCTCGACCACGAGTTCATCATCCTGCTTCTGAACGGCGCGGCGCAGCGTTAGCCTAACGATCTCTTAGGAGGCCGAAGAATCGGGACATTCAGCGGCCACAATGACCGCTTAATTGAGCGTAAGATATCGAGGTATCGTTCAGGTGCGGTTTCGCCGGTCGAGGGTCCCCCGTCGATAAGGATTCCGTGCTGGAACGTTGACAGTGGAACAGCGCCGAAATGATTCGGCACTTCTGTCACTGAGGGGGGGAATGTGGTTTCGAACCGGTCCACGCGCCACCTTTTCGGTCCGCGCGCTGTCTGTACCGGGTGTTCTACTTGGGTTCATTAGCAGAATAAATTCCCGTCGACACTGTACCGTCCCGATGATACGGTCGTCGACAGGATTCGATGGCTTCGACAGGTTGTCTAGTCGTGTTGAACGGTACACGGTCCGAGGTGCTTACGGTTAGATAAGAAACACGTCTTCTGCGCCGCTTGCACGAGATAGTCGAGAGTCTTTCGGCTTGTTGTACCAATGAAATTGTAGCAATAATGATAACATCATTGGAAGACATCGGGTCCAGCAAGCTCTCCGTTTGCTGGATCATCGATAGGGTTTTCTTGCGAGTAGACTGCGGATCTTTATGGAAAATGAGAATTTATGGAAATTGGACAAAAGTGGATTTTCTCTTTTTGAGTTGAAAACAGTGTACAAGTTTACGGGAAAAACCCCAAGACATGAGAAATCAGAGGAAGATATCGAGTCCAATGAGCTCTCTGTTTGCTGGATCATCGATAGGGTTTTATGGAAAATGGGAATTTACGGAA
>CM052216.1:5436411-5596856 GCA_028454225.1 Lasioglossum leucozonium | reverse complement strand
CGGACGAGAATCGGTTTATTGCAACGTGATATGGCCGTTGGCTGATAATACTATATTGATAATTGAGTGATGTTCGACTAACAGAAGTTCTTGTAGTACTTGCAAAATTTTCTATCAAACGGTTCAGTGACGCAGTCTGGGTTGTCGTAAGACCAATAATCAAGCAGTACAATTCAAGAATATACAAATAAACTACTAAAAGACTATTATGCCTTCTTCTGGTCGATACTTCTACGAAGAACTAACTGCATCCTAAGCCGCAGTCGGAGGACAGACCTCTATCATGCGACGCAGTATTGGGAAGGGTCTAATTTATGACACCCTCAAGGGTCTACCTTGTTTTCCCGTCTCGAGTCCCGTGGTGACGAAAGCCACATGGAGCAAATTTGCCGATCTGTCTCCACGTATATCCTTCCTTGTACAAAAAATGTGTCTGTTGTCAAAGATCAATGTTATTTTGTTCGGTATTTCCTATCCTCACATTTCACGAACAAGGCAAGCCTTGTTCAAAACTGATCACTGTGAAGAATAAAAGAACGCTTCAAAATGTAAAAAATCGCAATACTCTAACAACTGCATCTTTGCAATGATTTTAATACTGGATAGAAATAAAAAAAAAAGCCAACAGCACGTGGTGTTCCCAAGCGGTCACCCATCCAAGTACTAACCACGCTCAACGCTGTTTAACTTCGATGATCGGACGAGAATCGGTTTATTGCAACGTGATATGGCCGTTGGCTGATACTAATATATTGATAATTGAGTGACATCCAACTAATAGAAGTTCTTGGAGTATTTGCAACAATTTACTACCAAACGGTTAAATCACGCAGGTCTGGGTTATCGTAAGACCAATAATTAAGCAGTATAATTCAAGAATACAGAGATTAACTACTAAGAGACTAAGTGCCTCCTTGTGGTCGATAATTCGACGAAGAACTAGGTACATCCTGCGCTGCAGTCTTAGGATGGTCCTCTACCTTGCAACGCAGTATTGGGAAGGGTCTAATTTATGACACCCTCAAGGGTCTACCATGCTTGGCCGTCCCGAGTCCCGTGGAGACGAAAGCCACATGAAGCTAATTTGCGGATCTCTCTCCACTTACAGTACTTCCTTGTACAAAAAATGTGTCTGTTGTCAAAGATCAATGTTTTTTTGTTCGGTATTTCCTATCCTCACATTTAAAGAACACCGCACACCTTGTTGATAACTGATAACTGCGAGGAATAAACGAACGCTTCGAAATGTAAAAAAAAAATCGCAATACTCTAACAACTGCATTTTTACAATGATTTTAATACTGGATCGAAATAAAAAAAAGAGAGCCAACAACACGTGGTGTTCCCAAGCGGTCACCCATCCAAGTACTAACCACGCTCAACGTTGTTTAACTTCGGTGATCGGACGAGAACCGGTTTATTGCAGCGTGATATGGCCGTTGGCTGACATTAGTAAATTCAGAACTGAATGAAATTGAATCGAACGACAACTAACAATTTCTTCAATCAAACTCTCTCTTTGACCCACTGTAAAATCCTATGATTCTAGTTCATTGATTCTCCAAATTACAATGTTGGTCTTTACAACCAAAACTAGATACTTCTATTATTATCCGAGTCTTTAATAACTTAATGGAAAATAATGCCACTCGTCAAACGCGTTGCGATATCCGCTACAAAATGAAATATCCAAAAGCGTATATTTTGATGTTGAGTAATTGTTAATGAAAACATTGTAGATAAAAGTAAAAAAAGAGAGCCAACAGCACGTGGTGTTCCCAAGCGATCACCCATCCAAGTACTGACCATGCTCAACATTGTTTAACTTCGATGGTCGGACGAGAATCGATTCATTTTTTTTTTTAAACATGTTTATTGTTTAAAATTTGTACAGTCTTATAACAGGTATCAATAAACATATAAAAACTACCACGCGATATTGCTTAGTTACCGAATTGCTCTCTTGTGTGAGAGTCTCTTGGGTAAACTTATCTTTGGACGGTGGATTAGTATGTGTGAACTCTTTTAACGCCTAGTTAGAAAAATATAAAAGTATGTAACACTTAATAGTATGGGGGGAAGGTGAATGGGGGAAAAAGGAATAGTTACAAAAACCCCGTTGCGAGAATCGGTTCATTGCAACGTGATATGACCGTTGGCTGTAACAAGCATCGAAAAAGTAAGATGTTTATGCGACAAAGAGTTCTAGAAACTCGAATTTGAACAATTCAATCGATCAAAGCTCCCGCCATTGGTGGTTCTCTAGCGCGCGGACGAGTGATTTCGATCTGTCGTTACGACTCCGTTGCTCGTGGCGTGGTCGGTATCACGCGCGGAAAATAAGATGTTCGTGAATAAGGTTTCGGTCTATTCGATTCGCTCGAGCGGCTATTATCGTTTGTCGGCTCTCGTTCCCCGACATTGATTACGGTATACCGGCGACTTAATGCGGCTGTCCCCCGCGTTTCAGCGACCGTAGGAAATGCACGTGCCCCGGCGCGGCGTGCAACGACACTACGTACAGAGGCCTTGTGCGGTTGCTATTCGCGAAAGTGGGTAAGAACGAGATAATGGGCCCTTTGATTCCTGCTGTGCCGCACGCCAGCCCCACTTCGCTCGTGTTACGATGCGCGACAAAAAACTAGTGTAACAGTGTAATTAAACCCGGCAAAGAGAGAGAGCTAGACCCGGGGAATATTAATTAAAGGATACGCTCCGTCTCGGAGAAGCGGACAATAAGGAATGCGAATGGCCTTCAACTAACGAAGAAATGTGATTCGAGTGTGCAGGACGACTCACGGCCGAGTAGTTGATTGCGGATCTTCATTAGCTAGAGCTACCACTGAAATCCGCTTTTTCCTCCCAATTATCTTCAAATATCCTCGTCCCGTTTTTGTCGATCCGAAACGTTTCCTAGAGGCTCGAAGCACCTGCGCTTAAGTGTCCGTTTACGGGACTCGACCGTTGAAAATTGATAAGTTAACGTCTCGTCCGATCATCTTCAACGAAAGCATGCTAAATTCTCTGTAAATCTAAGTTGCAATATCATCTGGACCGATTCCTAAATTTCGAACAACATTTCAGAGCTCTTTTAACAAAATTATCTCTCGGAGAACATAGCCTAACAATTTCTTTCGGAAATGATTATTTAAAATTAAGTAGCTCCTGTCAATAAGATAAAAAGTATTCCGAAACGATCTTGGCAATCGCGTCGATGGTCTCACCGAGCGGTTACCAGGTGACACAAGGCGAATTTAGCCGTAACTTTGCGATTATCATCACCGCGGCATCGGAGGTGTCTCACTTGGACCGGGAATCATCGTCAGAAATCTGACAGACAGCCGGCATCCTCTGATGGTAAACGGGTGGGACAGCAACGATCGCTAACGTCGAAGATCCCCGACAGATTAAGCGATTTAGCACGCGAGCGACGTTCACGGAACGAAACTCGTCCGCGACCTTCTCCCCAACCCCTGTCCAACCTCTGGCAGTCCTCATTTGCTTAAAAACTTCGACTGTTTCCTCAACACGAAAACGTTCCATTTCGACAGGAAATTCGTAGATTCCACGGAAACGATCGAGATAGGGAACGCTTAGGAACGTGTACCCGGATATGCAGATCGAGACGCATATTTTTCATACTTCGTTTCTCGCCGATAAAGGACTCGGAATCCTGGTTTCCCCTGTTTCCGGTACCGCCTCGCGTTCTCTGCTCGAGATTTTTTCATGCTTGACGTCGATATGTATACCGTCTTCCTCGTTGGCGATTAATCAATGCCTCGCTTCGCCATAATGAACGAGAGAGACCGTGACACTGAGAACGTCTGCCAGATCGGGCAACGTTTGTTCTCGGTGCAGATTTGTACATTTTCAGTATTTGACTACGGCAGATTTTGGCACGCACTGGCCGTACGCTACGGTACGAATTTTTCGTAAGACACGCATTTCTGAGGAAGTAAATTAAAATATTCAAAATACTGAAATTTATTACATTAAACGAATATTACTTGAAGTGAACATTAATTTTAAGCTTTTTTTAGATAACAATATTTTATTTTTTTAAATAACAATGTTTAATAGTAAAATTTAATAATATAATAACGTATGATATATTTCAAAACACTAACAAATATATGACTAACGGAATATGTAATTGTTGAATTAACATTAACTTACGTCTGTTTCAAATGAGATTTATTACAATTATGATCGATAAAATTTCACTAGCTCCTATAGGCGCCTCTCGTGGCTGTGAATCAAAATACGTTAATCGAAATAGGTAATCTACATTACCATTAGAGGTCACATTACCATAACACCGATTATAAAATTTTAAAACTGGCGAAACAAGCGAAATTTAATTTGGACGCCAATAGGCGTCAACAGTACCGGGAAGCCAACATGTGTCGGACGCCAATAGGCGTCAACAGTAGTCAAACCAGGTTGACGAAGCAGGAGAAAAGAAAGCAGGGACACTGGCATGCCACATCTCTTCCGGAGCCTTCCGTGCCATCCGTGCCAGTGCCCAATGTGCGCACCGCCTAAATCGTCAGACTAACCTCCCGGGTAGCACGCGACGTTTTAAAGACGCCTTTTTTACGTCCATTTTGCGTCTGAACGTCTTACGTCCTGAATAGACGTCTTAAAGACGTCTTTCTGGAGACGTCGTTTGAACGTCTGAAGAATAAGACGTCTGTTTCGAGACGTTTTAAAGACGTCTTAGAGACGTCTTAACCACTTCGCTACCGAGGACGAGATATCTTCCACGATTTCGATGAAACGATGTTCTGGAGGAAATCCACTTGACCACTTTAGAGTGGAGTAGTCGAGTTTTATCGACATCCTGGAAGCGAGATATCTCGTCCACGGTAGTGAAGTGCTTAAAGACATACCGTTTTCGAACGAAAGAGGTTCAGGAGACGCTCGGAACCCGTTGGAGACGTCTTTAAGACGTGTTTAACCCCTTGCCCTGCAATATCGTGTCAGACACGCGATGATGATTTTGAGCAGAGTCTAATAAATGTGTTATTAATTTCCTTTAAACCGAAATAAAATTCTACTTGTTTGTGTTGATGTACAGCTATTGGAATTCAGAGTGAATGCTACAGCTAACTGCAAAGAAGTTCTAATCACCGAAACCTTAAAATAAATCGTGAAGCAAGGGGTTGGCGCGACGAATCAATACAATTGTCAACCGATTTCTCGAGACTAATTTCTCGAGACTAATTTCTCTCGAATTCCGATCTGGATATTTCCATAATTCAGGAGCGAACGGGCGAATGTTCAGGCGCGAGCAACGCCAGCAGATGGTCGACTCTCGATCGTTAATTAGAATTTCATCGGCGGTGCTCGATCGCCACACCTGATTTGTCGGATCTGTCCGTATAATTCGAAGTCCCCGACGAACGATCGGGCGCGTCGAATCGTTTGTAGCCCATCAGCCGTGACACGGCCGCCATCGCGCGGCCCATTAAAAATAACATCGAGAGACACGGCTGACGGAGAGAGGAGTCCGTCCGGCGACGAGGAACGTTGTTGTTGCCCGTCGCATAATGGCGCTCCTAATCTTTATTGGCACGGGAACACGTCTCGCGGCCCGTTAATATCGGAGTCGCGTGTATTTTATGACGCTCCGACAAGTGTAACAGCGGCCGCGGTTTTCGATGCTCGCTGTTAAATCGAACCTAACCGCCGCGTACCGTCGACATTGTTTCCCGGCAAGGCCGACGGCTACCTGTTTCCCCGGTGTTCGCCGGCACCCCGACGCCATCTTTAACGACCGTGCGCCGCGATATCTCATATTCGAACTGATCTTTCGGAGATACCGCGCGCACCGTGCTCTCGGCGTCTCGGGTGCCTCGCGTACATACGTACGCGATAAATTCGTCTTTTTCCCCGGCTACATATTCGCGCTCGATCAAGATTAGACCCGGCCAGGAACAAGCCACTCGGAGAAACGCTTCGACTTAATAACTGTCCAATCGCGAAACGACGCTTAAATGATGACGGCGTTCAACGGAAATGTATTTCGTAGGGCCGACCGCCGCGGCCGGTGAAAGTGGACCGTGCTCGTTTCGATCCAGCGAACGGACAGCGGAAACGCGCGTAGATATCCCGCGAAAACGGAGCCTGTCGGTGCACGGCCGACGCCAGTTTTTCTTGCATCGTCTCGGGTCGCCGGAAAACGAATCGAGGAGGTTGCTTCCACGAGATTATTAGGAATTTAAAACTCGATCGATCCGAACACGCCGACAAAAGTGATCGCACTGTCGCCTAAGTCGTTTATAGGAACTGTTTGGGAGTCACGTGTTGGGGACAAAGCTATCCTTTTTTTACCTGCGACTCAAGGGTCTCAACGAGCAATTGTCATTTATTACTATACCTCCAGACCACTCGTAGGCCCAAGTCCAGCTATTTACCATTGTAACCTCGTAAGCGTACACCCGGAAAAAACAGATGTAAACCCTCGAAATTAAGATTTACAACCACCCGCACTCATACTCCTGTTCCTACTTCTACCGCTAATAGTTTTTCCACCAATAACCTTCGACTCCATCATCCAATCATTCCGTTTTTCCAAAAAACCACACCCACACCGAACCAAGATTTAGCTGCAGGAAAGAACCACCGATCAGAACCGTTAGCGCACCCGAAGTGTAAAGACCATAGAAAATAAACGATAGTACAGCATCCAGTGTTGCTTTATAACATCTTGTACATTCCATAAAAGGTGGTTCGGAACCCACCTTAATAAAAAGTAGGTCCCGCTGAAATTGGAAATTAGGCGATAGTTGATGATTGGTAAAGGGAGAGGTGGTGGAATGGATTTGAAACCCTGAGGGGACCAAATATCATTACATACATAATACCTTCCATAACAATCGGATTCGCGATCAGCGTCGGTCAATCAAGATTCGGCAGTTCGCGATACGTAACAGGAACAGGCGAAAATAGTCGGCGATTTTTCAAATAATAAATACAATAAATTCGGAGAATCGATGCTCGATCACCTCAGGTCCTACCGTGCCTCGGACACGAGAATCTCATCTTACTACAAAATCGAGCTTGTCCATGTTGGTAGTGGATTGTCCCTGCTGGTCGGACAGGAAGAATCCACCGAGTGTTGTACAGTGTCACTAAGAAATTGATGATGACTCTCGGGAGACCGAGGACATCTATTAGTCAAAGTAGACGCACTGTCGAATCTCTATGAACTGATCGTTTCCTCCATTTCCCTTACACCGGTTCACGATGAAGTATAAAGATCTCTATCAACGCTACACGGTGGACACGCCCACGGGATATTATTTGTCAACAAAATGACTACCTCAGGATCGACGGCATTCCGTCGTCGCGGGACAACGACTTTCGTCAAAATACTTAGTGTCACATCCGTGGTCCGTCCGAGCCTTCATCTAGTAGTAGTAGTAGTAGTAGTAGATCGTGTCGTCGGGGAGGGCGGCCGTGCCGCCCCCGCTTCCTTATGGCACACCGGGAAACCTAGTATCACAAACGGCGCTACCGACCCTCGGCCCACTTTTGGGTTGCAATTTTCCCTTCTTTCAGGCATTTCTCTATTTTATATAGCCCGGGCCGCTTTCAGAGAAGATGACCTACTAGAAGGGAGCGGTCATCATTGGTGGACAGGCCATGCTACCTAGTTTGGACAGTTTTTGAGCGTTTTACAGCTCGGTGTATGTAAGTCGGGCCTGTTCCACCTTCAGACCTGCAGGGTGTCTCGCCTGCCCTTTTGACCCCCCCTCTTCACCATAGTTCCTGATTGAATGCGTCAAATTTGAATACCATTTCCTACTCTTATTCCAGAATCTTACCCACTCCCTACCCTGACCCAACTGGATTAGGGAGCCTTCATCTAACCTCGACATTAAACGGACAGAAAAGTTTTGATGGTGACTGATAGTCCTCTTGAAATCTAGCTCTGTTACGGAAATCCACTAGGAGGTAACACACAATTCCGGCCCGCGTCCCAAGTAGGGTTTTGCCAACCGTCCAGGATTGGCATGGATTATCCAGGAATTGAAGTTGCTATACAGGATCCAGAAAGTCAAAATGTCCCGGATATATCCACTGGGTTCGTCAGCGTGAGAATATTGTGAAATTACTAGAAGCGCGAAAGAACCCGAATTATCGGGTCGGGAACACGATATTTTTTCGGGTTCGGGACGGGTACCCGAAAATTTCGAGATTGTCGAATATACCGGGATTCCCAAAAAAGTCGGGATTCTCGAAGCAATCAGGAATCTCGAAATTTTCGGGATCTACATATTCACAGAAGCTACGTTTTCCATGTATCTTAAAATTTTCACGCTAGCATAATTTTAACACGAGAAATTAAATATAGCACACACACGTGCTATCATTTTGTCTGAGAGTGCAGAAAGGGAGTGTAGAAATTGCATCTACAGGGTGAATTCGATAAAGCAGGACACCTAAATATCTCCGTTACTTTTCGTTGCACAAAAAAACTTCGTAGGACAAAGTTACACAAAGTAGGACAGTTGGCGTAACAGAAATACATCAAATGAATCTTACACGTTGAATTTTATTTATACCATTTTTCTGGGTTGAGGGTCATTTGAATGTCTTATGTGTTACATGCATGAATTCGTTATTTTGTCAGCTACAACATTACGTTAACGAAAATATATCATTCCATTTAAAAAAACATCGATAACCTTGAAATCTCATAAAAATGACCTTGAAATTTTTTTTCCCCTTACACCGTTATATGTGGCCCTTCAAACAGTGTAACTTTGTCCTACGAAGTTTTTTGTACAACGAAAAGTAACAGAGATATTTAGGTGTCCTGCTTTATCGAATTCACCCTGTATTTCAGTTTTGGGCAATACATCCAGGAATTCAGTCAGAAAAAGTTGGCAAGTCTAGTACCAAGTGGTGGAAGGAAGGATAGGAAAGTGGTGAACCGAATTTCCTGCGGCCCGGCATAGTTTCGAGGATGATCGGGGGACATCGGAGGGACGGGCAAAGGGTTCGGTACCTGGCAGGGGGTGCCGAGGCGGCAGCAAGAGGCGGGAGGGGTTCGGGTCGAGGAGTAAGAAAAGGCGAAGGGAGCGGGATGAGAAAAGAAATGCCACATAAATAGATGAGCTGTCGGAGCGGCGGGATTACGTATGACGGGACACGAGGACGGCGGAGGCGAGATGATATCTGGTTCGGGTAGGCACGGTGATAAATCTGTGGGCCTCTGTCAGGTGGAGGCGCGCAGGCAAAGAGCGTACGAAACGGACCGGCGGCGATCAGCTTCCTACCGCGCGCGCCTCCTTTGTCTCGTCGGTTCTCGGGATAGCTGGAATCGATCAAATCCTTACGAATTTCGCCACCGTGGAACGCGCGCCCGGATCACCGAGGCCCGCCTTCGGCCCCGGCTCCTCTCTTCTGGTGTCTTCGCGCTCCGGTCCCCTCTCCCCTCTCACGGATAACGATCGAACGATAGACGATAGCGATAAACGATCGAGCACCGTGGAATCCGACGAGCCTGTGCGGTGGCTCGTGATTGATTCTGCGCACCGATCGAACTATCGAGGGACGATTGAATCGATCGATCCGGAGACCGGTTGATTTCTTTTGTGGCGAATTTATGTTCGGCCGACCGGGAGGCCTGCGGAGTTTGGCCCCGGCCCGGCTCCGCTATCGGTGGAAGTCGATAGGGATTGGTTGAAAAAAGAGAAAACAAAGAAAGAAGGTTTTGATTTGTTCATTATTTGTCTCGATAGCTGACACGCCAATAGGAGCAAAATGGTGGACTAGTTGATTGAGTTGATCGATCGTCGCGGGTTGGTCTAGACCGCTTTTGCTCGTGTACATATTGTGACACGTACCGTGGGTGCGGACGAGAGTTCATTTGTATCGTCGAGTCTGACAAAAATTTATTCGAGCAAACGAAGAAGGCGAACGAAAATTTTTCGCAAGAAACCACGACAGTCTCTCTCTCGCATGAGTTATTTTCCATATTCTCGCATAGTTATTTTCCACGGTAATTGGGAATGGTCGTGTTCGCGCTACGAGTCGACTATGAATCTTGCCCGAGCGCGCGAAGAAAATCTCCGGAATGAGAAAGCCCTGCTGAAGTCGCATAAATTTCGCGAGCGAGCATTCCGACAGCGCCGTTTCTGCGTCCGCAGGATATTCCGCAAGACGTTTACCGTCGATCTAGTAGATAAATATCCGTCGTTCGGCTCCCCGCGCGCTCGCCGAAACATCCTACATTCTGCTTCCATGAAATTCCAGCCGCGTTAACTGCGCCAATTTTTTTTTTCGTAGCTGTTCCATGAGAATGGAAAAGGCGGAACGCGGTGAACGAGATTCGCTCGTATATCTCTTCCATCATCGAGATTCTAATGCGACGATCAACACGTCGTTCGTATTCCTCGTTTATTTCTCAGACTGTTCGAATTATTTCTTTAGCTGTTCGAAATTCGTTCCCATTTGATAAATAAGCGAGACATGTTCGTTGTGTTATTAACATTACGTAGCAGGACGAACACTTGATTTTCTGCAAAGGTAGGAGTGAGATAACAAATTCTTTACGAGATGATAATGTATTTCGATAAGCCGGAGCTCGCAGAAATCCAACGATCTTCGGGGCCTCGTTAGCGAAGTAAATCTCGTGACGCACCGAAACGGCGAGCTTTTCGCCCGATCCCGTCGTCCACACAGTTTTTAGAATCGATCCGGCGGCGCTCGTTTCCGTCGATAGAGGGAAGGTTCCCAGAATCCGTAGCCGTCGGCTGATCCGAAAGGATCGGACGTTTGTCAGTCCAAACGACAGACGGTATAAGGAGCTGGTTCGTCGGGCCGGCCCGTAACATCGAAACGCTCATAATCCCCGAAAAGAGAAGGCCGACGGGAACGAAACGTTTTAATCCGTAAACACGTCGTTCGTCGACGACGACACCGCCCCCTCGGGCCTGAGGGGTCCTACGCGACTATAATCTCCTGCATTTCGGCCACGCACACGCGCCCCATCGCGCGCCCGACGAACCCTCTCTTCCCAACCGATCCCGAACCGTCCGCGATCGCATTAGTCGCGCCTCGCTTTACCACACGCTCTCTCTCTCTCTCTCTCTCTCGCTCTCTGCTGCTTGAGAATTCCGAAAAGGAGCCCGGTCAAACGGATTCCGGTGACTCGAAAAATCCAGATCAAGCGACGCGAGTCGCCCGGCCCGACCGCCGGAATTAATGGCGAGCGCTCGAGGGCGTGCTTTAAATTTGGAACAAAGCAGCGACCGACACTCGCCGCACACCCGGGTGTTAATTTATGCCCGGCCGTCGCCGAACTAGAGTCGATTCCGAATTATCTTCGCCATCGGAAACCCGAATCGCTTCTCTTTCGCCTCGTTTCGCCGCGGACTCCCTTTCCGTTGGTTATTTCGCTTTCTTTGGCGAGCTCTAATTGACTGCAACGACGTGGAGAGTCTTGAAAAGACCGCGCGTATCGGACGCGGCAATTTATTATCGTCCGAAGTGGTGTTGATAGTGGTTCCTTTTTCACCGTGGACGGGTCCCTCGTTATCTCGACTTATTGTACCTCATACCTGACACAGTGGTCAACGATCAATGCGATGGGAAGACGAACGATTGACTCTGTCGATTCCCTTTTTGAGAACGTACTATCCATTCGTAATCGCGTTTGTTCCATGAGCCGCGGAGAGATTTTTATTAGGTTCGATCGGAGTATCGTTCACGGGAACGGACGCCACACGTAACGTCCGTCTGGTTCGTTTCAAAAAAGAAATAAAATTGCAATGGCCTTTGGCAGCAAATTGGCGATGATCGAAGGACGAACACTTTCGCCTAATTTCGTCCATTGTTGACCGTGTGCCTGGAGCAAGGACACGTTGCATGATGGACACGCGTCGGTGTTTGCAATTCTGTGTCCTCGGTTGTTTATGCTAATAATTTTAATCTTCTCGGCTGCTGTTGCCAATTTACCGAACTCCTTTTGAAATCGTACAGTGGCTGCAGGGTATTTCCAATAGTCGGTACATATTTCAAACATACCGAACACTTCGCGAGGACTGAATTTTTCAAATAATAACTTAGTCCGCTGATTCGGTCAGTCAAAAAATTCAAGCAACCCATGCGTCGGGGAGAGTTACAATAGCACCATAAACGATATCAGCGAAAGAAACGGTAGAGTGTTCGAACGGCAAAGAAAATTTCCCGTGTTGGTCTCCGGTTGCCACACACAGTGACCGCAGGATCATTAGCGAATCTTCAATGACCCGGTCGAGGTTCAGCCTCCCGCGAGCCGGGCATGCACCGGTCCGTTGAACATCTCAATTTGGGATTCGGCTCGGACAGATTCCCCCGAAAATCTCGCGACTCCCGCGGCGTGTCCGCGTCATAATCCCGTGTTCAAGGTGAGCCCGCTGGGTGGGATCGGGGCAGCTCACCGATTCGTGTCCCGACAAAAGGTGCTGAGCGAGAGAGAGAGAGTCGAACGGCAGAAATCGGCGGCTCATGTGTGCCCGATCATGGCAAAAGCAAACACACGTATCGTCTACCGAGGCAGAAAGGGGGCTTTGGCGGAGGGCAGAAGACACGTATCGCTTAGGGAAGAAGAAAGGAGACGAAGAAGGTCGGTGGTACTTGTAGCCAGCCGGGGTATAAAGGTTAATGAGCGCGCAGGCGCAACCTATTATTTCAGTCTGTTGGGTTCCTGCCCCCTCCCTGTTTTCTGCTAGTCATCATCCCTCTCGTTCCCTCCCGCCTGCTCACCTTACGCTCGTCCTTTTCACCCTTTCGCCTGTCCGTCTCCCTCCCCCGGCCCCGTGTTGCTCTTTCTCCTACGGGATCGCGGTGTCTTCGTCCGGCGAACGCCGAACCGCCGAGGGCGGCACGAACCGATAGAACGAGAGGAACGAGGGAGGGGTGTGGGAGAGCAAGAAAGACGGTCAGAGACAACGAGAGCCAGAGCCCGGAGAGGTAGGAATCCGTGCGAGAAGGAGGAAAGAGCGAGATCAAGCAACGGCGGAGGAGGAGGAGGAGGAGAGGGCAGCCGAGCGTTCCCAGGAGAAGGGAGAAGTGGCAGACCTTGAGCTGCCACGAAGCTCTGGACGTCTTCATCCTGCCTCAAGCTGTGCTCCGGAGCGCCGGAACGACGCGATCCGACCGCTCTCTCTCTCTCTCTCTCTCTTTCTCTCTCTCTCCCTCTCTCTTTCTACCGTCTGCTCTCGACGGAGTTTCACGAAATCCTTTAAATTCGTACGTACCGCGGATTGGCCGGCGTCAAAGGATGCCGGCTTTGATCAACGGGACTCGGGCCGCCAGCGGCGACCTCGAGAAATCGCGTGATCCGCATGCTTCCCCTGGACACACGACTTTCTTGACGTTTCGGCTCTCTCGATGCTCGTGCTGCCTTGGTTAGATCGCTAGACGGCGAACCCGCGCTTTTTTTTTCTTTTCACCGAGGTGTTCGGACTTGAACTTCTGGATGGGTTCTCGGTATGCCGCTCTACATGAAGGGCATCTCCCTCCGGGTTATTTGCGATCTGCTCAGTGCGAGCCGCGCTCGCGGAATCCTCTCTTAACATGCGAGACTTCCCACAATGTTGAGAGTCGCGTATTACGAACATTGTCGAGAATAATGCGCTTCGTAGATTTACGAGGAACAAGGTTGCACGTCGGTACACAATGTTCCAGGAATATTAACCTCTTCGGAGGTTGTCGCGAGCTTTCACATCGACAATGACAAGCTGCCGTAGGTATATTGAGACACGAAGTCATGTGTAGGGGTGCCGACCGTTCAGGAATGGCTTGGAGTGTTCAGGAATTGAGATTGCTGTCCAGAATCCAGATTGAAAGATACCAAATGTGCTTGCTCTGAGGCATTTTCCTCTATCTCCAAAAACAAGCGAGTTATTCGGGTGTTCTGTTTTAAGTGCCTCACCCTGTATACATATCAGTTTTGAGCAATATATCCAGCAATTGTCATAAAGATGGCAACCCTAGTCGTGCGCCAAGGCGTTGTCCGTGAATACCTCGTGGCGCAAGTGGGTTAAATATTTTGTCCCGGTGGAGGGTAACGTCCCAGCAAAGAACAAAGAGTCCGTCGAGACTTTTGGAAGATCTGGTTCCCGTGTGTACACCAAACATTTCTCGGAATTCCTAATCAGCGTGTCCATTGTGCCCGGTCACGTCTCTCGAGCGCGCCCTCCGCGTCACGAAACTTCACGTGTGTGCTGCTGGGCCTAGCGGGTCGCTAGTCGCTAGACAAACCGGGCAGCACCCTCTCTGTCTCTCTGTTTGCCGTCGGGTCCACGCGTCCTCCTCCGTACGTCGAGATCCGTAGAAGGTGGGTACGTTGCACGTCACCCGGCCGGCAAAACGTATCTATTCGAGGGAGCGACGAGAATGGACGCGTATCTCTGCACGCGAGCAATGCCATTGTGCTCCCCTCGGCGATCGGAGGGGGACACATCCTCTCGACGTTCCAGCGCAGCAACGACGCGTCGACGTTACAAAGGGCTGGGTCGGGATAGGTCAACCGCGAGTACGTATTCTGGTCCTCCATCCCCGGGGCCCGTGCCTGCACGTGCACGCCAGTGTTTAGAGTGTTTTCGATGAGAGATCCATGCTAGAAAGTTTGACGGACAACCGGTGGGAAGCTGTGGAAGAGAGGAGAGCCTCGCGTGGGAAACGGGGATTCAATATTTCAGATTCCTGCGCGGTCTGGGGCAAATTTTTCCTCGTCCCGAGAACATCGCTCTATGATTGACACGTTGACAACGTGACGGGTGTGATATTTACACTATGCACGTACATCTTCGGGCTGCGAAAAAGCTGTGTTTCAGTTACGGTGAACGTTTTAAAAGTGCATTAGTAAAACAGGAAGTTCAATAGAATTTAGTGTATGGCGGCTATTAGGTCCACTGAAAATATCAAGTATCGTCGGAAACAAGTAAAATTGGCGAATAGAGATTTGAATGGATCACAATTCCTATGAAATCGTCAAAAGAGTACCGATCCCCTCTTCCTTCAAAGTTGTCAATAAAACTGAGACCTTGAAGAAGTACTAAGCAATCGACAGCAGGATTGCTTCCCCCTGGAAAATCCATACAGTATTATCTGCGTAAACATGCGATTCAGTAAATTCCGAAGGTGACGTACCCCAGAAATTCTCACCGGCGAGTCATTTTCTCCAGAAACGTTGCCCCTCGACGGGGAAAAAAGTCAACCGAAACGTGCATGTTAGCCGCGAGGGGATTGTCTAAGACGCGTTTCAGTTTTCCCCGGGTCCGTGAGCAAAGGTGGACCACGGGGATCGTTTGAAAGAGGACACCCTGTACACGTGATCCTCTCCCTTCTAGGTCGCGGATCAGGTCGGTTCCTTTTGTGAGGACGATACACGTCACACGACGCGGTGTATAGGAGCAAGGGTGCCAGAAGAGGGTGAGATTTAATGCAGTTCCCACTCGCGTCCCCCCTTTTTCTACGGTGTTCGTTTTGCTCTCTTCGCGCGACCTCGGAGTCGCTGCACGCATCCTCTTCCTCCGGCTCCGCTCGATTCGCTTTTGTGGCAACCGTTAAATTGGCTCTTCGGGGTACGCATCTGTCGCTAATACTATGGCCGACGCGTCGCTCCTCTGCCGGGCCGGGCCGTAAAAATACGTTCGCCGCGGGTTTCCTCGCCGCTACCCTCTCCCGAAAATAGAAGCCGCGTGTTTTTAGGCTCCGGGGAGGACCTGTCAAAGTTGATTTCCGTGGGCGATACACGCGACGCGACGCGACAACTTCGCCCGAAACGACGACGTTTAAGTCCCCTAAGAGCACGTTCCTCGCGTCCGCTCGACGTCCCGGCTCCGGAAAGGATTTAAGATACCTATCCAAGCCCCTTTCGAAGCTGAGAAGATTTACGCGACGACTGTAAATCATCGACCGTCCGCTTTCAATATTCTCCCCGTTCGACAGAGACCATTTTTGTAGCGACCGAGAATAAGTGTGCGCCTCTCTTTGGCCGCGGTTCTATTCGCGGTACTTAAGAAACTGTGTCGTTATTCCTGCGCTGACCTCTACGGCCACCGGCTGTTTAATTGATTGGTCACCGATCAACGTCGGCGATACGGAAAAGATTCGGGATAAATGATTTCTCTTGGAATTTGTTAGATCATTCGATAAATAGGTAACCATTAGGAGCGTGCCTTCCGTAGCGCTGATAATAGTTAGTTAGAATCATAGAAGACCGAGAATAAGTTTAATGATCCCCAGCACAGCGATGACCAAAGGAAATCCCTCGGTCTCGCATTACCTACGTTTTAATTAGCCGTTCCAGTATCTTTGACTCGCATCTCAGTTCCGCGGGGTCAACGCCGTCAGAGGAGCTGGGTCATCCTCTTTGCAGCTGCTAAGAACTAGTTAATTACCATTGAGGTATACTTCTTCTTCCCAGCACGATCCGCGTTTAATCTGTCGATCTTGCTGCGATCAATTTTATCGCGATTTCGTTCCAATACTGGCGATCGTTCGAGTCTATCGAGTTTTATATCCGAAAGGGAATAACAGTCTTAATTTGAAAGGTACCCAGGTTCGAGAACCTTTTGTCCCACATTCCTCGCAACCTACGGGAAAGATCTCTGGACACGTAGATCCACAAGTGAGGAGCCTGGAAACCAGATCTATTTCAGAAATCATTCCTAGCTGGTGACGACCTCGCGTCTCAACGATTGCATCTAACAAGTCAAAGAATTCTTGGATCTACTAGATTGGAACCCCGAGATCTCTCGATCCGGAGAGAGTGTCTCGCGTCCTTGGATCCAGCGATCCCTTGGCTCAGGTCTATATGTAGATTAGGATGGTCTCTAATTCGTATACCTAGGACTGAGTGCAGCCTGTTAAGTACCTCCCTTTCTCTTCCTTCTGAAATAAAATTCATGCGACGTACCTCCTGCCACAGAACTGTCAAACAATTTAGCAGTGAAAAACGACGATAGCGGTGGCAAACGCGTTAACGGATAAAAAAGAAGTGGTTGCTTCAAGGCTGGATTTCGATTGTGAGATTGTGTCCCGGATTTCTGTGACTCCGATCGTCGAGACCCGATCGTATCCGGCGGCCCCGCGTGTATCGCGTTGCTTCTGGTCGAAGTTGCGGGGCCGAATTACGAAGCGATCATCGATCGCGTCTCAGCCTCATTAGGCCTAGTAATTACAATCTTGTCGTGGGCATCACTCCGACTGTGTTACGTAACGAGCACAGGCGCACCTGCGAGATCGTGACGATATTTCACCGTTTTAATCAGCCCCCTGTCCGGTGTGTATCGCCTCGAGATGATCGGATACGCGGAAACCATCGGCTGGTTCCGTGATTAGAGCGTATAGCGACTTCCTCCTGGCTCGGGCCCTTTTCTACGATTACTTTGAGCGACACGGCGCTGCCGGTTCTCCGTTCGTGAGTGCATACTCGATCGGTCCCGCCGATGTTTACCCGGAGTCTCCGTGAAAATTCTTGTTCCTCGCGGACGGTGATATCTGGAAAAGTGATCGCCTACCGCCGCGCGGCTGTATCCTACTTTCCAGAGTTATACCTCTCGTTAGCGATGGTAACGCGTGCGTAAATCGCGAGCTCTGTGCGCTTCATTAGGGAAACCGTTTTCGAGTCATTAACGGTTCCTCTTCCTACGATGAAATTACGTGGCCGTGCGATGGGAGATTGCGCCGCTTCCTCTTTGTAACACGGCGAATTATCTTCGCAGAGACGTTCAC
Organism: Lasioglossum leucozonium; assembly: GCA_028454225.1. Taxonomy (NCBI): domain Eukaryota; kingdom Metazoa; phylum Arthropoda; class Insecta; order Hymenoptera; family Halictidae; genus Lasioglossum; species Lasioglossum leucozonium. Next base: position 5,579,114 of record CM052216.1, on the reverse strand, counting down.
CCGGGGTAAAGTAACGAGTCCTCTAGTATCTTCGATCCTAAAGTCGCGAGAACCTTCTTACGGGCTCTCCTATGTTGTATGTATACGCACATAGAATTTTCCAACGGTCAGCCTCCGTCGTGGACGCTCTACGCAAAGCACGCCGTGATCATTCACCGAAACGGACTGGAATGTGGAACGGGACAGTCGGGGATATTTTTGATTTCGATCAAGACATTCATTAGTCCCGTTCATTAGTCAAACGTCCTAATACTTTCGACCAGCGTCGCAAGCTCGGGAACCACCGCAGCGTATACCTGACCGGAGATTAGCATCTGATGATCCTTCACTCCGCGGAGACTGGTGATGACTTATAACGCCGGAATATCCCTGTGACAAAATCTACAGGTACCTGTTCTAGCAAGAGAGTAGGTATGTAGTTTTCGAAAGAACAGATCTGTCCGTTCTGCATCGGTCGCTGTGGATTCCGAACTGAGAGGTCGCAACGGTGAGAAGAAGTCGACTAAAGTCGAGTAAAGCAGTGCTATTCAAACTGTGCTCCAAGGAACCCTGGGGTTCCGCAAAATGTTAAAGGGTTCCGTAAACGTACATAAAATATTTATAATAATAGTTCTTCAACTTTTATCATAATATCATAAAGGAATATTAAAACGTTTGTCTTTACTGCTCGTGCCGCGCAACAAGTCTCACGGGACGGCACAGAAGCAAAGGGGGTCGTCACTCGCGTCCAATGGTAGGATTTTGATGTCACACACTTCAGACAATTCGGCTAGAACCTTAGCTGCATTCCTGCGAGAGGACTTCTTGCGAGGCACGAAGGGTACTACCCAGATTGTGATAATCCTATTCTTTATGATCGCGGGTCCGGGAAATAATTTCGTATAAGGGTTCCTCAAATTTGGCAAAGTTTGAAGACCACTGCGGTAAAGAGTATCAGCGAGGAGGAACCGGACTCCTCCCCGAAACGGTCCCTGGATCCAGACAATCCGCGAAACCTCGGGCCACTATTGGAGAACACATTTCCCCGGAAATGGGGGCGGGCGGGAGAGAGGGGGTTGGTCCCATGAATATTTATACACTGGCCGTTTAATCTAGTTTCACGAGGGCGATTGTGGCCCGCCACCGGCCCGACAAAGTCCGAATCATTATGTCCGGCCCACGCATTCTTTCCGCGGCGCAGCGGTCGGAGGAGGCCCGTCTCTCAGTGTCTCTTTTTGATCGTGGTCTCTCGTCGAGAGAGCTGAGTTGAGGCGGCGGCTGCACCGCGCCCGGAGAAAAGAGGAACGTCCGCGAGGCTCCAAAGGGAGAACAGAGGGAGGAAGAGATTGGGGAGAAAGAGAACGGCTCGAGGAGGACGAACAGGACGAAGAACGCGAGAGAGAAAGAGCGGGAGAGAGGAGGGGCGGGAGGGGAAGGCAGAGGAGAAAGAGAGGGATGGGAAAGAGGGAGAAGGGCGGCTATACGCCGCGCCGGCTGCACCGGCGGTCGAGGTGGTCCGAGCTCTGCTGGTGGCCTGCTCTCGCACTTACACACTCGATCGCACATTCGATCTTGGGTCGCGAGGCATCGCAGACGACCTCGGACCCTGCGTCACCGGCTACGTGGAAAGAGAGGCGGCCTGGGGACTAGCCGGCGCAGAAACCGAGAACTGGATCGGCCGTACCTTCGGGCCTAGCGCATACTATTCGCCTCTTCTTCTATCGATACACGGTTTAATCGGTGTCGTAAACGGCCCCGATCGTCGCCATTTTATCCCTGAACAGGTGACGACCGACCGCTTCCCATGCTCATTAAAACGGCCACTCCAGAAAATTTGTCGTTTCGAATTTTAATCGTTAAACGTTCGTTTCGCTGCCTTTCAACGTGAAAATTATCTTCGTGTTTTACTTATTTATCTCTAGTTAGAATTGAACAGGTGTTTCAATCAAGCAAACTATTTTAAACGCTATTTCTTCGCAGCAGTATCCAACTGTGATCCAGTTGTTGGGAAAGGTTTGTTCTTTGAGTTTCACCGATGCATCCCGAATCGGCTTTGGAATTATGTGTATCACATGTTCCGCGGAGGCCTGTGTGTAGCCGGACGTCGTTTCATACATCACATTCGACAAGAGTATAATCCGAATGCACGGACTCGGCGAAGAGGGACGAGGCAGATATTTCTCTCGGCGAGCCACGAGTAGGCCTAGCGATCAAAGAATCCGCGCGGAACGGGCCCGCGTGCCGGCTCCGCTTGTTTTTCTATAACGGGCCGCGGGGGTATCGTTAATCGGCGACTCTGATTTAAGAATATCACCGGTGCCGTCCATTGTTTCCAGCCGACGTTTCCTGGCTCGCGGCCCTGGGGAATGCCGGTAGATCGCGCTGGACCCAGCGCGTGGGCGTCGATCGGCTCGCGTTGGCTGCCGATCGCGAGAGATCTCCTTCGGTTAAATCGCGGGACAAGCCACCGGCCATAAATTTCAATCGCGTACCTTAACTTCTAATCTCGGGACAGGCCTGCCAGACGGCACACGCGACGATTTCACTGTAGCCCCGAGAAAAATCGACCTCCACCGATTTCGTTTCGTCTCGCCTCGCAGTCGCGCCCGTCGTCACGTCAATTCCTAACCGAAGGAATTGCAGCATCAATTGAAATCCGACAAACAGTTCGAAAATGCAGTCTCGCGAGTACGATAAACAACTAGATCAAAATAATTGAGGCTATGTTGGAAATATTTTCGCCATTGAGCTTGCACGAGGTGCAAGGCAGGCGAACGAAGAATTTAGACAATTCTAACAGCAGGCTGTTTAGCGGTCATTTTTTAGAAATTCAGAAAAAGTAAATGTTACAAATATCAAAACGGAGTTCGTAATTTAACAAGTTCGAACTTTACTGAAATAATAAGACACTGGTATAAAAACCTCGACGGATTACGAGGAAAAGCCGAAGCAAGATGTAATAGATTTATTCAATGCAAATAAATTATACATATATATCATCCTACGAAAGCTCAGGACAACGCATTTAAAGTTAACGCAATTCGACTATTACATCCTGAATGGCCATTCTAATATAAAAGTAAGAGAGCTCTCTTACCGTTTACTATGAGGTCTCCACGCGCAGTGATCAACAGCAGAGTTCCACTGGACCTCTGCACAATTGCCAGCTTGCCCTTAAGACAATCCTTCGCTGGCAGCACTACAGTTAGCCTTGCGATCCGTCCCAGCTTCGGTATGCACTGCAAAGGAGCTACAAAGCTTCCAAGTGCACCAGACTCTCAAATGTGCAACCGGCCTGGTAGAATCCAAGTATTGCCGAACCGAGTGAACAAGAACCCAACGTCCAAAACCATCATTACCCGGGATCACTCGCGGGATACTCAAGACTCAAACAACACTCAAAAAGAGTTACCTAATCGCGGAACAAACTCTCGCGTCGTCTCTAACATTCTGACAATCGCTCATTTCATTTTCAGTCATCTCTATGACAACGTCAACTAGTTAATCGCGACCACCGTGAATCGCTCTCCAGACTCGCGTATATACATAATACACGTCGAGACAATCGTCTTTCGTCACGGTGCATACGATTGACATTATAAAATCATAACACGCAGAGAAATCGCGAACACGGGCTTTGAAGCGTGGAAGAAAAGGGTTGGGAAATGAAAATATTCGGAATTTTTCTGCTTACGACGGTCGACGCTGCGAGAAACATTTTTCGCGTGATTTTCGGTAATTGCCGGTCGGTGGATGTAGCGCGAGATGGAGGGAGATCGGTATGGAGATCGTTGTTAATCAACCGGAGACCACCATGGCCAATCTCGGTGCCAGAAGGAGCCGCGAATTAAAGTCTCGGCAGAGCGGAGAACACGATTTTACGAGCGGAGGATGTCCGCGGTGGGGCTAGCAGGCCGCATTAGCCTAATCGTTCGAGGCCGGTCTGCCAAATAAATTGGCTGATTTGCATGGGAATTAGGAATCCCCCGTGGACCTCGGCAGGTAACCGTGTGCGCGAGCCGATCTATCGCACGGCCCATCGACGTCCGGTGTCTCCGATTCTTGCGAGACCTCCTCCGCTTCGCCGATCTTCTTCCTTTTTCTCTCTCTCTCTCTTTCCTCCACTTTGCATTCGTTTCCGTGCATTTTTCGATCGCACAAGATGCTCGGTTTAAATGTATATGTATGCAAGAATTCCGTGGTTTCTTCAAGAGACTCTTTCTTCAAGGAAGTCTCACCGTCGGGACGGAATTTCGATGATCAGATCGGATCGTGTTGGAGGTCCTTATTTCGGACGTCGGCCACGGTTAAATCTTCTTTTATAGCGGAACCCAGCTGCTTTTTTTTTTATTCCTGCGAGCCCCGAGATACTATCGCTCTCTGTCCGTAGAAAATTTTTGCGTAAACACTTTCTTCCCGGCGAAAGGAGTGTCGATGAGTTTAATCGAATGCCGAGCGCGAGACGTTCCGTCTACCTCTGAGGTGTTTGAAGTATTGAATGGGAGAAGATTGTACTCGGTTAATAATAAGGATAAGGAACACTGATACATAGACTCTATTGAGTTCGGTGTGCGAAAGAATATACACTTTCTTACTGCTGTGAATCGGCCATACAATGCAAAACGTATTCTCATCTTTCTAACGCGTGCGACTCCGAGGAACGCAACGTCTCCCGATAGACATCAGCTTCCACTTGACATGATTCATGATTCATAGTTCAACTAAAAGAATCAAGTCTTTTCTCGAATGCAGTTTTATAGCTAGTCTAGGTGAGCGTCTAGATACGAGGACTTCCTTCTACGAGTTCCAAACGCATTCGAACCGGCGAATTAACGTTCCGTAGGGAATACTTTTCACATCGCCGTGAACTCCTGCGCACGTAAGGAAACAATCTTCTTACGCTGTAAAGCACCGAATGAAACGTTTAATAACCATCCGCTAATCGCCGATAACGAATCCATGCTGTTTATGCCCGCGTAATCGGGATCCGAGCTTGACGATAACGCTGAACGGTTTAGGTATCTACTGATGGAAGTAGAAACGACTCTAAGCAACCGATTCCCTCGGTCGTACGGTGCACCAACCGTGAAAGATCGCCCCTTAAATTCGACGATTCTTATCCCATCGCGAAGTCCCCTGCTCACGGGAGTCTCAGGGCACTAAGAATATCTTTATTAAGCGGCTGCGAAAGGTCTGTCTCTCTGGGCGAGAAGTCGTCGAGTGGGTTTCCGTTTACGGCGAGCGGAGTGTCGCGGAGGTGGTTCGCGAAAATAATGCGAACTGAAAATCGAGTCGATGGAATAATGACGCCGGTGTGCGAGTTTGTAAACGTATTGATAAATAATTCGTCGCGAGTATTGGCCGTGCTCGCCGAGGGACAGTGGCGGCTGGCGTGCTCTATGACATTACCGCGGCGAATTATCGATCATCGAAATTATCCACGGATTCCTCTCGATCCCCGTCGATAATCCCGCGCTTGAATAATTCATCGCGCTGTAAACCGACGCGCAGGGGATTAAGAAACGTTAATTACCATAATTTCTCCTCGGAATTCTCCTCTAGAATCTCGGGATCGGGGTTCGGGTGCGCGCACGGCGCGGACTATACTCCGCAAAAGCTAGCCTCCTCCCCGTGTAGTGGTGCGCCGCAAACATGCGTAATGGTGGCGGGCGTACGGGCAATTAACATAATATTACCCATAACACAGCGTTCCTAATGGGATATTTATTGCGGGGTGCTCGGGCCGCTCTCCCCCTCCCCACACCTCCTTCCACCAGTCCCGCGGACCAAGTGCGCCGGGAGATCGTGCGAACCGATCTCGGGCTTCTCGGCCCCTTGGGATCTTCTTCTCACCTCGATTATCGCCGATTTTTCTCCCCCTTTTCTCCCGTTACCGTGCCTCGATCTTCGCGAGCAAGATCGACCCCGGTGGACACACACGAAACATGCGAACCTCCGACGCGACGCGACGGTGTTACCGTTTTGCGAGCGCCGCCGCTCGTACACCGCCGATTCTTCGATCGGTTTGCCGATAGCTACCATTTTGTTGCATCATGATTAATGGATGAGCTTCTTCGGCATTAAACACGGCTCTCTTCTTTCAATTCGTTTTCTTTCTTTTTTTTTTTATATATGAAACGCGCGGATCTTTATCAACGTATTAATATTTATGCGGCGATCCCCCGGGAAATTGGTATCAAGGTAAGCTCGCGTCTATCGAGAATTCAATCGGTCCTCGAGTACGCTAAGCTTATGAAATTTTTGCAACAGCAATTTCCAAGGATGTAACGAGGTTTTCAGTATCCTTGGAACGCGATAGAATCCTTAAACGAAATTTTTAATTATTTTTATGCTATCAAGTCCATCGGTGCATCCGGCCCAACAAATCGATAAAAATCAAGTCAACGATCGCATCGCGCATCTGCCATTAGCGATCGTTACGTTTGCATTTCACGCTGTCCCGTATCTCGCGGCAACATCTCCCGTGTGCTCTCTCGTTCGCAGTATTACCCACGATCTCCATATTTAACGAACGAAAGTTGAAACGTTTAAACAAGTCCGATGTAGCCGAGCGAAGGAATTTCGTGAACGACGTTCGCTTAATTGCACAATAGATTCGAACCATGAGAAATTTTCATAGGGGCTGTCAGGGTGACCGGCGGATCGCTTAAAATCGTCGGAGAACCGTCTTCCCACATCCAATTAGATCCAATTTCTCTTTCTCCCGGCAACCGGGGTATCGTCGTTCGACCAACGAGGCCGGAGGCTCGCCGGCGAGAGTTCAGTGAACAGAAACGGTTCGCGCGAGCCGGGCGCGGCGACCGTAAACAGTGTCCTCTCGACCGCCATTTTGCGAACCGGCAAGCGAGGAAACCGGGGCTGTTGTACGGTCGGTTGTTTCGCGTTAGAAGCGACTTTTTAGCCGGCGATGTTTCCGCGCTAGCCACCATAGAAACGACGTTTTGCCGGCGCATTTACGGTGCACGCGGGAAAAGGAGGCGGTCGGGAGAGGATTACCGGCGCTTTTACGGCGGTTTTACGGTCGCCATTATCTCTGTGTGCGCCGGATTCCCGAAACTCTACGATACCTCGAAGGACGCGGAGGGGCCCCCTGGCCGGCCTCCTCTCGGAGATAGAGTTCTCGTTAAGCGGGATCAGCGGGAACAGAAACAGTCTCGAGTGTCCTTTTCGAGTGTACCGGACGCCCGCGTGCTCTTGGTTTCTGGTTCGAGATAGACAGAGAGGGAGAGAGAAAGATTGCGCGCGGTCGTATCTCACTCCCGACGAGACTTGATAACGCTAATTAGGCACCGACAGACCGCTATCTACCTCTCTCTCTGTTTCTATCTCTGTGGCTCTTTCTCGCTCGTTCCCCTCGCAGGATCCGTTTCTTTTTAAGGGGTTTTAAGTGGAGTCGCGCGTCGCTTGTCCTGCACCGCGTTCTGTCCTTTTATAGCGGCTTTTAAGCGGTGTTTCCCTCGCGAGAACGCTTGTCGGCCGGCGGGTACGGCTTGTTCCGCTGCGCGAAAATTGTCCTCGAGGAATTTCGAACGCTCCTCCTCCTCTCCGTTGCGGGCGCGGTTGATCGTTCCCGACAGCACGTTTCTCGAAGACTTTGTTTCTTATGGGACTGTAAAATAACGTGGCTCCGCCTCACGGGAAGTGAAACTCGAAGAACCTGCGGACGAACTGGTTCGGCCTTCCGTTTTATCTCAACGACTTACTTCGCCAAAAAACTGATACCCGTCGAAGTTTACGGAGCCGCTGGTACATGCTGGAAACTCGCCGGTAACTCGCCGGCATTTTTTGGAAATTATATAACATCCTGGACGGCAACGCGAACCTGTAAACAGCAGTTTTTCAGCGACGAGGCAGAATAAAATTTGAAAGTTCGGTTAAGAGAGAATGAGTAGTTCGGATACTCGGAACTGGTAAAAGAGAATAGTATAATTTTAGAGCAGCGATAGTAGCAGGTAATTCCTAGTCCCGCGTTTTCATATTCCGTTCCCGTGCGGTGCGCGGTGAAAGTTGCGGCATTAAATTGTACTGTTTATAAGAAGACAGCTGCTCACGATATTTTAACCGGCCACGGTCGTCCTTCCACATGTTCCTCGGCCACGGGGGACCGGCCAAAAAAGGGTTCGAGGGATCGCGTTTGTGTAAACACCGAAACGGAACGCGCGCGGTCGCGTATGAAATGTGTCCAACGTGTTCCTACGTGACACGAGATCGTCGTTGCATTTATGGCCTTGGTCTGTCCACAAGTGGCGGTGAATTGAGAGTTAAATAATCTGATTCGGCTGGTCGGCCGGAGTATTTGCTCTCCTTTCAAGAGGCTTTTACGAGGTTAAGTGTTGGTCAAAAAAACAAAAAGGAAAAAACGTTTCGAGTACGTTGGAACAACAAACTAGAGGGGCCAGTGTTGTATAACAAATTAACACGTTGCCCACTTGTTCCTCGAGTGGTACTCCGTTGAATAAAACAAATATGTTAAAGCTGTTTCATATGAAAACGTTCCCATAAAAGCCTACGGACTACTCTTCAGGACGTTCACCCTGATGAATTCGGCTAAATTTCTCCCGAATCGGGAAAAATTTTTCCATTCAGAAGATCAACCTCCAATTCCAGCGTCTCCCAATAAATCGTAAGAGAGGGATCTCGTTCGGTGCCTTTCCCCGATCGATTATCGCTTCAAGCTCGCAGAGGGGTCTTCCTCTGTTTGCTCGCTAGTGTAGGACGAAGAGAGAATGAGAATGGGTGGGATGGGTCGAGGTGGGAAGGAGTTCGGCGTAGAGGCTAAATACAGGTTCGAAAAGGAGAAACGAATTACCTACGAATCGGCTCCGCATCCCCTTTTTATTCGTTGCTCAGTGGTCCAGCCAGGAGCGGTTCCTTTCATCCTCTTCTTCCACCTCGCTTGGGAAAACGACTACGGTCCTTTCGCCCAAAGCGGCCCAGCTCTCTCTCTCTCTCTCTCTTCTCTCTTTCTCTACGCCCTGCTCGAATCTCTCTTTCGCTCGCTCTCTATCCAGCTCTCGTTCTCGTTCATTTCGGTCTCACGTGGCTCGGTTCGCTCTCTTCCCGTCCCACGAACGTCTCCATTAGAAGCCGTCGCGCCTTCGGGCCTCGCGGTCTCCTAATTTGCCTACCGATCCGCACGATTTCGCTCCGGGTAGCACGAGAGGATGCCTCGGCCACCACGCCATCATCGAGAAAGACGCCCAGCCCTGCACCGAGCAATTTATTTTTTGAACGTTTGGCGTGCTTCGTACACGTTTCGTGCTCCGCGAACGCTTTGTCGGGCCCCTGGAACTGGGCCTCCTCTGCGGTTCCTGCGGGCTGCTCCCCCCGGACCCCGTGCCAGCCACCTATTCATCTCTCTCGTTAACCACCGGACATCTTCATCGGGAATCAATGGGTTCCCCGATGTCTCAATAATCCGGTTCCGCGAATTATACCGACTCGCGTCTCCGTCCGTCCGACCAGTTGCGGTTACACTCGCGTGATCTCGAGATCATCGTCTTCTGTCCACCGTTCCTCAAACGATTTTCCCTTTTCCTCGATCCTCTGCCATCGGCTCGAGCGGCTGCAATTATTCCTTGGAACGTTTAGACCTCTCGTTGCAATGGAAAGTTTAACATTTCTCGGTTGTTAATGATTTTCCGGAAAATCTGTGCACGAACGCGCGAAGTGTACACAGTCGTTTATAACTTCTCCGAAGCTCGCGGCATACGTTGATCCTCGCCGATTCGGTATCCTCGCATTAATTGGCAAATGAATCCTGCTGTACGCGATGAAAATAACAGGACTCGGATCACGCATCGCGGTGCACGCACGGAGCGAGTCCCAGCTGACGCTGCCGTATCACCTGGCCACCGATCTCACCTTTCCCCGAGGGGATAAACGCGTATGAAAATCGGTAATCGGCCGTCGTGGAAAGCAGTTACCTGCGATCAAGAAATCTCCAAGAAATCTCGGGTGTCCCACATCGCTGGATCCATCCGCGTAAATCGCCTTCGAGGTTCCGTGCTCCTTGGCCGGTTTCGATCTCGGCCGTTTCCAGCAAATAACATCGTGCGAAGGTAGGCCGCGAACCCGCACGCCAGAGTAATTGTCCGCGCGAGCATGGTCACGACTTCACGAAGGAACCGAGCCGCGAATCATCGTCGCGTACCTCCGCGGAACGTACAACAAATCACGGATAGGCGAGAGCTGATTTATGCGTTTGACGCGGGAACAATTGGAACATTGATGGAAACACAGGAGCTGCAAACAAGCGGAACGAGAACAATGTTACAGCCGTCACCCCAACTTTGGAAACAACATTTCTGTGTATTAACTTTAAAGATACAATTAAAATTTAACTATTAAAGATACTGAGTCAAATGATGTTCCTACATTGATAGCTACACCAGCATTAAAGCGTGCCATTTTATTTTGGCCTGCCTTAATAGTTCTTAACGCTAAACCTACCAAGCTTGCAAGTAACCGGTTGATTTTGCATTATAAAAATAACAAGATTTCATTTATTTGAACTTTTTGCGGTTCATATTATAACATCTGCTATACTAAATATATTTGTATAATCATTTATCATTAAAGCACCCTTATAATCACAATAATCGTGAAATAAAAAATCTGGAACCGGTCATTTGGTGGTAGGTTTAGTATTGATATGTAATATAAAATATTTGTTAAAAAAAAAATAGCGAATCAAATAAAACTGCACACGTTGCAGCTATAACAATTTTGAATTCTTCGAGCATACAATCAAACGTAGATTGACGTTGAAGAACAGATCGTCACGTACTCGATCCACGTAGTAAAAACTGCAATAATGCAACTCGATTCCCAAGGTAGGATTATTACCCTCGTTATCTTTTACGTTCTGAATTAAAACGTTTTTATCTTAGGCTGCTATCTTTATGTACAGATGCATCCTAAACACATCACGGCAACACTAATTCTGTGATCAGGAGAGATTAAATTCCGAAGTTTATCGTTGTTTGTGTACATAATTTTTGATCGCATACCGCACTGCTACGTAGATAAAGTGAACGTTTCCGACCGTGAGGACGAGCGGAACTCGGAGCGTAAAAAAGAATCGCAAAACGACCGTTCGGCCATTCTACGCGATTCTTGCTAAGTGCGACTAACAAAGTACGGCGCGTTTCACGGCGTCTCAAAGCGCCAAGCGCCATTAGCGGAACTCATTAATAGAGTTTATTACCCTCGCCACGATGCCATTACTGTTTAACGTCACCATAAACGCGAGCTACAAACATCAAGCCCTCGACGCCGTCTCTTTACACGCTCGATGCTGTATATCGATCTCAATCGGTCCCGTCGCTGCAGTCTCTTTCCCCCCTTGATACTTGACATGGCCTTGGCCGGGGTCCCGCGTGGGCGGTGTGCTTGGCAAAGCAACGTTCGTTTCCACCTCTTTCTTCCGTCTAGAACTAAATCCTCTTTGGACGTCTACTACTTCAAAATATCATTGATGAAATCCATGGACTAAAGTAGGAAGAAAATTGTACTTGTTATAAAAGATTAAAAGCATCCAGAAGATTTTAATAAGCAGATTTTCGTGTGCTCAAAACGATAAATATTGATTTTTAATAAATCAGCCTACGAATCCTGAAGGTTTTCAACTGGATTGGTTCATAAGCTACGCGTAAGGGCTAGCAATTATAGAGGAAATACCGACATTGTAAAAGCAAGCCCTTGAGATACCTTGAGGAGTATGACTAGGGCCACTTTCACAATCACGAGGATTGCGCTTCCTCGGGAACGGGCCACCTCGTGCCCGTTAATTTAGCAGCGAAGATCCCGGGGAGCTCGGAGCCGTGGCGCTTGTAAAACGTTTCCGAGCAGAGCGTCGTTGAAAAAGCCGAGCACGGTCTATCTTCGAGCAGGTCTCCTCGAAACGGTTTACGAGCACGATGATGTATAAATATACCGCGTGTTAAGCGGCGTGTTCCCCTTTCGCTCGCGCCGCGGAGCAACGTGTTTTCCGGCGCGGAAAGGAACGCTCGCGGCTTCTGATCGCGGCGAGCAGAAAGAAGAGGGAACCGGAGCGAAAACACGCTCGCCGCTGGCCAGCTCCTCTTCAGCATCGCCGTTGGCCCGACTTAACTAACGCCTAACTCGGGCTAAGTGCGAGCCCTAACATCCGAGGGCCCCCGTTAGACATAAGGAAGTTCCCTCGTGCCTCGGCCGCTAATCGCTCCGGAGGAAATCTTGGACCTGCGTTCCTCCAGCGCGGCCGCGAGAATCATTTCACCTTCCAGGATAATGCCCGCCGCTAATACTCACCTCATTATCCTGTGGCGCATTCTTCGGGTTACGAGTGCTCGAACACTCGTTAATGTTGGAATCTGGGCTAGGGCTTCGTCGAGCTTCGACGGAGATTTACAAGGGGTTGCGGATCGGGGTAGTAAAAGGGTCGAGCGTTTTTGCAATTCCTCCTCCTGGAATGCGAGAGGTGTTGGAAGATCGATAGTACACCCTGATGAGTAGCTTTCCTGGTCTAGGTTGGCAGAACTACGGAGCTCTTCGTTTTTTCTTGAAAAGAGAACGTTCTTTAAGACTATGATTTTTAATGTGATTATTCGGGTAATAATTTTGCTGTTTGAACAGTTAGCTCGTAACAGTACTTTGTTATAATACTGAAAATTTATAATAATATACGAGAAACTCGTTATAATACTGAAAATTTGTCTCATATTTACCGATATCGTCCGAAACGGGTTAATCTCTTCGAGTTCAACGCATTTTTCTTTCGTTTCAGAACGTTCTGCAACTTTTGAATAGTTGAGACCAATTGTTGGTGACAAATCATTTTATAACAATTTCCCATTGTAGACTCCATCATCTGTAGACTGTAGATGTCATGCATTCATAATGAAAACAAATAGTAAAAACATTTAGAGAATTTAAATACACTTTTGCATTATTATTATCATTAGGAAAATAAATAAATACCTGCGTAGCTTCTGTAACTTAAAATTAATACAATTTCTATTTTCCATAAAAATCTACAATCTACCCAACTGTGTTCTTTTGTATTTTCTGAAACATTCTACGACTTGACTTCTATCATCTGTAGCTAGATTAATTCTGTAAGTCTTTAATCGCGTTTATACGTCTGTTTGTTCACAAACAACCACCAATGTGACAAGTGAAATATCATACACGAGAGATATCAACAATACAGGTTAGGAAATAACGCTTTGAGTGTACACAAAAGAACTGAGACGATGTCTGATGAAGATGTTGAGGCGTACCTTTCACTGCTTCGTAAACTTTTGCTACAACAACTTACAGATTGCCATAGAAACAATGGAATCTCTATTACTCTTGCGAAGTGTGTCTACGCGATTGTCAATTCTTCTTCGGGCTGCATTGAAGTGAATTGACTTCACTCAATCATCAGTGGCTTCGACACTTGACACGGAGAGATTGTCTATTACGAGATGGTTACTTTAAGCAACCTCAGTTGCACAATGGTAAATACGTTTTCTTCTGTTAATTAAAAAATACTGAACGACGCCTTCTGCGTTGCGTGCAACCATCTTGACTTTCTTCGACACTGTTTCCAGAGAGGGAAATCTTCCATGTAGAATGTATGAATCTTAGCACTGCCATCTAATTTGTATTGTTCAACTATAACCTGTATACATACACATAACCTACTGTACAGTACGATTACTCTCGGTGTCGCGTAAGAAGGTACCTGTATCGCGTATCCGTTGCGCGTCAGCCTTGTTGCAATGAATATTCATATACCAACAGACAAATAATTCGTAATTTGTATGGTCTTAATCTCTCCAACCGGTTTGACGTTTGTACGTCAACAAAAAAGAAAACTGAATGAAGGACTAGTTAAATAACTAACTAAACAACTGCTAAATAAATGAATAGAAAAGCTAAATAGATAAATGAATAAACATCTCGATATTTCCCTGAACGCCACGAACACACGATGGCGAACTAGAGATGGCGTTCAAAATCACTCGCAGTGATCACGGTTGTGATTTTTTCACGATCACGACTGTGATCTTCTTTATCTCGAGTCATAGTAATTCTTCGTCTTTGAGTTAAAAAATTATATTATTTATGTGATTAGTAGTAAGGTATAGACAATTTCTTATTTAAATACCAATACCAGACAATACGTTATTTAATAATGATAATTTGTGGCATGAATAATGATAATTCGTAGATCGGGATTATTTCTCATTCTATTTTTGATCCTGACTTTTTCATCTCAAGTCATAGGAATTCCTCATCTTTCGGTTACAAAATTATATTGTTTATGTAATTAGTAGAAAGGTATAGACAATTTGGAGACCAATACGTAGACTTATGTAAATACCAATACGTTACTTAAATAAATTATTATATATGTAACTTGGTATATTTAAGATTTATATTTAAGAAATTGGTATATTTAAGATTTATATTTAAGAAATTGGTATATTTAAGATTTAGTTCAAGCTTAAGATTAATATAGTTTCTTTATTTTTTGTTATGTAGCATGTCCCGAAAACACAGACTTCTACATAGAGTGATAGTGACCAAGAATAGTTATGTCCCTATGCTCTCCACTAATCAGAAGCGTTCACGAATCACTGTGAGAAATTACCGTGATTTGGAACGAACGTGATCGAATCACGAGTGATTCGGAAGTAGCAGTTTTTCCCATCTCTAATCGTGACGCCATGCGAGATAACTCCTTCGAAAGTGTACTAACCGATCCACTCTGCCCGACTATTTCTGTCAAATTTGCGTCGCAGTACAGAATTCTACGAATAAAAGAGACACGCGCTTCGAACGTCTCGTTTCATTTAATGGAACTCCCCGTAGGTAACGATTTCCTACCGAACGGGAGAACATAACCAAGAGCGAAAGTTTACAAGGTAATTGTGCATATTAGGGCCCCCCCCACCGATTTCGATGATTTTTTAATATGTTGTCAGAGTGAAGATTCTGAACAACTTTTTCCTTACATGTAATCGTCGCTCAGCCTTAGTTTTTGAGATATTTGCGAAAAACTGCAGTTACTACTACATTGAATTTTGCCTATACGTGCACGTCCGTGCTGTCCGTATGCGTCAGCATGATGCGACCGCTCGTCAACTGTTTCACTACGATTATCGAACAATCTATATACCGCGTGAACTTTTTAAAATATATGATGACGAAGAATTAGGGATAAACTTCCGAAAAGCCCATATCTCCGATTTTTTTATACTCTGGATTCTTACGTAAGAATTAGTACATATTACGACGACGGCTAACGACTGTGGATAACCCGAAAAGTTTATTTTAAGAACGAGCGGAAATGACATTAGTTTGAGTTAGGTTTGGCTTAATAATTCCCCACGGTTTATTATTAAACTAACTCCACCTCCAGATTAACAACAACTTCAGTTATCTAGCCAAACCTAATTCAAACAAATGTCATTGTCGCACGCTCTTAAAATAAACTTTTCGGGTTATCCACAGTCGTTAGCCGTCGTCGTAATATGTACTAATTCTTACGTAAGAATCCAGAGTATAAAAAAATCGCTTTTCGGAAGTTTATCCCTAATTCTTCATCATCATATATTTTAAAAAGTTCACGCGGTATATTGTAGATCGTTCGACAATCCTAGTGAAACAGTTGACGAGCGGTCGCATCATGCTGACGCATACGCACAGCTCGGACGTGCACGTATAAGCAAATTTCAATGTAGTAGTAGCTGCAGTTTTTCGCAAATATCTCAAAAACTAAGGCTGAGCGACGATTACATGTAAGGAAAAAGTTGTTCAGAATATTGAGTTTTACAACATATTAAAAAATCATCGAAATCGGTGGGGGGCCCGTAATATGCACAATTACCGTTTACAAAACTGCGATGGAAATCCACGTAGGTACGTATAGAGGCTCTGTTTTTCCCGGGAACAGGAGATTATCGTCTCCCGGAATACGTCTCGTTCGCTGGTACTCATCAACCGAACCCGACTTGTAATACCTCATTTGTCATAATCAGAGCTCGTTAAACCAACAACATAATTATATTCCGACAAAAACCGAGAGGCGGCCGGTGGTTCGGTGGAATCTCGCGAGAACGTCGGTGGCAGCGGCCGAGCTAACGAGTCGGTTTCGGTTTATATGGCAACCGCTAACGTGACTTCAGGGACGCGCGGTGGTGCTTGCGCCGATCACGAAAAAACGCCGTGCATACACGTGTTCGCCGCCCTAATACGGGGCTGTACGTGTTACACCTCCGGAGAGCGTAGTCGACGCACGTAGAACCCGGGACGAACGCCGACAGACCGCTGCGCGCCTACGTCTTAATTTCATACGCGATAAAGCTAATAATTCTACGCCCCTGACGCTGATCGCATATCGCGCGCCGGCCTAACGATTGATAGGAGACACGCTCACGCGCTCCGCACTACCATTAGACCGTCGATTTCGCGAGCCATGCGTCTCATTTCTGCGTTGACTCGTATATTTCAACGTGTATCGCGTGATTAATGAGATCCTTCCGCCTTCGAGGATGCATTCGCGAACGGGTAACGCGAGATAGCCCCGGAGGAGGAGCTCGGCTATGGGAAAAATTCTGATAAGCAAGATTGTACAAACGTACAGGTTCGCCTGAATTTAAGAGGCGCAACTGTATCACAAAATTTTCGGCCCTACGGGAGTGAAATACGCAGAAACGCGAGCCAGTATAAAACCGTGGTGGACTGAACACGCGAGTGCTCGAGGTAGGCGTGGCCGCGGATTGCCCTGTGGGGCACTGCTCCGGCTCCGTCCAGTTTCAGAGGAACATACATAGCCCTCAGCTTTCGAGATCTCAATTAGCGCGTCGTTCGGACTTCCGCAAGACTCTCCGGTATTTTCTTGTGTGAAATGAAGCACAAAAAACAGAACCAGATAATTGTTACTGTACTGTAATTGTTGATGCCGTCTTCACGTTGAAATTTATGCAGTGATTATAATATCGTATGTTTGCAGATGTCTCGCTGTATTCTCTTATTCATCGGCGAAAGAATTTCGCGTCGGACCTGTTTGTTTATCTGGTAGAAAATATAGAACCACTATGAAAAAAAGTATTGTGAAACGCAATGCCGTGTTGCATAACACGCTCGAACGACTCTCCGGCGACGCGACGGGAGAACAGGCGCGCAGGAAGGTCCGCGAGGAACGTCCAATTCCTTTATACAATATTCACCCGGAACACCTATAGCGAGAGGCCTCGCGGGACGCAAACGAGTGATCGCATAAGAAGAAGAAGAGGAAGACACACGCCCACGCGCTTTGTCGAAAGATCGCATGAGAATGCCGAGATGCACGACGAATCCGCGCGGACGCTATTCACCCGTTCGTAATGTGGGAAATTATGATTTTTAACGGGAACACACACACACACAAGAGGCGGTATCGTTACGCGGGCAACAATGCGTTTCCATTTCACGCATTTCTGCATTTGGTCTCTAGAGAGAGATAGAACAAGAGAAAGAGAGTTTCCGCGATCGCATCGTTTTACGATCGAAATAACTCGCCGGGGCCCCCGGTAGATGATGCATATCAAGCGGGAGGGGGGACGTCGAGCCTGGTAACAATGCGTTTCTGTCCGGGACGGGATCTGATTAAGGAAATTTACGCTGATCGTCGTCATTTCACGGGGAGAGCCTGTGTCGCAACGTCGAAGCAGTTTTATTGTTCGTTTGTTCCACTTTGCGAACAGATACGCTCCGTCCAGCCCGGTTGACTAATCAATTCTGCGTACTGAATTCAATGGAATATGTGGCTTTCGTTGTGTGCACGCTGGCTCGCACGGACGGGAGAGAGAGAGAGAGAGCCGGAGGAATTCGAACCTAGGAATTCGAGAGGCGCAGAGAAGAGATTAGGGACGTTGGCGATTGAGATTACCGGATGGTAAGCGCGACAAAATGGGATCGCGAAACACGCGAATGCAAAGCACCGAAATTACAGAGGCGGAAGTGAAATTATAATATTCGGACGAACGAAAGAGCACGGAGATTTCGCGAGCGTAGAACTCGAGCGAGATAACAGCCGGAAATTACGTGTGTATACATAACGGCGCCGACTTTTTAACCATGGAAATTCGCAATTCCTAAAGATCAGAAGAGAAATTCGGAACGCGGAAAGTTCGAAACGTGGGAGTTCGGCGGTGCGTGATGCATGCTAATTTTATCGGTAACTTGCGCCACGACAACGGTATTTTACGGAAATAGTAGATCTTAAACGGAGCCTAGAATTCTCGAGCATCGCGGCAGGGGTCGTTTCTCGTTCGGATTACAAGCACTTACAGTAGGCCTAATTGAGTATTCCCATACGAGCGCATAATAGATAGATATCTCCGCCCATAAGAATTTTCACACACTTTCTTCTCGTTATGCAACGCGCGTAACAGGCCCTCGTAAGTGGTCCGCGGGACTCGTTTATGACTCTATTATCACAGACCGATAAGCGTACACCGCGGAGATAACGAACCGCGTTTTACATAAATTCATGAAGTCATACTCCCGCGGCTTTCGCGCCCGCGAATCTGTCCTTTCGTGAATTGTACGTCGAAATTGGTCGTTCGTTCGCCGGTTCCCCTTAATTGCCGGTGTATACGGGCAGATGCGCGAGAAATTTAACGATTCAGAATCCTTTTCATCCTCCACGGCAAAAGAACGAAGCAAAAACGAAGAGACGCAGCGCAGGCACTAGAATTATGCGGGAAGTTGTTCTTAGGATCATCGTGTGTTGGAGAGGCGAGGCTTTTAATGACGGGTTTTGTATAAATGCTCGTATTCCCCGCAGCAAACTGGCACATTATACAATGTTGCGAGCGTTTCGTATTGCTGATCAGCTATCTCACAGAAAACCGTTCTAGCCGCATACACGGCACTCTGTTAAATAATCGGTTTGACAAGGCTTTTATTAGATTCTCGATTCGAAGCACGTTTAATCCGCGACCGATCTAATATCAATTACACGGAGCAGGATTCCTTCAAACAGATTCCATAGCCTGGGACTCCTCTTAACGAAAGTGTTATTTTTTAGATTCGAACTGCTCCTACCTTTCATCCAAGTATTCTGCAACCGCTCGTCGCAATGGCTTTCCAAAAGGACAAACTTTCGGACCCGAGGAAAGAAAGCCGGGAAATCGCGGAGCATCCTTGCAGTTCCATTGACGAGGGGTAGCTCTCTCCTCGCAAAAGGAGCAACGCAGCATCGTCCTCGACCCGATTAAATCCCCTGGCGGATAATGGCCGCTCGGTCGTCATAAACAGCAAGGGGATCGCGACACCTCGAGGATCGCCGGTTTCCACGTTCCTCGTGGCGATTAACAATTATAATTATCCCCGCGAGATTATACGGGAGGACGTTGGAAACGGTCCCGGGCTCGGTCGCTTACTCTCGCCGGCTCGGCACGGCTCGACTCGTCTCGGCGCGGCGGAGAAGCCGTTCGCGCCAGGCGGTTGCAACCAATTTGCGTACTTCTATAAATGCAGGTACCGGTGTGGTGGCTTGTTCCGACGGTCCGAGTAGCCGGGGCTAAATGTTCCTAGGCGTCCAGCACCCGGGTGTATTCCGTACTATACATAATGCATGAGCCGGTATACGGTTGCGTCTCTTCCTTGTT
This sequence comes from Lasioglossum leucozonium, assembly GCA_028454225.1. Lineage (NCBI taxonomy): Eukaryota > Metazoa > Arthropoda > Insecta > Hymenoptera > Halictidae > Lasioglossum > Lasioglossum leucozonium. The sequence continues at coordinate 5,559,480 of CM052216.1, read as the reverse complement.
CTCGTGAATTGCGACGCGAGCGAGCGAGAGATAGAGTCGCCTTCCCTACCTCTCCGTTTTCCCTCGCGCGAACACCCGATTCGCTAATTAAGAAGCGACCGGATTTATCTAACAACGATTACACGTCGCGTAACGCGGCCGGTACGCGATCGGCACACCGGTACACACCGAATTGTTTTCATGCTAGTCCGTACGTATTTCGCGGATAATAGGGCCCCATTGTGCCGGTTGCGCCTCGTTTAGCCGTGAAAACGCCGGAAACCACACGTGAAAGGGCCAGGGTGCAAGCAGCGCGTAATTAGCCTCGCTCGGTATATACGCTCTTTCGTGTAATAACCTGCCGCACGGCTTCGAATTATTGCGCGAATCGGAATGTTTAATGAGCCCTCCATTGCAGCCCGGTTTTATCTTCGGATATCTGTGGGTACACCTATGCAACCGTATTATAGTATATTGTGGATCGTCTCTCCCCATCCTGTTATTGCATAAGCGTTTAATTCCCAGATATAAATAGAACATGCTGATTTAATTAGAACGCGGATGCAATGAATTTTCGCCAGTTTTTATTACGAAACTTCGCGAAGTCGACATGCAACGGAATTTTAATTTCTTCAGGCGGTAGACTCGTTTCCAGAATTGCAAGGTTCCGGGATGCGCGCTCTCGTTTCTCGATAATGCAAAGATCGAGTTTTTTTCAGTAGTCAGAGACGCTAGATAAAAGATCGTGATTGAACAGTTTGCTAAAAAATTTTTGCGAATATTACAAGAACTTCTATTAGTCGAATATCACTTAATTATCAATTTACTAATATCAGCCAACGGCCATATCACGTTGCAATAAACCGATTCTCGTCCGATCATCGAAGTTAAACAGCGTTGAGCGTGGTTAGTACTTGGATGGGTGACCGCTTGGGAACACCACGTGCTGTTGGCTCTCTTTTTTATTTTTATCCGCTGTTAAAACGATTAAAAAGGTGCACTTGTTAGTATTATGGAATTTTTTGCATTTCAGAGCGTTCATGTCTTTTTCAAAATGGAGTTTTCACAATTTTTTGCTGCTGAACGCAAGCTTCTTAATCAACTGCGATGTTTAGTTTGGCCAAAAGTCTTTCTAAGTACATATACTTCATGTTGAATGTAAAAAGTCAACGCTGCAGTCAAAGATTTCCCGCTGTTTTTCTCCAACATCCAGTGAGCATACGAAAAATGGCCAGTGAAAGTGTTGCCAGATGTTGCAAGGCTTCAAGGAAGAAAACCTTTCCTCGAGATGTACAAATTGACCGTGTCGGTGCTTCCTTTACGACTGTGCCGTAGGTTCTGGGGACCGTCAAGTTTATTGCCCATGCTTAGGGTTTACTGTATAATATAAGCAGATGAGCAAAGGAAAATTGTATCGTTGTCATGCTTATAACAGCCAACGGCCATATCACGTTGCAATAAACCGATTCTCGTCCGATCATCGAAGTTAAACAGCGTTGAGCGTGGTCAGTACTTGGATGGGTGACCGCTTGGGAACACCACGTGCTGTTGGCTCTCTTTTTTTTACTTTTGTCTGCAATGTTCTCAACAATTGCTCAACATCAAAATTACACTTTTGGATATTTCATTTTGTAACGGATATCGCAATACATTCATATGAGTGGCGTCAGTTTGCATTCAGTTATTAAAGACTCGGATAATAATAGTGAAAGTATCTATCATTGGTTGTAAAGACTAACATTGGTATTCGGAGCTTCATTAGCCACTAGTATCATATGATTTTTCAGTAATTCAAAAAGAGAGGTTAACAGAAGAAATTGTTCGTTGTTGGATAGAATTTCATTCAGTTCTAAATTTATAAACATCAGCCAACGACCATATCACGTTGCAATAAACCGGTTCTCGTCCGATCACCGAAGTTAAACAGCGTTGAGCGTGGTTAGTACTTGGATGGGTGACCGCCTGGGAACACCACGTGTTGTTGGCTCTATTTTTTTTTCATTTTATTCACACCAGTAGTATTTTTTTTACACTAAAATTGCTCAAAGGTTCATGTATGCTTCTAAAAAACGGCATCTCTCCAGAAGAACCGCTCGAGTGTTTTGCAGCTGTAGCCGTATACTACACTTTGTGCCTAGTGGCATTCTAATTGCTATTATCACACCTCGGCGCTCTCGTGAGTTAGCGAACAGGAAGTGAGCTACGCGGTAATGACTAATAAAATTAGTAGGTACGTATTGGATACATTATATGAGTTTCAAACGGAGTAAATCGTTTCAATGTCTGTTAATAGGTTTACGCAATAGGATGCAATAACATTATAATAATAACAGTGTAACTGCTCGTATAATACTTCAACCGTAAACAGATTTTTATAATCTGTTCAATTTCCATCGTGATTACCGCAAGCTGAATAATTAAATTCAGGTTGTCGCGTGTTCTTTCTTCACCAGCTAAACAGGTTTCTTGTATTTCACGTTACAATACACAAATGACAGCATACTTAACACGTTCGAACCGTCTAACCTACACGTTAAAGCGTCCCGCAATAAAAGAGGTTCAGGCTTGCGGAACAACCTCATAAATCGCAAATCGAAACCCGTAGACAGGCTCTCTGCGCATATGTTTATGCAAAGTTTACGTTTTTATAGATTTCGAAAAACTTCATTTAAATAAAATTTCATTTCCCTGGTCGATGAGACATTCTATTGCAACTTTCGCTCTCGCGCAAAGAGGCCATTAAATATCCTCCAATCGATTTTTACATTAAAGTCCGAAATCGCTGTAAAAACCAAGTCACACATAATCTCTGATCTACGATTACTGCACTAGCACCAGACGCGAAACAATTGTCATCTTCCATGTACAATAGAACCGACCCTATTATAAATCTTCTAAGCATATTATTCTCATAAAAGCACAAAAAATATATACACAGTGCATACAAGTTCGGATCAACCAAAAGCTTATTCCCACTGTGAAGGGGGCCTGGTGGCCAACACAAATAATTACAGTAATATCGGTTTATTTGTACTAATGATCTCCCGCAATTCGGGGGCAGGGTTGCGCGTTCGATGTGCGTTGTTGCACATAACCCTCCCTTTGAGAATCGACACAGCTGGTTTCGAACGCAGAACGGCTGGGAAATGCGTCCGAGGGAAAGCTCGGCGGTTGCGGGCGGTTGCACTGCCAGATGCAAGGGAAATTCTTATGATTAGGGGCTGATACCGGAACGGAATGGAACGATACGGAACCGGACCTCGACGGTCCCCCGTGTGGCCCCCCCGTTCGTGATCCACGGTGATAAAGTTCGCCGCGGCATATGGCCCCTCGCGTGATCCATGCCCATTTTTCACCCATCGATACTTTACACGGGCCACTTCTACTCCAGTTTCTATTTATTTTCAATCGTTAACTCGCGTGTAATTTGTGTCGCGGTTAATCGACCGCCTGTCCGAGTTCCCGCCGATAATTAAATTCAGTTGGCGTAATTAACCCCACCGGGGAGCGAAGAATGATTCGAGGTGTCCGGCCGCGCGAGGGGTCAATGCAATTTCGGCCGTGCCGGAACCCGGGTAATTACACTCCCCGCGTTCGCCGTAATTAAGAGGAAATAACGAAGCTGAAAGAACGACACACATAAATTCCGACCGGATTTTGCGTGTTTGTTGTAAAAATACGATTGGGCCGAATTGCGATAAACGAAATCAATGTTTAACGGGTGATAAACGTTTGCGATGGTTATTCCTTGTTTTTTTAATTATTTCCTCGGATATGATCGCACAAATGGATAATATTTTCACCCTATTCTCCGTCACACTTGAACAATTTATTTCTCGTTCACCGTGTCACATTTTAACGCTATGAGTTGTTTGTTCAGATTCGAAATATGAGAATTACGATTTTTCGGTCTTTGTCACGATACCGGCTTAATTGCCTCAAAAAATATGCAATGAACGACGATAGTTTTACTTATACGAATATATTCGAATTTATAGTAGTATAATATACTGAATAAGATTGTCGGTGCAAAGGTTCGATCAATTAAATACACTATAATTTTACCTAAAATTATAATTTTATATAATCTTAGATAATCTTATTCAGTATATTAAAAACAATTTGCGATCGAGAAAAACTTCTGATGTTATAGTAGTATATTTCAGAATTTTGTGGCATATGCTAATATATTCTAGTGTGTTATAGTATATTCTTGTAATATTACAATATATTCTGGTGTGTACCGGTACATTATAGTATATTCTAGTTTGCTAGTTTCATTCAACTTCGCGGTGAAAGTCTTTCATCCCCGGGGATCATTCAGAAATCCAGTTCTCGCGGCGAAACGGCACGCGGATAGTGAACGTAGGAGGAGCGAGTACGCGGCGCATACACAGTTATTCTTTCTAAACGGATAAATTATTTATGAACGGCATTCTGGTTCTAAGCGTTCGCAGCAACCCCCGTAGTGGCAGCTCCCGCTGGTTTCTAGCGCGACCGGCAGCGGCCGCGGCCGCCGCCGTACCGCGCCGACTCGTTTCATATTTATGAACGGTTGTGTTGGCCGCTATAAAAGCGAATCTGCTCGCGACCGTTGTGATATAAGGACGCAGTCAAACATCGAATTGCTCGCAAACCATATTATCACAGACTCGGCGGGATTAAACATTGTTGGAACTTCGTACCGTGGGACACGTGCGGTTTATTTCACGGTGAAATATTTGTTTTAAATCCTCCACTTAATACCGGGAACAGATTACGGGAGGAACGCGACGATAGTCTTTATTTGTGTCTCTTTGATATCGGATCAAGAGGGTCCGAGGGTTTATGCGAGGGGAACGAAAAGTGCGGTATTTTCAGGAAAAGGCAAGACACTGTTTGTCGAGCAAACTGTTGATAAGATAGTTTAAGGGTGTGGCTCGATAAGGGCACCGGCTACGTGTCCTCGCGACTAAATTCACCGAACGATTGTATCTTCGTGTTTCTTTTTTAGCAAATTACTTCTTTCACCATATATTGGGTTAGCGAGAAAGTAATTCCGGTATTTTAAGGTGAAACAAAACCCAATTTTTGATACGAACAATGACGTTTCATCGATACAATATTTTAACCTTTCTGCAATCTTATTATCAAATGTTAGTTATCAAATGTCAGAAAGAAAAAAATTATAACCTTAACAGAAGTTATTGCAACAAAAAAAAAACATATTACTATCTATTAGTGAAAACCGAAATTACTTTCTTGCCAATAGCATAGAAAAAAATCAGTTTTCTAGTTTCTTATGAACTATGTAACTTATGAACAGGATGCATTTCAGTAAAAATCGTACAAAAGATTGACGCTGATAATTATACTGCTGATTTTGATGCATTTATGAAGAAATTGGATAGGTGAAACATAAAACAGTGAAAAATTAGAAAAATCTATGAACAGCGTTCTTTTCAGTGAAAAAAAAACTGTTAGGGGATGAAATGAATTTTTATATAACTCCTGCTTCCCGCAATCACTGCAGAAGATTTTTAGTTTGCATAAAGATCCGCAGTCTATTTATAATGCTAGAAAACGAAATGTTTTCTCTCAAACGATCCATCAACGATCGCAGTAGGTTCAACACAACAGCATTGTAGTCCCTCCGCCCTTGGTTCCCTATGAAAGAGGGGAGTAGAGCACATTACTCGCGGCAACAGTAGTTCCGTCGATTACCTCGCGTGAATTTTAATTCACACCGTCGAGTTCACTCTCGAGACGCACCCTCGCAGCAGCCCCCATAATATCGACTTAATCCACGTGGCCGTTCCCATCGCGATCCGCCCTTCTCGATGCAACCCGATACACGACGCTCCATTTTCGCGTGCAACGAGGACGGGGAGCATGCGTGCACGCGGATAACGATGTTCCCGGAGGCAGATCGCGAGCAAGATTTATCTCGCGACGGTGTTCTCGCTCTCGCGCCGTGCTCCTCCTCTTCGCCGACCGCCCCGGCGAATTCCGAATGCGACGGGAGGAGTAAACAGACTGCGAAAAAGAAGGAACAAATCGCGACGTGTGTTTATGCGAGAGAAACCGATTCGGATCAGAATTCGGATTCGTCGCCGCCGCGCGAGAGAATAGACTTTTAATATGAACTTTTTAATTTTTATAGTTTCGCCATTACCCAATTTTTAACCAAGGAATCCACGTTAGATTCTCGCTGCCGAGCCGCCCCTAGTGCAAGCGTACGTCAAAACGGAAGCGTAATCGCTGCTCCGTTACACGTAGACGTGTACCGCGAACAAAAGCCACGGCGATTATGCGGCGCGTGAGCGGAATACGCGACGATCGGCGCGTGGCCGGCTTTGATACGTGCGTATGCTCCGTAAATTGTTGATGATGACCACCGTGATCGTTTCATTCGATCTCCGGCTCTGCACCCACTTACTCGCGTCGTATTTCGTTCTTCGCGCGGGACATCGCGTGAAAATGCTGCGAAATCTCGCGTGCGATTAACACCTGGTCGACCGTTCAGTCGACTAATTTTTGCCACGAGTGCGCCCTCTGTCTCTGCATTACCAACTAACAATAATTATTAATACCTCCGATAACGAGTACACGAAAGTAATAGAGAAGACTCGCTATAAATAAATAAAATTCAGTGTGTTAAAAATTCTTCGTCCGTGTGAATAACAATCTCCGTTGTAAATCGATTAAACAACGGTCGCGTGGAACAATTGGCAAGAGAGTGAACGTGCGGAGAGATTTCAAACTCACCTAGACACCTAGTTCTCGGTAGGTTCAGCGTCAACAACGTTCAAATTATCGTTGTAGTCGAAACTCGATCCTGCGAAACTCGAAACTGCGTGGTCAATTCAACGATTGCTCCGTAATTCGACGCTATAAAGCGAAACGACGACTAAACGCGTCGTTGGACTAATAAGCGAGAGAAACATCACCCGACAAAACAGCGCTTATCTCCGGCGCGCGTAAACTAAATGATATCCATGCGCCATAGTCGTATAAAATCCGTGCAGCGTTAAAACAAGCCGGACGACCGTCCCTCCTCGATTATTTCGCGGAGATGATGGCACAGCGCGAATCTCCGAGTATCGAACGACAAACTTCTAAATGGCAGCGGAGAGATAATGACGCTCGATCGAGCGGGATCGTTCCGGAGTTTCAAAGTACATACATGGGGAAGGACTCTTCGCGACGATCCCGTTCCCGCCGGGTAATGCTCGTGTAATGTTTCCGCGAGTTGAGACATTAGTTTCAGCGAACACATAGGTGGAATCGCGTGACCGCCGCGCTCGGATTTTACAAGTTTTCCACCCGGCGGCGATGAAAGAGGGAAGGATAGGGGAATAAGAGCCGGTAGAGACACTGCTCTGATGACTACCCTCGGCGATCGCTCCGAAAGCAATTTCCACCGAGAGCGACCTGCCTGCTTATGTTCGCCGCGCGATCAGGATACACCTATTCCACGGCAGAGAAAGAGAGAGAGCATTTATATCGCGGCGAGCGGACGCAGAGGCGTGCGCAATATTTCGCCTGTCCACGAGTAGCTCTCCCGGAGAATACAGCTATCAGTAAATTGCCGTCGCGAAAATTACGAATATCGTGGCTCGTATTTTCTCCGCCTAGCCAGTCATCCCGCGATGGCTAATTTATCGGCCGATTTCCCGTCGATTCCGTCGCGTCTCTCGCTCCCCGACCTCCTGAGCAGAGAGCACTCGCGGCGTACACGGTCTGGGAATTTTCGGTTTCGCCAGGACCCCGGAGGAGGCTCGCGCTTTCACAGCCCGTGGCCGTCGCTAGCGCGCGCGCGTTATCCAAGCAACCGGAGACTTTCTCTAGGAACTTCGATGATTCGAAGATTACGGTGTTTACGTCGGTTAGTGGTTGTCGACAGGATCTCGCTGGCTTTGAAAGGCAGGGAAGCCTTTTCAATGGACTGTTCCTCGTTCGATGGATCGCGCGCCCGTTAAATACGATGTTCCGCGCAGTTGGAGGAAGCTGACTCTTCGACACCAGAATAACCTGTCCGGACGGCTCGATATGTGCTCGCCGGGATTTTCTATCGCCGCGCGAATTTTAAAGCTGCCGCGCGCCGTTGTCCGACGGACTTCGTGCATTAGAATGTTACCCTCGACATGCGCTTTTCGCGCGGCACGGTGTTACACAGTAAGGTGAAATGCATTAAGCGTGAACTAGCCGAAAGTGATGCCTAAATACGGACAATCGAATTTTTATAGTAAAACCGATAATTAAAAGTAGGTGTGAATATTATTTGATTAGATTTATTTCACGGCATTTTAAAGTACGAAGCTGGATCTTCGCGTGTCTATCATTTATACTGAAATAAACTTTATTTACAAGTGAAATTATAATATGTGTACATTATGTAATATTACATGCAAAATAGTGACTTTTAGTGCTACGTAAACCTAGCGTTGATTATTTTTTTTACTAATGCAATTTGAATCTCAACCAAGAGATCATTTAGCAGAAGCGTTGACCATGTATCGCTACGGCTAAAAAGTGATTTTGGCTCGAAGGGTTCGCTCGGTTTAATGTTTCTGGCGCAGGCGCCCCACCCCCGGCACCGCCAACCATGGGGGCCCCCCGCGGATCGAAAAAACGAAGCTAATTGCATAAACAAAAACGCCGCCTCGATCACGATCCCCGGGAAGGACAATCGAGGGCCAAATGAGCGTGGCCTCAAAAATTCCCAAGGGAATGCGCTCGGGGTTTCTTCCGAGGCGGTCAAGAGCATCGGCGCGGCGCGGCGTTGTTTCACGGGGCTTACGATCCCCGAGATCTCATTTACAGTACAAATTAGTCGTAGGCCGGTCGTCGGTCCTTAATGGTCAACCGGCACGCAAAGGGGGTTAGGTTTAATGAAGACCGCGCTTTATCCGTGACGAAGAGCGCGACGCGTCCGCAAAGGTCCGGCTCCGCGAGCGAGACCCGACTTCAGCCCGAGACGTCGCGCACGAGAGTCTCCCCGAGAAGGGAGCGCACCTAGCGCGCGAGAGAGCGCTCCCGTGCCCGCTGAATGGCGACTTAAACGAAGATTTATGCCGCGGCGCGTAAATATAAACAACAATATGCAATCCCCGGCTCATTGTCCCGCCGAACAAGGCGCGAGAGAGCCGACCAATGCAAACTAATAAGCGCGCCGTGCGCGAACACGCCCCGTTCGCGCGACGTTCCAGCAGAAAGACGCGAGAGAACTATCGCGCGGTTACACTCTTCCCAGGACTAATCGACCCGACAATGCCGCCGACGACCGCTTAGATTGGATCCTTTTCTTTTCTCGGGGTAGTCGAACCTCGTCGAAATAAGAGAAATCGGAACAGTAGGCGCCGCGCGTTTCGCTATTCTTTCGCCATTTTTGCCCGACGCTGAGAGCCGACAACGGGATAACTTTTAAAGCATTTTTTCATACATGGACCGTCTATTTTGAAAGCGGTGCAAGTCCACCTTTTTTAAAACTAGTTTTAGATTAGTTTACACTAAATTAATCACAAATTATGTATGTAATGATATTTGGTCCCCTCAGGGTTTCAAATCCATTCCACCACCTCTCCCTTTATCAATCCTCAACTATCGCCTAATTTCAAGCGGGACCTACTTTTTATTAAGGTAGGTTCCGAACCACCTATTTTGCCAACAACACGTGAAACGCACCCAGAGGGCCACTTCCCGGCTTTTTACCGAGCGGTCACCCGTCCTAGTGTGTCCCCCGCTTAACTTCAATGATCGAACGAGAACCGGTGTTTTCAGCGAGGCAATGGTCGTTGACTAATCACAAATTATGTGATATCTCGTTTTTTTTTAAATACACTTGCACCACGTTCAAGATAAATGGTTCATACGCTCCTAACTTTTTAGAAGAAATTCCGAGAATTTCAGAAAATTTAATTTTTAAGACACTAAAAGAATTTGTAAGCCGTTGACAGAAAATCGCAAAGGTGCTGACGTTGATCAGTGAGTTTCGCTTAGTAAACAGTTGTTAGAAATCTGACATTTCATATGGAAAAATGAGAAAATGCTTCTATTATTACCAGTGGTGCCAGACTGCGGATCTTTATGCAAATTAAAAGATATCCACGTCGATTCCAAGACCAAATATTCAAAGATTCAAACCGCTATGTTCCTAATTTTTTCAAATATGTCCACTGCTTTAAAGATCTGCATAATTCTTTAATAATAAAGATCTGAAAAATGCATAAAATCCGCAGGATACTAATGACTCGAGTCCGATGATCACGACTGGATCCGGCGGTGGCATTTCGCCGGCGCGCCGGTGGGCCCGAGAATCGACTTCTAATCTGCGGGAAGGGTCGATGATTCGGGGCCGAACGGGCTGGGCCGGGTCGGGTCGGGCTCGATCTCGCCGCGAGATCTGCGTCCATCAAGGAGGAGGCCGCCGCAACAGGTCGCGGAACGAGCTCTCGTTCCCCGTCCCTCTCGAATTTCTGCGAGCGCGTAATGCGCGCACGTATTAAATGAACCGGTTTTAATGAATTTGCTCGTCCTCGCGGGGCGCGTACGCTAGAGAGAGAGAGAGAGAGAGATAGAGAGAAAGAGAGCAGGTTGCACACGCGTGTAGCAGGCGGCGAGGAAGGAAGACTAATCGACCGGGGCGTAACGAGCCACCGAGCGACGATCCCTCTTCGCCCGAAGAATTTCGTCTCCGCGAGCGAACGCGTTTTTTGCCGGCGCGATTCGGAAATTTGTCTGTCGCTGCCTTAATACGCCGGCTGTCACGCGCGTCGACGCTCATCCATCCAGAGTACTTCTGGCAGGTACAACCACCGCGAGGAGAGGCTCTTCAGCCTTGCCTCCTCTTTTCGCTTTGATTTGCCGGGGTTCCCACGTGCGATTTCTCCGCAGCGCCGAGCCGAGCCGCGGGCTCGTTTCGCTTAGGGGCTGCGCTAAGTACCCGGTGCCGCGTTACTTCTACCATTTGTACTCCAAAAATCGCATGCCATCAGTCTGCCGCAAAAAGATTCACCTTGCCGGGCAGACCTTGCCGGACTTCTTACTTTAGGTTCACCGATATGCCCGCGACACATACACCACTACACCGCGGATTTTATTAGCGAAAGTGAGTACGCGAAACGCAAAATATGGTGAAAACATCAATCGGTTCATGGGTCTAGGAGTTTAGGGTCCCTTATTAAATTATTTTAGACTTCCTAAATTATTGAATTATTTTTAGTACGATACGTGCAAAGCCACGAGGTTACGAACGAAATGTATCGTATGAACAATTGATTTCTCTCCAAAAGAATTTCGAAATTTTCATTTTGGCTTCGCGGTCCACGGAGTGGAAGGATCGTACATTCTTTAACCCACCAATTTTGTTATAAATTGATAATGGCTTCTTGATAACTGATGCACTACCCACTAAGAGACTTACTATGTCTGCATATTTTAACCGTCCGCATCTCCCACCGACGAGTTACCGTAACACCGAGACCTTCGTCAAACGACAGTCTAAATACTCGATGATTATAGTGATCGAGCACTTTAAGATAGTCGAGGGTTCAACCATCTATAATCAAACATCCGTGTGGCTGTGCTCGAAAGTCGCGCCGCGTAACCATGTTTGTTTTCGAATAATTACTCGGGGCTTGTTCCAAGCGAACCGCCGCGCCGTATTTATACGCCTGCACAATTTTCGTCTCGTAATTACGAACTATGCCGCGTTCGGCGGTCGTACATCATTTTCGCGGTGCCCTGTGATTACTACGTTTAGACACACAGGGGGCTTCGACGGGTCTTGACGCGAAAAATCGACGGTCTCCCGTTCTAACTTTCTTCGGTCGGTCTTGCTTGAGAAATTTTCTTTCGTCACGGAACGTCTTGTCACATTTTTCGAATGGCGAATAGCTTTCGTTAAAAATTGCTATAACAATTATTAAAAATATCGTCTACGTTACTAAATTTCTTCGCGTTTAACACTGAACCTACAACCGTCGGTCAAACGACAGATTTCTGCTTTTTTATTTTACAATTATGGAAATTATAATGATGCTATCGCCGAAAATGATTGCACACATTTTTTTATCCAAGCTCAAATTACAGAAATCTGTATAAATTCTACTGTCATTTTTACACGGCAACGTTAAAATTTACAACGTTGATTGACTATAAAACATCAGCGTTAATAAGTTACCGTATTTAATTTGGAAAAGAATCATATAGAACAAATTCTGGGCCAGAAGAAATGTTTTCTGCTCCAGTTAAGCTAAAATACTGCAATAATCTTCACCGAAATGCGTGTTAGCATATCTTCTCTGGCACTCCGAAAAAAAAACTTCCACTTGCAACGACATCGAAGCACAATTCGTTGGACATCGGGAGGTACACTTCGCGCGATATCTTATCTAGTGATTTATTCGCGGGCAGGGGTTAATGGCGGGGCGGAGGAGAAAAAAATGTCTGATGGTACTCACAATGTCCTCCATGCTGTGATTTCCGGCGTGCGTAAATCCGTGATTCGTACAGCTTCCCACGGGCGTCGTGCGAAGCGTAGCAAACATGCACACGCGCGCGTTACTATCGCACCAGGATGATCGCACTTCTCGACAATCGCCGTTTCCCCCCTTCGTTCACCGGGTAAATCACGCGTTCGTTGGTTCACCTGACGTCGGCCGGACCGCTGTCATCCGCGGGATCATCGCTAGGAAACGCAACACCGCGGAAACTTGTCACTGCTATCCGGCGAGTATTCCTGGTTTTCGCTCGACAAGCGTGACCCGCCGCGGCTTCATAACACCGAATCACCGGGGTTTAACGGGAGAGAATCCTTAATGCGAGCAATGCGCCACAGACGCACCTTCACTGGATCACACTTCGACGAAGACTATATATCCGTTTCTATCGAACGGAGCAAAACAACCAAAAAAAAAAAATAAACTCAAGCACTTTCTGGTTCGATATTACGCGAAGCCCGAGGATGGAGAGGGGGGTAAGTCGATTCGCGCACCACAAATCCCGGAAGACGACACGCACACGCGCGGGGTCGCGATCTCTCACCGCGGGATCGCCGCGTGGATCGTCGTCACCGGTGCACGGTGACAACGACAGTCAGGGTGGTCCTCGGTCCGCGACATTCTCGTACCGGTCGTCGAAGTCTCCGCGGGTAGCTCTTGGCGTGCACCGCTGCGCGTATCGCACCACCGTATCCTCGGGTCCGTCGACGGGAAAAATCGTCGCTGGTCGCACAATGTATCTGGCAGCGGCGGCTGCTGCTACCGAGCAGAACCGATCGACGGTGAACGCGGCCGATCGAACCCCTTCGGGACACAATGTCACACTCGACGGGTCCTCCGGATTGGCTCGATCCGGCGGCCTGCTCCGTTTTTATCGCGGGGCACCGCGCGGCCGGTGGCGGAGGTACCCGGACCACACACACAGTCCTGGACGAAAGAGGAGAGGAGGTTCCGTAGAACACGGCCGGATCGAGAGTCGCGCGAGCAAGCGAGCGATCGAGCACAAAAGGACGCGCCGAGAGCCAACCGTCCGCCGGCTCGGGCTGAATCTCACTGACTCTGGTCGCGCGGTGGCCGCCGGGCCGCCGGCTCTTGCCTCGGACGTGTTGCGCCCAGATGGAGAGGGAGAGAACCGGTGCGCGGTCGAACGAGAACCACGGGTCCGACAGAGAAGGAGAGAGAGCCCTGGAAATCGAGTGGGGGCTCGGGGCCCTTACATATCGAACCCCTCCAACGTCCTACCGGGTGCCTAGGGCCTCGACCATTATCTCTGTTAGGCACCGCGGAGGACTCCGTCCCCTTGACCAACAGGCAAAAGGGTTCCGAGGGCTTTATTATATTTACGAGGCGTTATCGGGGCAATCCAACAATATTGATTCCGCGCCGCGAACAGATCGGCCATCTTAAAGAACGCCCAGGCCACGACTCCCTCCGCTAACCCCTCGCTCGCACCCTCTTTTTCGACCAGCGTTTGCCGAGCGTCCACGCTACCGGAGGGCTCGCGCCGCCCTTATTCTTTCCGCTCCACGTCGGCCACGCCGAATCCTTGCGTTACCCTCCGTAGTTCTGCCTAGGGTCACTTGCAACCCTTGCTTCTATGCGATGGCGGTGGCTGAGTTTGTCTCGTTACCGGGTCACGCGATCGAGCCATCTTTCTATCCTCGCGTGGTACTTGGTAGGATAATCTTTTACTGGAATTTTAAGTTGGCATTTACATCCATAACGTTTTTAAAAAAATATTCACATTGCATAAAGAAGAAAGCAACTGATCGTACTGATCGAACCGAGTAGCCCTACTTTTCCAGGTCGGTTTGAAAAATAAGAAAACGAATCGTTTCTGTTCCGATCGTTTTCATCTTTTCAGAAGAGTTTCTTGTTCCTCCAAAACTGCTCCCGGGCATAGTGAGATCTGTCGGCCCGTCGTTCCGTGAATTCCGTCGGTCTCGATTTCGAGAGCTGCATGCGGGTTTTCGTTTACTCGGATTCGTCTTGATTCTCGGGGCGAGCATAGGGGTAACCTCCACCGATGGAGACCTTCGTGTTTCTTTTTCAACTGGATAGCGGTGGTTGTAAACGAGACGTTTTCGATCCCATGGCGGCGGAAGTTCTGAAACGCGGTAATTTATTCTTCGTCTGGCAGCGGCGGCTCTAGCCCCGTAGATCTGGCACGGGAGGATCACTTCTCTCCCCGTTGCGTAGCCGGGATAAAAAACGAGTTTCTCGTACGAGAGTTAGACGTCTTTTTGAATTATCGTGCCGACCCGTACCTGACTTGCTTTCGGGGTCATTGTCTTTATAATCCCAGTTCTCGTTTCCGTCCCGGCTGAGCATTATGCCGGTGATTTAGGTGAACTCTATTATGCGCGCCTCATAGAATACATATTGTCATATTAGAAATGGAATCTGGTTTACGACGGTGCCGCCTTTTCGGCCGCGACGACACCGAAATAATCCTCCGTTTAGATGTCTCTGTTCGTCCTCCCCCGAAACCCTTTCACCGTAGAAGCATATATTCTCATTCAAACGAGTCGGGCCACCAATTACCGAATTTTAAATGAAATAGCAGTTTACGATCGGTAAAAATACAATTACGAAATTAAACGAAGTCTCAATATCCCATCCGCGTCTAAACATAACGTATAAACACGTTGCCTACGTCTACGTGATTAGCGATCGTTCCAAAGCCTCGAACATCAAACAAATTGCGATAGGATAAAGCCCTCGTCGTTGTTCCATGCATCCTCGATGAAATTGCTCGTATCAGAATCAATCGAATCCGCGATCGCTTTAATTCCGTCCGGGCGGGCATTCCGAGCCCGTTCCCATTATCAAAACCAATTACCGTGGCCGGCGCAATAAAACGCACGGTTTAATTGAACCGCTTCAATTTTCATTCATAAAACAATAACGAAAGCCACCGCTACGGCGCGCGCAACCTAATAGTAGATACATACCTACTCCGCGCTACCGTCGGCCCGGGTGATTTCAACGCCGCGATAAGTGGTATCGCCGGGCTGAAATGGCCGGCCAGGTATCCATTTCATACGGACACGTAAGTAAGCACCGGCGTCGCTCCGTGTCTACGTCGTACCGTTACGACGTTCGCAATCGATTACGGCCGATACAAGCCGCGCCGAACCGTCGAAAACGAACTTCACCGAATTCCAACCGACTCGACGTCACGTTCCGAGAGAACTGTCCCACCGAAAAGTGGGGGTAAAACTTTTCACTGAAAAATCGACTCGGACCTGGAATAGTAGTAACTTATATCACCAGGATGGGGATCTATATGCGTTTATAGCATAATTGGGTAGATGAAATTTTGAACATAGAATATAGTCAATTTTTCTATTGAAATGATTAAGGAAAGAAATAACATTCTATTTAATCTCTATTCCTTGCAATCGACACAGACAATTTTTATTTTGCATAAACATTCGCCGTGTATAACTTACTAATTGATTTGATTTGGAAGGTGAACCGTGCACTCAGTGCTATGGGACCATTGTACCCGATAACTTACTAATAGTAACTACTAGTTACCACCATCGCGTCCGGTGGTCCAGCCACCGCTGATAATGAATTAATTATCCTCGTTAATATTTTTCTAACAGTCCGTACGTAACGCTGCTCCCTAGTGACGTTCCACTACTGCGATCACAGCGTTTCCAGCATTATTTTCGCAGCACGTCGCGCGATCGTAATAATCGCGGGACAAAAAAGCGTCCCGATTACGTCTGCCGCGGTCGGACCGGTCACGGACACGTCCCGAGAACGGATTCCTGGTGCACGCGCGCTCGAACCACCTCGGCCAGGTTCGCTCAGGTGTGTGTGGGTGGGCGGACCGCCTAACAGCTGATCGTCGCCGTTGATCGGAACGCCGCATTGCTCCGCGCCGAAGCAGGAAGCCGCGGACGTCCCCGCGTCCATTTGTACGCGCGCTGCCCTGCCTTGGAATTTCATCCGTATTAGATTTAACTGTAACGATAACGATATCGTATCTCGGCCGTGTCCTCCCACTCGGCTCCCTTTCCGCTCTCCGTCCTCCTCGGCCTTGCCTTCGATTCGTCGCCCGGTCTCTCGCCGATTCTCGCCGAGGCGATCTGAAATTGATTTCATTGTGGGTTTTAGTCGACTCCTCTCGACACCGAATCGAACCACCTTGATAGCCACCGTGACACGCTGAATATCTCTTCGGAGCTTTTTTCTCGGCTGCTGGCTTGTTCTAACTCCGTGACCGACTATAGGTCGTTTATAATCCTCTTTGACACGATACGATGATGTCCGGCGAGACGCGGAACGTTTAGTAGACGAATAGAAGTGTAACCGGCCAAAGACACGATGCAAACGATGCATCAGGGACATACAAGATTATTTTTTTTCTTAATGTATGCTGTTTTTAAAATTTTTATTACTTTTATCACCCGAATATTAGCCACTATTGTCTTGAACAAAATATGGGGGCCGGGGGTGTTATTGCCGTACCATTTACTTTACGGTTACAACGATTAAAACGTCTTCATCCCCAAAAATGTCGTAGAGGAGAAAAGAATACACGTATTTTTTGTATTACTACATTGATTACAAACAAATCAAATTTTATTTCATCTAAAAAGAAAGGCGTAACATTCGTATATGTTAGACTTTGTTTAAAATCTTCATCACGAGTCTGACTCGTTAAAATACGGCAAGGCGTTAAACAACTTGACTAACTACCCTACGGCTGGCCCTCAGTGTAACAGTGATTGGTTTGTTCTTATTCCATGTATTCTTCTCGCAAAAGATTTGTTCAAGCTGTGGATGGTTAATAAAACGTATTAGATACAACTGAATGATCGACAGGCAAACGATTGGCAACATTTATAAAGAAATCTGTCCTCGTGCACACTCATTTCTTTATTTCGTTCAGCCAAATTCACACATCTCGCCTGTCGTTCTCGTCCCACACATATCCACACAAAATTCGCATACGAAAATAGAGGTATTGTATACGTAATAATAATAGGTAAATGAGATTTCAGATTTTTAGCATCGCTTACGACCGAGTCTTTCGTATTTTATCGTTTGAGAAGCTCCAAGTTGATATTTCAAAAACAGCATATTTGAAAATAGCAGTTGCACGCGGACCGAAGAATTCCTATTTCCCGCAGTCGAGAGCGTTGACTGAAGAAAGTTGAAATTTGAATGATGCGCTTCGATTCGCGATAAGCTCGCGTAATTTATGAAAGGTCCGAGCAGAAGTTGTAGAAGAACGTTGTTGTTTATACCAGGCGGTTTTTCGCAGGAATCTATTCAAGTGTAAGAGAGATAATTTATAGGATGTTACGAAACGTCGTAGCGATTTCAATTTACCCTGGTTATGTATGCATTCTCTTATCGCGACGATCGCAATTATACGGACAATGTGCAACGACCTGTCGCAATATCGTCGCGAGAAACGAGCCGTGGCGACGTGTCGGCGGTATCAACGTGAAATATCGTCGATTTTTCCGACGATTTCCCGGACTGTCGACGCGCGACGTTTCTCAGAGACGGTTGTATTATTTAATGAGACGTAAAGTACCTCGTACATAAATCCGCGGACCGCCATTTACCATTTCACTAATTATTCATAAGCGTATAATTAATCATCGAACGCGTAATTATACTTATCTAAGATTTTATAGCATAGTAATGCGCGTGTAGGATTACGGATCTCGTTAGGTCCAGCTTTAAGTACCCTGTTTCCTATCGTGCAAGGCAATTAAATTACTGCCCGGCGAATTTATGTGTCGATCCATCCCCGTGTCCTTGAATACCCACATAATCGGTATGGAGCGGCCACTGGGGCGCATGAAATGTTCATAAAATATATACACTACAAAAGAGAACAAAAGTTCCACATTTAATAGCCTTCGCTCGCGGAGTACAATAATTTTCGATCGTACCGGAAAACTTATGCGAACCTACGAAACAGATATCTTGTATTAAGACGGCGAATGTCCACGCAAGATACTGCACTCGTTACGATCGACTTTGCACAATCAATTGTATAATTAAAAGAAAGAACATACGAAGAAACGTTCATAGTATAATTTTTACGTGACAAAAGTACAGTAAAATAGTGAAAGTAATACTACGTATAGTAAAGGATACAATAAAACAGTAAAAGAAATGTACAAATCCTCTAAAATACTATTTTCAAGAAATCAATGGCACGTTCTTAAACAAAATGAACAATGTTGCGCCAAGAAGCTACGAAGGAAATCACGCGAAAGAACTCGCGTAGCAAGTTTACAATTGCTCGTTATGATCGACTTCGTATAATCAAAAAACAAAGAAGAAATATTAATTTTTATATAATACAAAAAATGTTAACTGTTAAATGTAATAACGGAAAGTCTGTTCGATTAGTAAGAGATGTACGTAATACCCGTAGTGACACCTGTTGTATTAATGTTTTATATTTTGACGTAGTCATATTTGTATTGGCTCTCAGTCTCTGTTCAACCGCTCAACGGAACAGTCATTTGTCACATTTATATAATAAATCTAGTTATAAGCAAAACTAAAACATTCTGTTCTTAAGTAGAAATATAACATTAACAAATCAATAGCAAGATTCGTATTCCGTCCGCGGTCTAATAATTATTTATGTAGCACACTCGACCGCTCCGAATCTCTCCCCAGCGACTAGCGGTGGAAATTCGATCGACGATGAGACTGATATCGGCCGTAGATCGTCGCCTCGCAGCACAGCGACACTTTAGTCGAGGTAGCCGCGTGCGATTTCCGTGTGCGATCAGTCCTGAGCGGGCCATTCCGGGCCGGTGGAAACGAGGTTACAAATAGTAGAGACTCGTCCCCTGTAATCCCCCGTGAAAGCGTGCGCGCTGTGTGCCCACGGAAGGTAAGGGAGGAGACTTGATGAACTTGCCTCGTGAATCACCTCGCCTATAAAAATCGGCGCCGATGCGTGAGAGAGATAATGGCGGGGAGGAGCGGTAACAACAGGTTTGCTTATGTACGCGCGTACACCGGCCTCTCGACGGTGAGGAGGGGCCGGAGGGAGGGGGGGCTGCCGGCGAGGAGGAGAGGAAGAAGAAGAAGAAGAAGAAGCAACAGCAACAGCAACAGCAATAGCTGCAGCGCGGAGTGGTTCGGTGCGCGACTGCAACGCGTGCACTTCCATCGGGAATGCGCGATCCACGCACAGTCTGGTGCACGCGTGTTGTGCACACGGCGCAGGTGAGTCCGTGTGCAGTTGCGAGAGAGGAAGAGAGAGAGAGAGGGGAGAGAAGAAGCGCACATGGTGCTCGGTAACGTCCGAGTTCCGCAGGCTGCGCGAGGGTGGCGCGAGGGTTCCGTCCACGTCGTGTTACGCTTATTGGCGGGGCCGCGTTACATGTTGAACACACCTGAGCATAGCCGGGGTGTACCTGTGCCGTGCCGCCATGTGGCAACGTTCGAAGGCTGCAATATGCGGCTCGAATGACGGGGAAACGCTATGAGCCTGGCAAAAATCAATTGCTCGTTCAGGGGTACCTCTGTCCGTCGTCGTCGTTTCGACGGCTGGCTATGTGTCGTGCTACGTGTCGACTCGCCGGGCTCCGTGAGAGCTGGTCTAGCCAGTCGAAGTCACTGGTGGTCAGAGACCTCTCAGGAGGGCTACTCTACCGAGCTACTGTTCAGGTGGAAGGTAGCCGAGGTCGGGGACCCGAGATTGTTACTCTTCGCAGCTACTCTTCAACGTAGAGGCCTAAAGTCAGAGGTCCGATATTGGCTTCCCTCGGAGATTGCGCTTCGAAGCTCCGCCGGAGGTCGAGCGCGTCCTCCTCGAAGATACATTTCAGGGTCGACTGAAGAAGACTCGTAGGTCTGATATTCTCTAGGCAGTGCGCTTGAAGGTTATCAGAGGTCAAGTACGCTTCGATTGTTCCTCTCGGAAGCTGAGTTTCGACGGGGTGATACTCGTTCAGAGATGGGATTATGAACAGTAGTTAGAGATTTTGTTTCTCCTCGAAGATGTTTTCGCGGACAGACTCAAGGTCGCTCAAAGTCGAACGTCCGACGTTGCTTACCTCGGTTGTATTGTGCTTGAAAGTTCATTAGAGGTCAAAGACTCTTCGATTGTTTCTCTTGGAAGCTACTCTCGTTGGCGATACTCGCGGGGACTTACACGATGTTACTCTTAGGTAAACAATAGAGCTCGTTAGGGATCAGAGACGGCGCTACTCTCGAGCATCGAACGCAACGGGAGATCGGTGAATGTTAACTGGACAGGCTTGCTTCTCGGAATAATACTCGGCAATTATAAAACCGAATCGATAACAGATTTTTCCGTTAGCCGTGCTCCGATTATTTATTTTACAATCAACTATTTGCCGATCCATGGTTCGAGATTATCGGAAACACGGTCGATGATCAGCCGGCAGAAAGTCGACCGGTGAACGATTCTGTAAATGCAGGTGATCGGCCGCTGTCCGGCTGGTGGAACCTTCTCTCGCCGTCTTATGATGCCTAGGCGGGATAATGAGATATGCTACGGTGAACTTTAATCTGATATATTCGAAAAGTTCTTGGAAATGAAAAGCAAACTGGTCGGCCGCCGGCTAACGAGCGATTCCTTGATCCCTCTTGTCCAGCGAGAAAATCAAATGACGCGAGGGACACACCTCCGGATCGATCGACGCGATCGCCGTTAATTATACCTACTACGCGAATCCCACACGCCTGTTTTTCATCGATTCACATTCAATTAGGTTGGCCGAATGCCTGGGCGCACCTTCGCCGCAACGGCGATACTGCCGATAATACTTCAGCTTTCGCGGAGAAGGACCCGTAATCGATTACGTGCCAGGACGATTGAGAAATCCAGCCATTGTTCGACGCTGTCGGATCGCGCAGTCTGCGGATCCATGCCAACGAAATTCTTTATATTCGACGAGAACCGGAGGATATCTCCAGGGGCGTGTGTATGTGTGAGAGAGAGCTTCCCATGTGCCTCTCGATTTTAATATCGGAGTCGCCTTGCATGAGCAACTTCGGCTCGATTCCAGAGGCGAAGAAGACGGAGGGAATTCAATGGAATCGACGGACCTTTTCGTTTTGTCCTTCGAGCGTAATTCTTGGATCATGGTGGTAGATGCATGGCTCGATTGTGGCTCGAGTCCGCCGAGAGATCGTATTTTTGCGTTTTAATCGATACCCGGTTTGTGGCCGCGGCTCTTGAGATACGGCGCGCGGATCCGGTCGAGGAAATTGGACGCTGCAAATTTCGAGTCTGAATCTCGGAAATTCGAATGCGCGCAGACGAGTCTGGCGCGAGTTTGAAACTTCGACGTAACATTAAACGTAAAATTTCAAATCGTCAACGTTTTTACGATCCAGCGCACGGTACCGGTTTACCCGGGGATTTTTGCCGGACCGTTCAGAAATAATCTGGCGCGCTCGCAAATGGAAAGTTCTGCCAGCTCCCCCGTGTTACATAACGTGTGCGTGTCCGTCGTAAATTTTGTCGTCGAGCCTGAATTAATATGTATAAACGATTTACGACGTAGACCGCGCGCGGCCGACAAAAAACCGCAGCCGAGGTTATCGCGGTTTAAACGGTTCCGATTTGAATTTCGATCGGCCGGCGGACCCCGTGAATTTCCCGTGGGCGTGCTACCAGTCAAAATCGAAAGCCACCGAGACGCATAGCGCTCGGAGAACAATCAATTTAAAACTTCCCGGACAACTTTAGCACGCGGGAAAGAGATGTTAGGGCGGACGCTGGAAACGTGCAAGTCGGCAAAAAACCAGTGGACACCGGCGGATTGAATCGCAAGCATAATTTAGAGCGGACCGTAAGTTCCGCCGCGCTGGTTCGGCGTGTCATAACGGCTGGATAAGCTTCGTCAACCTACTCGTTTGCGACACTACATCAACTTCTCAACAGTTCGGCCGAGAAACCTCCAACAGAACCTCCGAATAGGTATAAAGTAACGCGACCGCGTTTTAATTATATTCGTAGCTCGATGCTTGGAAATTACAATATTTTAAACGGCATGCATTGGCAGTTTATAACCAGCATCGCCATAAAGGATCTCGACTTACGAGCCACCCAGCGCGCCTGGTAGATCTATAAATATCTAAAACTGTACATCCACTTGCAGTTTACAGCATCCTGTTGTTCCTCGAGGTCATTAACGCTCGGTTTCGAAAAATCCTCTGGTGCATTTGCAACATGTACGAACTGTTAATATAACGAATTAATATATACACGTGAAAAATACATGGTTGGTAGCCGTTTTAGTCATCGACACGTTATCAAATAATTCATAGTAAAAATGAACACCATTTTCGGTGACTGTAATTGTTATTAAACCTTCGAAACGAACGAAATTACAATGTAAGCTGCAAGCCTCATTACTAGTCAGCGGATCTTTATGCAAAATAAAATTTTTTTACGTCAATTGCAACAAACTGGCGTGAAATAGAAATTTATCTCCTTTCTTAATATCTTTAACTGGTCGAAAATAGTATAACGGTATCTTCGAATTTTCCAATATTTTTACTGTTTTAAATTATATCTACTAATTTTTGTAAGTGCATAAACTAAATAATTATTAATACCTCTGATAACGTGTATATACAAAATAGAGAAGACTCGCGTGGAATAACTGAAATTCAATGTTTGAAAAATTCTTCGTAACAGTCTCCGTTGTAACTCGAATAAACAACGGTCACGTGGAACCATTGGCAGGACAGTGAACGCGCAGAGAGATTTCAAACGCACCTAGAAATCCAGGTCTCTCGGGCCTGGAATAGCAATGGCGTGGGCGTGGAGGACTACGCGGCGCGGCGCGTCGCGTGGAATGATCGTTCGATAAGTCGAATCGGCGTCGACCGCTACCTTCGTGAACTTCACCTTGCACGCAGGTGAATCGGGATGGTGTCCAATAACTGTATTACTTAACCGGCAATCTGCGGCTACTGAAACCCGAGCTCTCGGGGTATCGGCGCGCCGGCAAAATATTGTACGGGGTTTCGCGTGGGAAGCGTTAATAACAATCGTAACGGGTTTCGTAACCGGTGGCGGAACCGTTCCCTCCGCCCAGTGGGGAGCTGATTGCGACACATTAACGTGACTAATAGGCGGACTTCGAACGCGTTTCCTTATCCAAACGACTAGGTTCCGCGGCGCACGGAATCTCGAGGGTGTTGGCGAAACAGCAAGGAAACGGAACGGTTACGGGACGGTAATCAACGACGATGGTTAGAGACACGACATCGTTCTTGCGTCCATCTCTCTGTGCACCGTTCCTGCACTGACGTGACTGCCCGGAGGGTCTCATTTTCGAAAATTAAGAACCGCGTATGTTAATTTCTCCGTAGCGATCGCGGCCACGCCCCTGTATTAAGAACGGCTGAACTAGAGGGGAGCAGAAGCTTCAATCGAGGTTAACGTTGAACCCAGCAAGCACTAAAAGCGATTAAAATGTTTCAGCTTATGAGAATGACAAGGAGGCCCTATTTTTATTTGGGTTTTGCGCAATTTTTATTCCAATATCTTGGATAAAAAACTTTACGCTTTATAATTTCAATAATTGTTGAATGACAAATATAAAACCGGTCATTCGACAGTGGTAGGTGAAGCTTGGGTCTAAAGTTTGATAATTATTGCGGAAACCTCTGATCAACACTCTCCCTGCCTACGAAGCTATTCCTCCATTCCGGCGGCGAGCATCCCCACGCTCCGGTCAAGGGCCGACCACGTGACGCGTTTCTGTCGCGCATGCGTGCCAATGTCACGTGACTAGCCCGGTACTGGCGGAGAGAGGGGGTAACCGTTCGATTTCCCCGGTTCTCGGCGACAATTCGGAATTCCACCGATTATAAAACCGCGGTACGACGGTTCGAACCACGTCTAGCTCCGCGAGTCCTTGCTGTCCCCCTCACCCCGTTAAATGATCGTAACTCTGATTGCCGAAGACTATGCGTTTTTGTCCGGTTGGCCGACAGTATAGTGGCCGCTTTCCACTCGCATGTACCGCGTTTACCTCGCGAGCATATAAACGATAATAGCGCTGGGTCGCACTAAGTTTAGCTTAAGCAACGCCCGCCGCGTCCACTTAAGATCACAATTCACCGGTGAAAATAGTGCTTGGGATAAACACGCGATAAGGTCACGATTAAACCGTGTCGATGCTCGCGAACGATGGAATGTATAATCGCGACGGCGGAATATTTACGAGGCTGCAACACCATCGTTACCGTTATTACAAGCGGGGGACGAGATCGGGTTTGTGCGCGAGCGAAACCATGGCCGCCTTTTTGGACAAACGAAATCGCCGATCGTCGCGCGCGCGGACGGTCCGTGACGCGATCGAATGGCCGAGCGCAACAAAGTAATGCGGGCTCGGCGTCCATACGTGATTAATCGGCCACGCAACGGTAATTATAACATGTGTACGAATGATTACAGCCCCGCGTAACTATACGTTAACCCTCGTCTGGCAATAAGTCATCGGTGCCCGGTAATGTTCGCGATACTTTATCGCCCGGACGGTTTTCCCCGGCGCGGCGCAGAGCGGCGAGAGGACGCGTGGCCGAAGGTCTCGAGTACAGGGAGGCCATTGGCTTTAATTGGTGCGTCACGATTGCGCATCTATGAAGGTACCAGAGGATCCAGCGGCAGATAACAGCGGCCCGATAACATCTCGGGGCCACCGAGGTGAAAATCCGAGCGTACGATCCGCCTCGCACCTTCGTTTTGTTCCGTACCGTCGCGTCGCGCTGCGCCGCTTCGTCGATAAAATCGGGACGGCTTGACGTTTACGAAACCGAGCGGTTTTAATAACCGGTTAATAAAGCTACTTAACAGAAAGCCGCGATCGAGACGGAAAAATCACGCAGCCGGGTTTCGCGACTTCGAGGAATGGCTTCGAGCAGCCCACCGAGGTTTCTTCTCTGGTACTACCAGTCAGGTTCAATTCGATATCTCCACGGAGATTTTAAGCTTTGTTCGATCGTGAATTTTGAATGTACAGTGAGACCGAAGGAGCACGGATAAATCGAGACCCACCGGGTAATCGAAACCTGGGAAAAAAACTGAAAACGTAATTTATAATAGTCAATAAACAATTTAATTTCATAATGAACATAATTTTTTATACGATGTATAGATTTTTGTATCTCTTTTAATTTTGTTAATTTTGCATTAATAAGTGCATTGTCACAGCATCGTTTTATTATCAATAATGCAATCATTCCACGATCCATTTGTCTGAACACACTTCAATCGATCACTTCTCTGAAAATTTTTGTGCGCTTCGCTGATCGGTGTAGACATCGAATCAGCAAAAATTCTCGAACTTGTTTTTCGGAAACAGAAAAATAAGTTGATCCAAGGTTCCAGGACGCGTCCGCGAAGAAGGATCGGACGCGGAACACGATTTGTGTGACGAGGTGGCTCAAGGATCGGGCACAGAGCGCGCAACCGGTCGGCGCGCGATCGCCGCGTCAATAAATCACGCTCTCGGTCTCCGAGTGTTAATTACAAGCATTAACCACCGAATGGACAAATCGGCGAGCGGTGTGTGGCCGGTCCCCCTAATTGCGTCCGATCCGGCGGCGTTAGCGCGCTTTTGTCTCGATTTCCCCGATACGATCGCGCGGCGCGACGGTGGAATTCCGTGAAACAGATATCGCGGCGCGCAGGAAGAAACGGATATCGTGTCTGCAAGAAGGAAAGGCTCGCGCGCGATTCCTCGGCCGATCGTTTGTTCCAGATCTAGGAAACCTACCGCGGCGCGCGGTCCAGTCCCGGCCCGGACCGGACCGGCCCGAGTCGAGCAGCCGGGCCCGACAGTAGCGTACCTACGCTTCTTTAACGAGAACGGCCCGGCGACCGTTCGAATTATTTATACGCGACGGGTTTCGAGCGCGTTCCGCCGCGCGGAGTCATTCATTTCGCTCGCCTTAATGCCCCGTTCACGGGGCCCGCGCGTAATGGCGTTTTACTTGTTCGCGGCGACGACTGCCGGCTATCTTTCATCGTTCGCTTTTGTATTCCCGTTTCGAAGCTGACAATGCTTTCCCGGGGAAATATATGGCGGAGAGGCGTCTGTTTTGAATCCAATGGATATACGGAATGCCACCGACGCCGACGCCGCGCCGCGCAGCGTTTCGTAATTTTCCCGCCGTGCATTTGCATTCGTAACCCACTTAAAACGCTCCAACCAGACGCTGAACCGTATCGATACGCTCCGATCGAGAACAATGGCGCGGGCTAGTCCCGATGATGGGCTACGATATTTCATTTCGCTGAAAAATTCCCGAGGGAAAATTCCCGGCAACCACTGAAGCCGATGCTCCTTTCTCTGGAAATCTTGCTTTCAATGCTCGCTACCGATACCGATGTGCTCGCAGCGGGACCGCATCGGTCTACCGACAAAGTGTTGCAAGATGTCTTCAGGAGTAGTCTCGTTTCTCCAGGATTGCAAGGGTGCGGTTCTCGTTTCTCCATAATACAAAAATGGGGGTTCCCAGTAGTTAAAAACGCTAGATAAAAAATCGATCTAGACCCCGATCGCCCTCAAATGTCCTACTTTTTCGTGTACGAGGAGGCGTAGTTCGCATTATTCGTACAACTGTGCATGTACTGACAGCTCGAGCTACTTGGCCCTACGCGGAGCATGTCCTCCAGTGAAGAGAATAGTCGAACGGACTAAGATCGACCACCTCCGTCGGACGGTTGGGTATATCGGTGTGAACCACTGCTAATCCAATTACAAAACTTCTTTATTTTCCATTATTTTTTAATAGTACCTTCACCAATTTATTTGTGGCATACTTCCGATTAAAACGACACTCAGCAACGGTATCATCGCAACTGTGGTTTAATTGACGGCATTTCGTATCGGCCGCGCGGTCCTGCTGAGGCAGTGCTGGTGCGTAACGTGTGCCGACCTTAATGTTAAATTAAATTAGCGTATATATGCGCTGAATTTTCCTGGTCATTATCACCGGAACCGAATGCATACGCTCAACTTTGTTGGTCACTATCATTATTCGTTAGATAAAAATAGAATAGGTGGTACGGAACCCACCGTAATAAAAAATAGGTTCCGCTGAAATTGGGCGATAGCGAGAGTGGAAGAGATTTGAAACTCTGAGGGGACCAAATATCATTACAGACAGATGAAAAAATAGAAATGGTGATAAAGACGCTCTTTTCATATTTCCTTACGATGCAAATGGGTTAAGTCGCAATACGGCACTGCGCCAAGGAAAGAGTACGCTCGGGATCACCGGAGAGGGAAGACGGCTCGGCGAGCATGAAAGTCACGCGACCGCGATACACCGGGGCTTCTTTTTGCCGATTCGTTCGTGCACCGGCACGAGCACCACGAGGAGGCTCGACCGATCGAGGACGGGGGAAAGGGCAGGAAAGAGGCGGTCGCGTACCATCCAAGGGAAGGTTAGACCGGCGAAAGGGCCGTGGGTGCGCTGCGCCGCGCCGCGCCAGCGGAGGGAGCACGGCCTGGAGCCGGAGGAGGCGGAATAAGAGCTGAAACACGGGATTTACACGTGTATTTGCTAGCGTTGCTCTAACGTGCATGCACGACCGTCGAGTGTTTATGGTAATTCCCGAGCAGGGTGGCCTCCCTTTCCTTCCTTCCTTCCTTCCTTCCTCGCTGTTCTCGGTTACTCGGTTACTCGGATCCTTTCCTCATCTTCCTCGGATCCCTTTCCCCCGCAGTTTTTCATCTTCGGCCGACCTCCGTATCAAACGGCCATTCTCGACCGGTGGGGAGATCGAAACGATATTTTCTGTCCTCGAGCTGCTTGTCGCATTTGAATCCCTGAAATTACGAGATTTTTTTTTGGTCTTTGGTGTAATTAGCAGTCCAGTGGTGATTTAACGTGGCCACTAATTTACGTTATTAACCCTTATCGGTCGCTAGCGATTTTGGTAAAAAGGCGAAAAATTTTCAGTACTATAAGAATGACATTTTCGAAGTAAATTATTTATGTTTTGGAGTATTACAATTATTATTATATTGTTATTATTAGTATCTAATTAATTACTAAACATTTAAGTATCGTATGAGGTATTATAGTATCAATTACATAATAAAATTATAAAAAAAAATAATACAAAGTGCAATTATTCAAGATCGGAAGAAATGTTTAATTTTCGAATTAAAATAGCTCCGAGTGTAAAGTTTGAGTAATAAGAAAAACTTGAAAATTTTGTTCAAAGAAAATGCAGTAAACATTAAAAAAAAAATCTTTGTTTTTTATTAAACCAGAGTACTCCCTCACGAAATCGGCGATCCAACGTATGACGGTGGTGCGTGCTGCTAACAATAAGTATAAAATAATGCGACAAAAACCATGACGATATTGCGGATAGGTACTTACGTCTACATTATGAAACGTTCGGCATAGACAGTGACGAGGACAGGACCGGCAGTAGCGGGTAACGAGAGCGACGTTGCGCCGCGTCGCGGTCGGTCCGCTCCGGTTGGCTAGGTTAAAACGTTCTAATAAAACCTGTCCGGGCCCCCGTGCCACCGGGAATTTGATTTTCTTTATTTCGCGGATCGCCGCGCGCCGCCCCGTCAATTCTGAAATCGGCCGGCGACACTAAACGGCGGCCGGTGAAATTAATCGCGGCGTTTATGCGTCCGGGGAATGCGATGGACTTTTTCTCGCCGCTGCGGAACATGATCACTGATATCCGCCGCGCAGCGCCGGGTAAGTACGTGCCTCTTCTCTCTCTCTCTCTGTCTCTCCACTAGTCGTGTTCGCGATTACGATGCTCGTTACAGATGCCGCGGCAACGAACTAGCGAGGTCGTAAACGATCCACGCGGATTTTATTGGTGTCCCGGCCGAACGGCTCGTCCCGTACGCGTCCGGTGCGTTTGATTGCCGATAGCAAGGCAATTTATGGACATGCGAACAGATGCCCCGGAACGGCGTTAGATTCGGACTCGCTCGGAGTAGCGGTCGGCCGCAGCCGCGGTCCCGGTTTCATCGCATCAGCGATTGGAAGTATCTGGGTGGTACTGAAGCGTGCTACCTGAGAGACGGGTAATGGCAGAACGCCCTGTACACGATGTACACGCTGTGGGCTTTTTGCCGATATTATAAAATATCGCTATGGGAAAAAGTTAATTACTAGGTGTACCGATAAGTAATCCGTTATATTCCATCGCGTTTAATATCGTTTCTTCGGGACGCCGAGAACTTGCACGGATTCTGCAATAGCGCACGTTTTTCCCTATCTTCCGGCTGACATTTTTGAACGCATGGTACGAGATTGAAAATCGTAGACCGTGTATTGACATATTCTCGGTATAGTTCTCAATACTTTGTTTTATTGTTGGTTATTGGGAGGTGAAATATGGATTACTTTTGTATTAGGTGGTCTCATAAGTTCGAGCTGCGGATACGTTCATTCTGTCCGCGCTGTGTTGCATAAATATAGAGCGATAAGCGCCCGAAGAGAGGGTGATTACGTTTTTTCGTAAACATTTAAAGGTACGCTTCGTATACAAATTTAAATAGTAGAATAATAAGCGCCACGAACTTATGAGACGACCTAAAACGTTATTGTAATTTAATATACACTGCTGTGCAGGAGAAAGAAGTACCCGACCGTATTTAATAGAAACGCGTAAAAAAACAAATAAGGGCACAGTAAGTTTTGAAAAATTGTAATCAGGTGTACGGTTACATACATATATCTACCAAAGTATTTGTGCATGCAACTAATTATAATTATACTTATTACATCTTATATGGGTGCATCTTTCTTTTGCACAGTAGTGTACACTTTACGCTGTACTGTGGCTAGTTTCGGAGCGAAATTCCTTGTTTCTTGGGGGGAGGAGTTTCCCTTGTGTTGGGGCATTTTAATTCCTAGGGAGTAGCGGTTCAACCTGTGGGCATGAAAAAATTAATTTGGTTGTTCGATGGGGTTGTGGTTTCCATGGGTCGTGTGTGAGGTTATAGGAAAGGGTTCAAAAAGACCTATACTCATGAGATGAAGTCCCTTGGTGACCTTTGGGTCCCTTTAATACTTCGGGGAAGCTTGCTATAAAGATACAGGCACAGAGAAAGAAACCCTGCGCGCACACACTTACAACGGTAAGTGCATTGGTCATGTATGTCCGTGTATTATATTGTCCGTGTATCTCCCGGGGCATATCATGGGTGTACATCAACAGTTATTAATTTTCTCCAATTGTTATTAATATTTTTACTTTATTTTGGTAGCGTCAGGTCTACCGGTCGCGCAGGAACCGTGACCTTAATTCGTACAATCCGCCCCGTGAAATGGCCCCGCCTATTATGAAACATCCTGTATATAATTTCTTTCTGTAGGACACCGGCGATCATCGCGCAAGGTGCTCATTATTACGCTAGGAATCGGTATTTTTCGTGCGGAGAAACCGGTCGGGCGTATAGCTGCCGGAGACAAAGGGCGAAGAGGGCGTCGCTGGTAGCGCTGCCGTCGAAACTGACAAATAATCGTGAGCAACTGGTTGAGCAGCGGACCGTGCTCGGAAAAGTTTGTTTCTCGTTGCTCGTCGGTTGCCTCTTCGTCGCGTCGTGCCGGTGAATTGTTTGAGCTGGCGTTCGTTCGAGATTAGGCTGATAGCCGTCGTCGCGGAGCGGCGAAGGTGCCCAAGAGTTGCGCGAATCATGCGGGACGAGCGTGGAATGCGATTCTTTCGCGCAGAACTGGCACGGCTCTCGCGAAAAGTTCACGCGTTTCTCGGAATGTTTACGCGAATTATTTACGATCCGTCACTCCCACGTGCTCCGAACCCCGTTGAATATTCATGAACGAACGCGTCGCGAACAAGCGATAATTCGCCGTTAAACTATTTCAATTGATTTCCGAGAAGATACGCGCGGACTGGCGACGCTTCGCCGCGTCGTAAAAATTCTTTGATTTCGCCGCCTTCCGCGGAATCTCGTTGAAAAAAAAAGCAAAAAAAGAAAAAAAGAACTACCGACGACTATCCGGTCTGAAGGAATGCGACCTTGAGAAAGGAAATCTCACCCGTTGGATTTTTCTCATATAATCAGTGAAGAACGCGGCGGCGCGCGGCGCGGTTCCTTCGAAGCATGCGCGAGGCACGTAATCCTTTCAATACATCTGCCGAGCGGGGTTGCAATGATATGTCAATTATCGTCGCAATTTTGTTTATTGCCCTTTTCCTGCTGGCGCGGCACGAACGAGATTCGGAAACGCGGTTACGGTCGTTTCGGTGGTTTGACGTGCGTGCGCGCCTGTGTGACCATTACGACGGAGCGGCTCTTTTGCATCCGCGGCTATAGGATACTCGCTTTCATTTTGTAATGACTGTCATTTGATTCCACGGACGCAGCAATTAAAGGATAAACAGAGACGACGACGGCGCGACGGACACAACGGGTGCCTCCCCCACCCCACTCCCCTCACACGCTCTCTTCTTTTCGAACCCACCGAGCCGAGGCGAAACGCTGCGGACATAGTGCGTGGCCTCCTCCTGTCCCTGCACGGCGCGCTTCCACTTCACTGCTCCTATAAAATTATAAGCTGCACGAATAAATTAGGCAGATTTCTTCACGACACCGTTTCACAATCTAATAACCATTACTCGGCTCTTTACGACCGGAATCGTGTCATTTTCCGTCATTACTACTCTGCCATCTTTGTTCTGGATGCTTGCCCCCACGATTACTCGCGCGGCACGCACAGAGAGCATAAATGTCTATGAAAATTAATAGTCAGTTTAATAGTCAATTTGTTTTTTATATGTAGCCGGACACTTGATGAATATTCTGAAAAAAGTGAAGGTGAAATGCACCAAGTCTGAACAGTATTTTTTGCCACCTTCAATTGTACCAGTTTGGATAAACAAACACGATTTTTTAAAGATTTTTAGCATAAAGATGGCGTCACTTTTGGCTTGTCCATACTTGAGGCATTTCTCTAGTTTGCAATTGTTAAAGTCGTGAAGTGCTTCCTTAACCCCTTGCCCTGCAATAACGAGTCAGACTCGTGACAAAGATTCTGCACAGAGTCTAATAAATATGTTATTCTTTTTCCTTTAAAACGAAATAAAATTCTATTTGGTTGTAGTCGATATATAGGCTTTGATGAAAAAATAAGCGTACGATAAATATAAACTTTCTTCATTTTTTGTGAAATTCCAAACGATATAGAATTTCTAATCGCTATAATCACAAAATAAATAGCAGTGCAATGGGTTAAAATCGGTCCGTGTAACTTGAATCCTATGCGTTACAAGTGTCCTAAAATGTCCTACCAAGCATTGAACATATTAAACGTTGCCTAGTAAAAATGGTGAGACTAAATTTATTCAGATCGCCCATAATTTTCAATATAAAATATTCAAGAAAGAGATTCATCCCATTATTTTCCACAAAAGGAATCTTTACAATGTCGATAATCGCAATAATAAATACTGTGGTATTTCACCGTGGCAGGTTAAACGCGTACATTAACCCCTTGCCCTACGATTTATTGTACGGTTTCAGTAATTACAACTGTTTTGCTGTTCGTAATTTCCTAAAAAAGGAGAAAATTTATATCTATGCCTATATACATATATTCCCCAGTAGCTGTACATCAACAAAACGAAAGTAGAATTTTATTTCGGTTTAAAGGAAATTGATAACATACATTTATATTAGACTCTGTTCAAAATCATCATCACGAGTGTGACACGATATTGTAGGGCAAGGGGTTAAAAAAGAAATTCAGAGTTTCGGAGAGCAGACGTCCAGCAGCAATGAAAGCGTTCTGGCTCGCGTTCTTCTGCTCTCATCAGAAATAAGTGGTGGTAACACGTTCGGGGAAGAAAACGGGAAAGAATTGTAGTCGAGCCGATGCGTCCTTAGCCTGTGCAAGGATGGCGTAAAAACGGGTCGCTTAGTGCATAAGAACCGGCGGGAATGGCACGATTCACGCCGTACATAATGGAGCAATTACCGCGATACCGTGTTCACAATTTGATACCTCAGCTGGCCATTCCCTTTCTTCACCAGCGCGTAGAGGAGACGGCGGTGGCACGCACGTAAACCGCAAGCAACCGCACGCACGTTTTACCTACATATCCCGATCCGGCGTCGTAGACCGGCCGGCTAATGACTCTATTCCGATTACCCGGCTGTCGTGACGCGATGACCTCACCGTGGAGGACGGCCGAGGCGACCGTGAATCGTCGTTGCATTAACGCCGACCTCGAGGATGGCGCCCCGGCATCGCCGTCTGCACGGCATGGCGAGTCGCCGCGCCGCGAATAAGAGAGGCCGAGGAGCGGGACATAATTCCACGGTATCGGCACGGGCTATGGGAAAGCAGTCATTAGACGGTAATGGTAATCCGAAAAGGCACGATAGAGAGGGTATCGGCAACGCGGGGAAACGTAGCTAATCGGAAATGCCGGCGTAATCGCCTCCGCGAGCTCCGGTATAACTGTTCCCTCGCGAACACCATAGAACAGATTAGAATCGGAAAAACCGGCAAAAATCCCGTGTACATGGATTAAAGATGCACAGGGAAAATCATTCGATCGGCTTGACCCTCGGGTGACCATTTCGCCGAGCGGCGGCCGGCTCTCGCTATCTTAGCCTTCGGAGTACATATTCCATAATTACAATTTCCTCGAGAGCCCTCCTCCCCACTACTTCAACAGAAATTCCTCTCTTATCTAATCGGACTCCGATCGTGTTCTGGCCACAAGTGCGGTCGCGTCGCATAAACTTTCTCGTCAGTATCGGGCTCGTTGCTTTGCTCACTGCCACGTTATCTCTGCAAGTCAATTTTTTCTTTTGCCGGCCTGTATCAAGCTCAAGTGGAAGAATCGAAAGTGTGCGACTTCGTTGACACTTTGGTCGCCCACGTCACACGTATCTCGGTGACGGCTATGTCCTTTGTTCAATTAAAATAGGATTTTGGAGGTGGTTTATAGTAATTTTGATTTGTAACACAATTGTGACGAGTATACGCAAACGAATTAAAAATATGCTTATACTATATTTAAATTTGTTTTTAAATTTTTATATAAGATTTTATTAGTTACGATGGCTTATCGCGCTGTTCGCACTCCGAGTCTCATCGATAGACTGTGGATCTTTACGCGAAATAAAAATTCCGTTCAAGGCTCTTTGAATGTGTCTTTGCTTTTGTCACGACTGCAACAAATGATCGTTTTTACCATTTTCTATTTTCTTCACGATTCTGTCGTAATTCGACGCTCCTCGCAATGGAGAAAACGACCGATTCAGGATCGCAGAATTCTCAACTAATAATCGATAATGCTGAGTTACATACACATTTAAGTAAGTATAAAGAAGTCTAACAAAGTAAATTTATTGAAGATTTTTTTTGTTTAAAATAACGCAGAGAAAGCAACGTGTCAATTCAGAATGAGAAGAAGCTCGACTGAATATATTTTCAAAAATGAAATTTACAATAAAAACATTATTCGTTGACATGATAAACAGTATCGAATGCCTACTCCATGTTTGGTTTCCTGAATTTTGCACTCCTAAATCGATTGGTCGAATGAAAGATGGCAGAAAGCAACGTGAACGTATAGAAGCGTCAAAATCGGGTATATGCAACTTAAAAAATAGGAACAGCTGAAAAAATTTAGGTATATCAATACACTATTCTCAACTTCTTAGAATAATTGAAAAAAAGGAAGACCCTTCTATTTGGCTCCTGACTCTTGCAATTTATACGGAAAGTTTTTTTTTTGCATAAAGATCCGCGGTCTAATAATGAGCTACTTGTCGATCGCGTAAAGGAGTCGTCGAACAGGAGTTACACGGTGTCAAAAGGAGTAAGTGGCTTGTAATCGGGGCGAAAGGCTGGTCGATTTCTGGCTGGTGCGAGTTCCTGCGGCGCAGAAAGAAAAAGCCGCGAACGGAAAGGTCCTTATCTTCCCGGTAATTTATGAGGCCGAAGACCCTTATCGTATCATCGTCCGGGGCGCAATTTCGCTGTCACGATACGCGCGGCTTAAGTTTTAAGGCTCGTAATTACACCTATAAAGTACGCGTGTCAGGGGGGGATTTGAGCGCGGCGAAGTATCCAACACGCTTTCAAAACACTCGGACACATCGCGTTCGGATAATAAACGTCACCGTGGGCCGCAGGTGCACGGAATTTTCGGCGGTCGCTTCGCGAATGCGCTTCCCGAAGAGCCCCGGAGATCGGCTGCCCGTCATCGTTGCAACAAAACTGCCGTTTTGAGGTTTCGGGAACCGATAAACGTAAACTCGATGATTTAGGGGATACCTCGATTCGGCGCGTACGCTCCCCGCGCTCCTTTCTCCTCGTCCACGTTGAAGTCTCCCCGCGGCGAGCGGCGATGGGGAAACACCTCGAGCGAGCGTTAAATATTTATCGTTAAAATCGGATTTATCGTCACCTTGATCGTAAATTCGGATCTGCCGAGACTTTTAAGCGAAACGAAGTTTCGGTAAGATCGTATCTCACTCGGAGCCAGGAGGGAAAGAAGTTAACCTCTCTCTGCTGGTATTAGTCGCGCGACAGAGATGGAACGCGTCACGTGACCGGGGACACCAGCGTTAATCTGACGACTCTGCTTAGAGCTCTGTGAATTCTATTAAAATGAGATTTTCCTGTTTTGCGGTGCAAAAATGTTCGCCACTCGCGTACGCCTATTACGAGCCCGGAAGTGTACCGAGTCGCCTTGGTTCACGCAGCGCTAACACCGAATCACCAGCCAGCTCGGACAAGATCGTGATGAATCATCACGTCGCGGAGCGTTTCTCATTTATCTCGGCGAGAATCCCGAAGTTGGCGCGAACGTTCTGATCATTCGAGACGCCCTCGAATTTCGCTAACGCCTACCGATGATATCTCCTGACCGTGGAATGATGAACGTTCCCCGATCCGAGACCAGGCCCCCTCTCCCCTCGTCTAGCCACAGGTGTTTACCTGGACGAGTTATGCGGCGCAGGTGGAAAGTTCTCCGAGCCACAGAGGTAATGACTCTATCTTGAGGAGAGGCGCGTTCCTCGCGGGGACCATGCCACGAAGAACCGGCGGTGTTACGGTAATAGTCCGTGACTATATGGTTGACCGCGACTATCCTCCGCTCGGAAGGGATCAGCTCTCCGGCACAGGCTTTACTCTGTTCTCTCGAACACGTACGGGGAACCCGGCTGTTCCCGATCCGTGGCCTGCTCCCGGTCAGTTACTTTCTCGTTTATGCTGCGGCTTTCGATGCCCGACCACGTGCCCCGGCTCGACGTAACGAATGTAATACCGATTTGTTAGCGCTGCGGTGAACGCGCGGCTTGATCTATCTCGCCTGTCCGCCGTCCGGTGCACGATTGTCTGCGCGAGCTGCTGCCCGATACCGAGGAGGAAGTGGGAGATAATCTATGGCCGTCGAGTTTCGCAGCTGGAGACGCCCTCGATGCGAAAAAATCTGGAAATCACCGCTGCCCCGCGAGCCATACGAGGCGCGATCCAAAAGAAATCTGTTTCCACTGCGACGAGACGCGACGAGGCGCACATTGCTCAGAATTATTTCGGTTATATTTCTGTGGCCAGTCGAACCTTTTAAATTTATATGGTATTGGCACTGTGGAACTGCAGCACCCTCTATTTCCATTTGGATAGATAATATTTAATATAATGAGTCCTTTTCTTCGTTTCTTTATACTTGTACAATATGTAATTCTTAAGCGTAATGTCAGTAGCCATCCCCCTTTTACACAATTTGTAAACAAAGCATCAAAAGTATAAAGACAGAAAAAATATTTATTAGATTATTAATTTTTTAGAAAATTGTACTAACATACTCGGAATTTTATAAGTACACGAACGATGAAAGGTTCTGCAAGGGTTCTGTTGAACTTTCGTTCAGGGGGCCAAAAATTCTCAACTTTTTGGAATGTAATATTATACAATTGGAAGAAAGAATGATAAAACTTAAAATTCTAGTGGGCGGAATCCAAGTTTGTGCGGAGGTCACTCGTTTAAAAGTTATGCACGTGTAAAGTTGCTCAAGCGGTTTCGAAGCATAGTATGATGTAGTGAATCTGGGTTAGATCTTGGATTCCGCGCGCTAGAATCTAAAGTTTTATCATTTTTTTCGTCGAATTGTATAACATTAAATGCAGAAAAGTTGAAAATTTTCGGTCCCCCGAGTGAAAGTTTAACCACAGGCTCTCTTAATCAGCCAACCTAAATTTGTAGAGGCTTAATTCGAAGAATTATTACATCGGCCGAATCAAATTATGAAATCAAATAAGTGATTCCGACCCCGCCGACACCTAAAAAAATGACTGCAAAGATAAGATACACGGCCTGCAGCAAAAAGAATCGCAATACGATGCAAGTCAGGGGTCGCCGGCTATTGTTTATTGTGTATTTAATTCTCACAAAACGCGTAGCCCGACAACGTCGCGGCGTAGAAGTGTGGTTGCATGCATAGGAGAACGCCTACGTGTATCGTGTCGAGGCAATTAGCGTGAGTGATGAGTTAATTGGTCACACTCCCTGTTTTCGTTGCGTGACGAGCCTTAGATGGGAAGATTCTTTCATAATGGAATGTAGAAAGGGCAGCTCTGATGTCTGAGTGTCTAAAACAACTGACACCACGAAATAACCCGACGACGACGACGACGACGGTATTACATAACACAACTTCTTGACTGCAACTTGCTGGTACGAACTGAACGTCTTCGTACACGACTACCGAGTATTATTTACGCTCAACAGCTTAACGAGGTGAGAACGTTCCACGAAGTAAGTAGGAGCAGCTCGGAAATATTCCTCGCTCTGTAATCCTGTTATCACTGATCGATTCTCCGTACCTCTATCAAAGCAGGCTTTGTCTTATTCGCACGATCCCGTTAAAGATCGGCGAACCAACCTTCTGCGAACAACATTTGTCAAGCAGTACGACGCACAGTGGTAAAAAATAAAAAATGAAAGAAACAACATCTTTTCAATAAAAAATGAAGATCACCTCAATTTTTTTGAGGAAAGTATATTTCTTCCATTTGAATTTAGCGGCATGACGCTGGGTCTAGTAAGATCGGCATTGTAGAGGGCCTACGAATGGATCCAGAGAAAAGATGGGAGAAGGTGACCACGTGTGGGAAAGAATTGTAGAAGAGCAGAGAAAACCAAAGATATAATTAAGAATTCTGAAAGGGAGATTGACGGTTAAAAGAACTTAAATGTCGTTTCTCTTTTGACAGGTGAATAAAACTAAAAATAGTGTGAATACTGTAAATAGCTTTGATATAATAAACTTTAAAACTCTTTTGACAGGCAGGGCAACGAATTGCGGTTTAATTTCTGGATCAAAATTCCCATAGGAAGTAATAGAATCTTATGAACATATTTTTTACTCCATTATATTGTAACTGGTATCGTTACGAATCCAACGACCAACAATAATGTAATATTAAACCTTTAAATAACGCTGCAACAGTTTTGGCCAAGAAAATCCGGCACCTGGACCACTGTGCGATGGGTTTGCTCTCGAGGCGCTGCATATTCCTAGCAAAGAAACCATAAGCTTTTTACCCGGTACGCCGCGAGATCGTCTCCGAGAAGCGAGGCAGATTTTATGCCACCGGAACTCTTCCGAGAAAGAGGAGAATGTCTCCAGCCCCGGGAAGAAAAAAGAAAACTAAAAAGAACGCCGCGGCGGATTCCTTCGAGTATCGTCGAGATAAATGAGCAGCGAAACAATGCGAGACATTATCTTAAACGAAAACTGTTCTCCGACGGAGACACGACGTGTGCCCCTCCGCTCGCTCGCACGGATATGTGTATACCGGGGCTCGGACCCCGGGAGTAATAACGCGTGAAACGATCGGCCGAGGAACACGAGGCAGTTTTTGTGTACCGAAAGCATTTCTTCCAGGAAGGGGGAATGTTCCTGTCCGCGGGCCGCAAAAATGGATTCGTCCGCTCCGTCTCGGGACAAACCGCGCGCCCGCTGGATAAAGACACGTCCAACCCTCTTCCTCGTCCCCAACCCCCACCCCCTTCTG
This sequence comes from Lasioglossum leucozonium, assembly GCA_028454225.1. Classification (NCBI taxonomy): domain Eukaryota; kingdom Metazoa; phylum Arthropoda; class Insecta; order Hymenoptera; family Halictidae; genus Lasioglossum; species Lasioglossum leucozonium. The sequence continues at coordinate 5,519,969 of CM052216.1, read as the reverse complement.
CGCCGACGCGCGTTTCCACATCTCTTCGTCGAGGAGTTGCTCTCGCCCACGATCGGCGATCTTATCGCCGACCGTATCTCCAGCTATTCGCGCCTCCGCGAATCACTGGCCGCTTTTAATCGTCGCTGACCGTTTTAACACCTTCCGCCGCGTGTATCTGCCCTGCGTTGACAAACTTCTCCACGGAATTCCTCGGAAATTACCGGCAATACGAAAAAATGTCACGCACCAACGTTATCGCGTATTCGTTTGTCATTGACGCGACCTTGACAAGCTCTGTAGGGATTGCAATTGAAACTACTAGTGGAAACATATTGTGCGGGGTCAGTCACCTAATGTTTGTACCTCAAATATCTTTGTTCACAATGGTCCAGTGAGGCCCACATAATGTAATAAAAATATTTTTTTTTTTCAGAAATCTGAAGGTCATCTTCGTTCTTTTTAACGGGATCACCCTTCTTTAAACACCTACGGCGATAGTCTCTTTCGTCAGGAATTCAGCGACTATAATTACCTCAAGGTCGTTCAAGGTCACAGTCGGTCTAGATAAAAAGACAATTCGGGATAATTTTAGTGAAGTTACAAGATAATAAATGCAAAAATGTTGGGCCCCCCGCGTCGCGGGGTCTTGCGGTATTGTAGTTCCGCCGCTGTGCGGCAAGGTCTGGTTAATGATTCGTTCGAACGACTTCTTAGCTTGAGCAAAGAATGATATTTTTTTACGTCAACGACTCGCCCAGATAGCACAAAGACGTCTGTTGTGGTTATTCAAGACGTCTTAAAGGCGTCTGTTGTGGTTATTCAAGACGTCTTAAAGGCGTCTGTTGTTGGCCATAATAACACGTCTTAAAGACGTGCTGAATGTCCTACGAACGTCCGTTGAATGGCTTCCTTGAAAAACTGTACGCCTTAAATACGTCCATTACAGGTCTGTTGTAATTTTAATGATTACGATATAACAATTGTACACGTCCTGTTCACTCGAAGTTCAAATGGAGAAGAAGGAAGAGCCTCGCAACGCGGCGACACGCGTACCTCGGCAACCATACATACACACACACAAGGGCCTAGCGCCATCATAATCACAACTACAAAACAAATAGCTTCTTCTAAATAGACAGAGATGTCGCGATTATAACGCGTGAGTACTCGCGTTCCAACAAGGTCTTTTGGACGTCTTTAAGTCGTCTTATTTCAGACGTTAAAGACGCCAATTTAGGACTTGAGTGTTCCAGACCTAAAACGAACGTGAAATGGACGTCTTTGAGACGTCGTGTGCAATCTGTTAGGTGGTTGCAGATGAAGCGCACCGTTTCGAGTACGTGCTTGCATACGGAACAAAGGCTGAAAATATTCGTTCGACTGTTTATCATTGGTCGACGCCGATCGAATATATCAAAGATCATAATCCGGGGGACTTTCATGAGCCGAGGCAATGTAGGAGCCAGCGGAGGGAGCACAGCAATGGCAACTGTCGTTCCCAATGAATCGTTGAAGCGGAAAGCCGGTGGCAGAGCAGCGGCGGTCTCGTGGCCCAAGAAAGAAACTAGAAAGGAACAAGGCAAAGTGGAGCAACCGATCCGGTATCTCCGCCTCCTATTCGTCCTGAAGAAACGGAAGGGAGAAGAAGAAGGGGTAGGATACCAGCGGAATAATGTCTCTATTCTCGCTCGAGCCGCCACATTCTCGAGCTCGTTCTACCCGATAATTACACGTTACCGAAGCACACTGGGCGCCCTTCAATTAGCTCGAGGAATCACCTGCTTCCATTGCCGGTCGACGAAAAACTCTGCCCGGTCGCCGACCGTGAACCGACCCGCACACCCCTCAAGAATGTTCGTCATCGCGCGGTCTCGTAACTGTCCGTTCGCCATCATCTTCGTCCCGGTTTGCCGATCTTGCGCCTTTTTCCCTCGTAAAACGGGACAAAGGGTTGCGGACCGTCCTTTACCCGGCGTCGTTTGTCCGCTTTGTTCGAAGTTGTACAGTGACTTCGACGCTGCGGCGGATCGAGCAGCTCTAAGTTAGATCTGCTAAGAGTTCCGTGTAATCCCCTTGTACAGGGGATAAGCCAGCTGCGATAACTCCGAGAGCATGATGGTAGCGGAAAAGTTTTCGAAATAAAAGTTGCACCGGACAACAGGAGCCTCAGCGTTAATCTTTTGTTGCCAGGTAGCGTTGCTTCAGAGATGTGAAGGTCACCTTGGTTTTTTTTAATAGAATGCCACGTTTTGGTACCTGTTTTACTGATATCGAGACGACTCCAACGAGGTGCAGCATTCAAGCGTTTGAAGATCAGCAAAGACCATTTATGACAACAAAGACGAAATATGCATTTATATCTTCAATTATGTCGTTCCCAGCTTTCAGTGTCCACTTCGGTGTATTTTCAGATTATTCAACTGTAGCTTGTGTTTCAGAAAGATGAGATTGTCTGGTTATATTCGAGGTGTTCGCAATGGTTTATCTGAATGCGTTACGCGTTCGAGTCTAAGGACACCGGATCGATAAAATCCGTGTGGATTCCAATGGCAGTAATCTCCTCGATGCAAATGGCCGAGTCGGCGTGTGGAACGCGCATCAACGGGCCCTCGTTGATTTTCCAGCGTACCGCGCGCGCGATTATCATCAGTCTAAGCCTCAGAGTCTAAGGGAAGCACCCTGGCGCGGTCGGTCGGGGCGCGACGCGACGTTTCCTCGCGTCGAGCGTGTCGTTGCTCGTTCAACTCGGTCTGTAATTAAGAGAGCGTTCGCTCGCGTCGCGGCACCGGTTCGTCGAAGACTCGAAGATCGGCGACGCGACGCGACGCGACGTAGGACTCAAAAATTATACGATCGGGACGTGCCATCTTACCATAAAACGAAACCCCATTAACCTTTTTCTGCTTCATACCCTCCCCTAATCGAGCCCCCGGTCCGCAAGAACTCTCTTAGCTGTAGGTCAACGCAAAAAATCGGCAAAAAAGTAATTAGTCCGGAGGACCGGCTGCATATCCGAGACGGGCGCAATTTCTGCTCTCGTTCGACGATTCCGAGCCGACATAAAATCCGCGATTCCCTCGTCGATGATCGTACACGTCCGCTCTTAAACTCGTCGATATCCCCTACCGAGAACTTATTCCACGGTGGACGTCTAACGTACCCGGGAGATCGTCCGCGCGGTGGCGTTCCATTTGCAACTTCTTCGTGGTTTTTTTCCTTTCCTCGCCGGCTGAAGGCAGACCCCGCCGCGGATAATGGCCGAAGTGGCCGGTGATGGGCATTGCGTGCGCAGCTGTGGCACAGGAACCATATCTCAATTACGGGATTAATATACGACCCATAAAACCGATACCGCTCTGTCCCTTTGCCCGACGAGCCGTCCTCCCGCGCGTCCTCCGACGTTTTTCCTCTCTGTCCGTCCTTGCCAAGCGACACTGCGTAATCCAATCAGAGCCGTGCTCGCATGCTTTCCCAGGGAAAAGCGCGCGTTCGCTCGAAAAACACCATGTATTCCAATCTTTATGCTACTGCGTCTCACTGAAAAAATTTTTTTCCGCGTCTCCCTGTCTAATGTAAGAGAAATAAACATTACTTCGTTGAATCTGTACTGTCATGTTACGATATGAAGATTAATTTTTCATTAAAAATTTTGGCGCCTCCCCTGGGAGGTATAATCGGTCCGACAGGGGTAAAGCCGAGAATCCAATACATCAGATTTCACAGAGAGAAACGAGATTTTACGAGAAGACTTCATCTGTTGATCTGGTTCGTTACGTTTCCAAATGTTCATTCGAATACAGAAAGTGTTCAGCACGTGAACTATTGGCAGGGTAGTTCGCGCGACGTGCATGCACATTTACAAATGAAAATGGACACTGACCTACCCCTTCAGGTGTCGGCGGACCGGAGGCCGCGGCCGGGAGCAATGCACGGGATGAACGAAGGTGCGACGTTCGAGAGTATCGTGGACTACGTGATGAGGAACACGAGGTTGACTGACTCACGGGCGGGCTACATGGTGATGGAGGTCCTGAAAGTCGGCGTTGCTCTGGGAAGAATCAAAAGGACAGCGCACGGCACGTATATCCTTGCCTCGGATAAGCCGGACAGCCCGGCGGCTCAGAGGATCAGGCAGCCGAGGTTCAGCGACAACAGCAACGACGAGATCTCTACGGACGATAGCCTGTGATCATCGGCCGTGGATCATTCTTCATTCGCGCCGGGATGTCTTCAACCTATCACGATCCCCTTTCGCCTATCCTTTGCCCGCGCGCACCATCGACAAAGTGTTACCGCTTGACGAATGTAAATTAAACGAACGCCTCATTAGTCCCGGCCACCGTAATTGAATAATTATTTCGGGAGTCGTTACACGTCCCGTCGCCGTAACGCTAATTACCCCCGGCTATATTCGTTCGTCTTCCTCTCGCCGTTAATGACTACGCGATCATAAGCGTAACCCTAGCGGCCTGGAAACGGAACCCGGAGCAACGATCGTTTTCGTCGGCGACGATGAAATCGTACCAAGAGCCGCGCCGCGCAGTCGAGTTCTTGCCGGGCAATTTCGTGGGCAGATTTCCGGCCCGGCATCGGCCCCCGCTCCCGGTAATTGGTTCGTTTTAACTGCGAGCTTAAAGGTTATGAATTTATGCCTCGCCGCGTAAGATATAATTGGCTGTCCAATTAATATCTCGATAAAAAACTCTCTCCGCTCTTGGAGATCCTGCACCCGCCACGCTCCACCCCCGGCTCCTCCGGGCGCCGTCTCTTTCGTTCCAGCCGGTGTCCGTAGCGGTTCGCTCCGTTTTGCCAGCATTGCTCAGGGGGCTGTGGTCCCCCCGAAGTCGCCGCGTGCTCCGTTCAGCGGGGGTCCAGAACTACCGAAAACTCTTTCGGGAGCACTCCGAACAAGACCGCGACCTCCGTCGACCACCGAGGCTGGATTATTGATTTTCCGTTTCTATAAAATAGGAAACTCATTCACTGCCAAGATACGAGATATCGCGTAGTGTTTCTGTTTTTTAATTACCATAAATTTTAGTACCGTATCTGCAACTAAATATTATTATATTTTGTGATCTATGTGTTTTCCTCGTTACGAGCTGAGGGTTACGCAGGCTTGGCGTGAGCCGAGGATTGTTTCTTGTGGGATGTGGTGTGGACTGGCCGATGTTTACTTCGCAAAAGGAACGTCCCACGGACGTCCGTGGAAGGCTTTCCCTATGTCCCAGGGATGTCCAGATAACGTCCATATGCCCCGCATACGTCCCACTTCTGTCCCAGATGGGTCCTGCAAAGATTCTGGTGACAACGCGGAACATTCATAGGACGTCCCACGGACGTCCGTGCAAGGCTTTCCCTATGTCCCAGGGATGTCCAGATAACGTCCATATGCCCCGCATACGTCCACTTCCGTCCCAGATGGGTCCTGCAAAGGTCCTGGTGACAACGCGGAACATTCATAGGACGTCCCACGGACGTCCGTGCAGGGGTATCCCTGCGTCCCAGGGACGCGTAACGATCGTCGTCAGGATGTTTGTTTTGATGAATCCGCAAGGAAATGCCGAAGATTGATGAAGCTATCGTCTCGAGCGGAGCGAAACGCACATTTTCCCAGCAGATTGATTTAAGTGAGATGAATCTTCTCGTTAGTCGATGAGCGAAGTCGCTCTCCGAGCGGTTGAGCAAGATGGATACTTAGCCTCACCCTTCCGAATGAATTTTACGAATCGCGGAACAATGTTGTAATCTATAAAACTTTGAGAAACTAGCACGTGCCAATGAATATCAAGTATCTTTTTAATACGATGTTTATATAAAATTGACGCCCCCGTTTTCTTCATTGCATATTCACAAACACAATGTCAAACAGTTCATGGAAATCACCCCTGCCGCATACCCAAGACCCGGTGCAAGTGATGCCCAACATCGGGGTGTCTTACAAGATTCTACTTCAGAATAAAATGTATGCTGTTTTTAATACTTTTAGTATTTTTATTGCCCGAAAATTAGCGACTACCGTCTTTAAAACAAATATAAAAGGTCGCCACAAATGAAGGGCCCTGAGTGTATCTACAACTATTGGCAGGTAGCGTATTTGCAGACAATCAGCATACCGCGAACGCATAAGTTCCGGGGCGATTAAAAATTACAGTTCGAGTGGAAGTTGTTTGAGGAAGCCGGCGCGACACAATGGCTAATATACCAAAGATAAAACCTCGTTGCACCCCAATTTGCACAGTGGCCAGAGGGTTCTAGAAACCATATGAATAACATTGGACCGCTTCATTTACGATTCGCCTGCAGCCTCCGTTCGAGCCGAGGGATATCGTGACGGGGGCCCGCGAGTCCCCGCGACTCTATATTTCAGCCGGGGATCGTTGTCGGCACTTTGCAACAATGTGGAGAATGTCCGCGCTCCGCGCCACGTCCTTTGATTTGTGTCCCTTTGTTGAATAGGCGTTTTTCATGCATCGTGGCCTCTCACCGGAACGATGTAACTCGTTTCTCCCCGAGGTACGTATGTTAAGGACCTTTTAAGACGAAGTCCCTTGAGTTTACCCCGCTGCGCTACCGGTACCAGTTTCCGCTCCCCGTGGCACGCTACACATAGGCGAAGCCAAGCTGTATTGCCTCTCGTTGTCGTCGTCAAGACGAACCCGAGCCCCTCCTTCGCCCCGCTACCTCCTCGTCTAGCCTCTAAAGCCTGTTGCACAGTTCGCCGGGAGTATCCGCGTTCTAAGCACCGTGCATATTTCATTTCGTTGATTTCCGGGTGGAAGAATTTTTACGAAAACACCCGGGGTGTCTTGTAACACCTGCGAACCCGCCGACCGATTCAACGACCGATAGCGAAGCATTTACGCGACACTCTCCTGCTGTTTGACCTACTTCGGTATAGACACGGAGAATTGTTTAAATAATTTTATTCAAACATTTTTCAACTGTCCGACCCCTTTGGGAATCTTCAGTCAGTTCGTAGGCTGTTTTGGATTGAGCATATTCTCTATTATTAGGACTAAAGAATATGATTTTTCGAAATGTAAGAGGGGCATATAAAAAAGAATGACTTAATACTGAACCTGCCATTACCGGTCAAATGAACATTTCAGGATTTTGTATTTTAGAATTATTGAATTTATAAAGACGCTTCCATTGGAAATGATTATACACGATTCTATTGGGTGGGCAGGAAAGTAATTACTTTAAGGCGGAATAAACCTTCATTTTTTATATGAACAATGAACTTTAATCAATAAAATATTTTAACCTTTCTCCAATCTTATTATCAAATATTAGTTATCATATGTCAGAAAGAAAAAAAATTACAACCCCAACAGGAGTTATTGAAACAAAAAGAACATATTGCTACCTATTAGTTATAACTAATACCTAATACATTTAAGCAAACATTATAATAAAAATCGCAGGAAATCCAAATAAATTCTAGTGTGTGATTTTCATATGGCAACGTATGGTAGCCATTTTCAGTGGTCGGTAGGTCTAGCGCTAATAGGAAAGAAATATCCTCGCATCCTCCGCGAGATGGCAAAAAGTGCACGACTTTTCGCTAGCCGTTCGATTGCTAGAAAAGGTAACGGCGGTAGGAACGGTAGCCAGTAGCAAAGCACGAGATAATCGACCTGTTTTGGATCGTAGACGGCCCCGCTCCAGTGTGTAGGGAGCATCGAATCTTCCGCAGATCGTGGATACTCTTCTCCGAGCTGTGCAACAGGCCTAAGACTCTTCCCGGCGTCCTCGTCGCGCTGCTCTCGCACCGTTCCTACTCTCGCTGTCTCTCTCTCTCGGACCGGCGATCCGCGTTCTTCTTTTTCGAGGTGCTGCAGGTGTCGTGCATTGTCCGCCGTCGCGGCCTCTAAATCTCCGTCTCTGACGTTCTGCGGCGTAGCTGCGCCGAGCCGAGTACTCCCAAGATGCATACGACTGTCGGGAAGTTACACGTTCCACAGACTCCTCTTATTGCGAGGAGCTGGCCGGGCTGATAAGCATCTTTTTGCGAGAATTTCGGCCCCTTTCATAAGTCTCATCGCCGCGCGGATGTTCCCTCGGCCCGACTCGACCCGGCCTCGGACGTTTAGATGTCTGGCGACGAGTTGGCCTCGAGACGTCAACGCTCTTTCACCAGTTTTATCAAATTTCCCAACTGGCAGCATTCTTTTGATGCGTTTGTACTGTGTGCTTCTTGGACAGTCAGTATTATTGTCATTTTATCATTATCGTCTTTTTAAATAGACTCAACACTACAGAAGATATGTTTAATAAGTGTGACAATTCCAATTTATCTAAAATGGTACTAAAACATATTTTCTGCATACACAAGTGCAGAAAACGTTCGATTAGAAAGTGATTGGCTAAGTCTAACGAATACGGTAACCAAAGTAACTGCAAGGCATAATGATGCTACTTGCCACACACACAATACAGAAACCCACCGACCCAGATAGCACCCGGACGTTCTATGGTTGTCCCAGGGATATCATGGCAGGGATTTCCTTACGTTCCAGGAACGTCCATATGTCCCGCATACGTCCCAGTGACAACGCAGAACATCCATAGGACGTCCTTGGGACGTAGAAAATGGACGTTCCTGGGACCCCCGAAATTTCTACGGACGTCTTTAGTATGTAAAAAACGGACATAGGACGTTTGGACGTAAATAAAACGGACGTCCTATGGACGTACGGTGCTATCTGGGGATACAGTCGACGGAGGACCCCACCCACGGAATAAGCGGGATCGAAAGACAATTCCCGGAGAAACGAATAGACCAATCAGTAAATACACGCGATAGGACACAAGATCTCATCGCGGAGACCAATTACCAGACCCTCCAGATTTATTCGCGCGATTACACGGGGCCCAGGTCCTAGTACAAAGCCGTCTGACACGAAAACTACTCAGGATCGTAGCCGGAGCCCCCCGGTAACACGTCGCCTACACGTATTTATGCGTCCGCGGGTACACTGGCCGAAGCGTTAACGTCGAAACCGAACAACCTGCGAAACGGACGGGTACAGCTTCGCCCAAGAGCGGAAGGACATCTTGGACGCCGTGGCAAGGCGACCGTTCCTGTTCCGTGGCGCCTATTCCGCGACGCGTCGCCATGGAAAATGTTCGATCGCGATCCTATACACGACAAACCAGGGACGCATCGATGTACTGGAAGACCCTGGGCTGGGTTCTTGCCATTTCACCGGAACCTGGAACTCCCTGGATATTTTTTGATCGAGAACGATCCTGGTCTTATCAGCACTCTGTCCTTAAAATGTTGAGCTCGAACTGTACTATCTCTTCTGCCCTCGCTTTGTTCATCATCCTCAATAGCAACTGTCCTCCTGAGTTTGGACTTCATTATCTCATATTCCGGTCATCATCCTCAACTTGCGCAGCTCGGCTATTTCCTCTTATATGTAGCTTGAAATTGCTATGAAATCAGTTTCGTCTGAGGCAGCATACTTTCCCCAGAATTATGTCCACATCAGAGCCTTTGGGAGCCACAGGCTCTCGTGTATTCAACGCTCTACCATCGCATCGAACCCCTCTCTTCGCTTTGTTCTTTGCAGCAAACCGGCCCAGCTGCATTTTTTCATCTTGAACAAGACAGCTAGCACTGAACCTACCATTTCCAGATTTTGTATTTTACGATTACTGAATTTACAAACATGCTGCCAGTGGAAATGATGATACACGATTTAAGCGCACGCAATAAAGATTGCGTAAAATCCAAATAAATTCGATTCTGCCATATTTACATGGCGTGGTAGGCTATATTCTTAGCGCTGATTCGTCGAGAGAAATTTTCGGGGGCCCCCGGATTGTCTATCGCGGCGATCGCAGAAGGCGGCCCTGGGTGTCCCCGCGGCCAGACGGAAGACTTATGCGTCTGCGTGCTGGGTCTCGCGTGTACGGGCCCAGAAGTAGGAGAAACAGGAAGAAAATGGCGGACGGGCCCCGGCAAGAGTGCAGGGTGTATCGGCGGCGTACAAATTTATGCCGATGCCACGTTAATGTCCGCCGAGCCGCATACATTTCCCTCGCGGACGAGCGCGACGCGCCGCGACGCAGCTGCGCCGCCACAGGGTAGGGCGAAAAGGCCGAGGGAATGGATCGAGTTACTGTATACTGTATGGGGTTCGTAATGTATCGAGGATTCCATTTTTATCGATGCGTTCCGAAGGGTAAGGGCGTCCAGGGTGGTCTCTGCGGGCGGAACTGTTCGCGCGGTTTCCTGGTATAGTAATCGATAGACCGGGCAACTCGATCGACCATTTTGTAACAATCGCCGCCAGCGACAGACTCATTTCCTTAACAGGAAGATCCTTTGTGGTAAAAATGAAACGGGAATATTCTTCGCGACGCGACGTTTTGAACTCGTGGTTGTAAATCGCGCGCTAGCTCTGATGTCAAGACAGCAAGACCCAGCAGGACCCAACATTTTTGCATTTATTACCTTGTAATTTTACTAAAGTTACCTCCAATTTAAATTAAATTGAAAGTACTCAGTTCTTGTGTTTATTGAGTTTTTAGGATTCTCCTTCCTAGAAAGGATTAAAGAGTCTGAATGCTATAAAAATATCGAAAGAAAAAGTGGGGCCCAAAATTATATTTTGCAGGGGAGCCCGAAAATTTGTGGTTCCGCCACTGTGCCAAGATACTGACTCAGAATCAACTTGAGGATTTGATAGATCAAATTGTCTGCGTGGATGGACGTTCAGGTCCGTGTTACCTTCGTTTCTGACGGACAGGTTGTACGTTGCCATACGTTCCGGCGAGGTATGTGCTCAGTATATTTTCTAGCCAATCAGCGTTCTCGTTGAATCTCGGTTTTCGAGCAACGAGTCTCGACAAATGTCATTATCGCTCGCCATAATAAGAGCACCTCGGTAATTTGCAAGGGAATACATAAAAATTCGCAGGCTTGTAATTTCGGACTAGCGAATAGCCGACATGTTCCTCGAGAACAGTAACAGAGTTCGTCTTCGCATGCGCGCAACGTATGAATTTTTATCGGAGCTTAATGATAACTTAAGCGCCATCGAAACGTTAATAATTCCGGCTGTTCCCCCCCGTTGAATGGAAACTGGTTTCTCTGCTCCGTATAATCCGATGGCATCGTTTTTATGGATAATAATTATAACTCGAACATAATATTACGATTATCCCGAACGCAGACATCGACGAATCCACCGGAACTGGTCCGAATCCAGTGTCACCCGCTCCGCAACAATTTTCAGAGATCCTTGAGCACGGTCCCCGTTCGAATCGGCGAGCATCTCGAAACAGCGGATCTCGGCCTCTTATCCATTTACATATTATAATATCATTCGGGAACGGAGAATCGTCCGCGCGGCGATCCACAATTAACACGAAAAGCCGGACCCCGGAGCGCGCTGGTCGTTCCCGCGACATCCTCAAAACCGCGGTTCCCCCCTTGTAAGCTGCCGGTATCTCCATATATTTCCATGGAGCTGGCCCGATCCACGGGTTTAAAATATTCCGGGCAATAAGAAGACGATCGCCGCAAACACACGGGTCGAGCAAAGGCTACTTGCGACATGCATAATTTGCACCCCGGTGCGCCATATACGTAAGTAGGTTGCGGAGGCAGGAGCGAACACGCGAGAGAGCGAGAAAGGGAGCAGGCACTCGGAGCGCGCGGATGCGCACCGAAAGGGCGTCGCGAGCGGCGCGGCGCGCAACAGAGATGTAGATAAATAAAGTGTGAAGCCCGTAAGGAGGCTGCGGGGCCCGTTAAAAGCTTCCCTTGTCTCTCTCGCCTTCTCCAGCGGCGATTCAGGTGCGCGCCGCGCCGAAGAACGAAAGAGAAAGAGGAGGAGGAGAGGCTTCTGCTTCGGTTCTTCGGCGTCTAGACCCTAATTGGACCGAGGCTGGTGCGCGCGGCTGCTGGCCAGCTGCCTGAAAACCTTCGCTGCGCGGCGTGTGTTTCATTCAAATCGGTTCCCGGTAAAAATCGGGCGTCGATCGATGGATCGCTCGATCGTATATTACAATCGGTCGACCTTGATCGACGGAAATTACCAGACTCACGATTTGTCTTCCCGACACGATAAACGCCCCCCGACCGATCCGATCCCAGGCCCGACCCGGCCCGACCCGGCCCGATGCTTCTCGATCCCGACGCTCCCGGCTAGCCATCCCCCGGACGATCGCACGCCGTACACACGAATTCCTCAAGGCCGACGGGATACACGGAGAACCGGACGGTCGTTTTGCAATCTCATCCAAATAGAGTGTGGATTTCTATGTATCGAGATAATCGATCTTAATGGACGGCGCTCAGGCGTTAATCAAACGTGGCGCGGCGCCGAGAGAGCTCCGTAGACTTGACACGCGTGTCGAAAGCGCCGATCTTCGAAGAAATATCGGTGGCTACGGAGGATGAGCCGCGGTCTCGGCGGGATAATCCTCGCCGGAAATGCGAATCGGAAGACGGAGATTTATTCCTGCGTTACCGGACCCCTGGGACATTTAATGCGTTATAGCGTGCAGTACGGATCAAGCAGGGAAGTCGCGAGGCGAACCGCCAGTCGATCGAGGTTCGGTTTCTTGCGAGGTGTATGAAATTAGTTCGACCGTCTTTAGAAACTGTGAGATTGCAGACGTCGCGTGTTCGCGACGGTGGTAGTAGACAATCTGTGCATCCCCAAAAAGGGACATTGCTGGATTTACCGTGAAAGAGTTCGTATTAATAAATATAATCGACACATGCATTTGCGCATACATTTAAAAAATCTATAAAACGTTTTTAGTCGTCTCAACAGCCGCTATCATATCGGAAGAAACAAAAATGTAGAATTCCATTTTAAAAAAATCAAGGTATCCTTGGAATCTCCTCTATGCTTCTACGAAAAATGTTTCTATCACGATACGTACCCCTCTGTACCGTGCAAGTTTCGTTTATTTTTTCATATAACAAATAACGGAGATATTCAAGGTGATAAAATTACGCGACTCACCCTAATAATGCGCAGAGCGGAGGTTAAAATCGACGAGTCTGCGCCCCGGATCCGTGTAATTACGCAAAGTATCACTGCGCCGATCTGGTGGGATCGGCGATTTTCCGTGCGGAACCTGGCAATCGGCGTCCGTCGGTCCGTGTAGGCGTGAGTTGCTCGTGCAGAAGCTCCGCTGAGAATGTCATAACGTGTTTACGCGGATACCGGTAAACCGGATTCGAATGCAGCCGGTCCTTAGCATTCGAAGAGATCGCGGTAAACCTCGGCGGCCAGGCCACTTTGCGTGGCGCATCCTCCGGGGCCCGGCACGCAATTACGCTTTATGTCTCGCAATCAGTAAAACTCTAAGTACGCCTCGCCGCGCGTACTTTTCCCCGGAGTAATTTCACCTTCGATTCCACGACCGGTGCGGCGCTGCGTTGTGTACCCTGTTCACCTTCCCGCCACCGGTCTGCCGCCCCCTCCTTGCGCGGCTTCCTGGTCTAGGATGCTGTCTATGGTCTTGTAATTTCCCGCGGGGAGGACGCGGGGGGACAGGAGAGATAGAGAGAAAGAGAGACGCAGCCGGAAAGTGGGCAGGAAGGTGTAAGCAGCGCGCGGTAATCAGCACGTACCTCATCTTCGACGATAACGCGAAATTCCTTGCGTATATGCGTTCCTGCCATTTTTGTTTCTCCCCGCCTCGAACTCCGGATAGCCGCATCCTTCGAGAGCCGCTGGCGCGAGAGGTCCTGCCACCCTGTAATGCCGAGATCCACTGCCGGGAATTACGCCTGGCCAGTTTCTAGCCGTGGATAAGACAAAGTTTGTTTTCCGCTGTGCGATTGCCGGCGGAAGGTGTGGCGCGGCGCGATCCCTCCGCTGCTGATGCGATTAATGATTGCGATAACCAGCGTCGACTGTTTCAATAGCAATTTCTGCCGGTGTAACCGGCCAATAACGCGAGAATTCGCGCCGATACATCATCGAACAGTCGGACGTGATCTCGGGATTATTCGGGTTTCGACGCACGCTGCCGTGAATTTCATTGGCGCTACGTCTGGTCATCAATATTTCCTTCGACTTCTGGATTCCTTAAACAGTTATTCATTCCCATCGTCCGGTAATGTCGGAGTTACACCGGTGCTTGCCCTAGTTGAGGGTTAGCTTCTCTCCACTCTAGAATTAAAGAGGTTAATATTAGTTTTGAGGGTCCTTTGCTCTTGAAATTCCCTGTAGAATCGTAGATCAGGCCTGACGCTCAACCCAGAGGTGTCGAGGGAGGGAGAGGGTGAGCTTCTGGATTATCTGGAAGTAGAGTAGGGAAGGGATTCATACTTGATACGACATGGAAATGTAGTGAAGTGGGGGGAGTCAAAATACGGGCAGGCGAGACACCCTGCAGGTCTGAAGGTGAGACGGCCCGACGTGTACTCCGAGCCGTAAAAAGCTCAAAAACTCAATTAATTAGGTAGAATGGCCGTCTCATCAATGATGACCGGCCCGCTTAGTACATCGATGGTCCTGAATTAGATATGTGTGAAGAATTATCGGCGCAAGGTTCGATCATTTAAAACAATTAGCTATGTTATGTTCTTTAAAACGTTACGATTCGGACGAAACACCACCTCCTGTTCCTTTAAAAATTTTTAGCAAACGTGGCCAAATAGACGTTGTACAGATCCACATCCGAATCGTAACGTTTTAAAGAACATAACATAGCTAATTGTTTTAAATGATCGAACCTTGCGCCAATAATTCTTCACACATATATAATATTAAATTACGATCGATAAAAACCTAACATTGTCCTGAATTAGGCCCGGGCTATAGAAAACAGGTCATAGGCGGAAAAGCGAAGGATAATTGCAACCCGACAAACAGGGCCGAGCCTCGGCAGCGCCGCTGTGAATCCGTTGACCACGATATGGAGTGCCTTAAGGAAACGATGGGTGTCCGAATCCCGTCTCCGAGGACTGCATTACTACTACTACTACTACTACTACTACACCGGTGCTTAAGTAAAATTGAAGTGTTCCTTGTCTGGTCTGAATAGGCTACGATATTCGATGATGTGCTTTGTAGTTTCAATACATATTTTGTATACTTCAAATGTGAATTCATCTATGACCATCCCAGATACGTCCATAGGACGTCCGTTTTATGTCCCGTTCAAACGTCCTACGTCCGTGGCGACTTATCATTCAAACGTCCCAGGGATGTCCATTTTTTAAGTCTCACGTACGTCCTTAGGACGTAAATTTCATACGTTCTACGATGCAACACATGTTATATCCAGGAACATAAAATTCTACGATAATCTTGCTACTCATTAGCAAAAATATTAAAAGAATTTTAAAAAGAAACCAAAAATGGGTACCTAGGTATCCGGTTATTGACATAAGGATTAACAGATGTCTTCTTTTGTTGGCATGTAGAAAGCAGTTCGCTAGACAACAACAGTACGACAAACGTTAGGTTGCCTCGGTAGAATGTTCGAGGCACTAATGAGATCTAAACGAGCGACCCAATTATCGCAGAGGTCGAAATACTACATTAACTCTATTAATCATAGCGGTACGCGAACGAAGCCTTTCTACGGCGACCGCGAATCGCAGCGGCGACCTCGATTGCGCAGACACGCGGGTTAGCCGGATGCTTCCCTGCGAAGGAGCTAATTCCTCGGCGATAAGAGCGCGTTTCGCGTCATTCGAGTTCGATAAGGGGTCTATGTACCGCGGCCTCTGGAGGAGGCGGAATTAATTAGCCCGCGGCGCAACCGATTGGCGGAGGTTCGAGTCCGGGGGGGAAGGCCGGTACCGTTTCGATGGTATCGGGGCCTCGCTTAACTGTCGCTGGCCGGTTCACCGGGGAACGAGTTTAAATTGCTCGGTTGGAATGGCTGTTGCGCCGCCCGTTACGTATGTCTTAATTACGCGGCTACAATTTTCGGTGTAATTATCGATGGCCACACGGCTACTTAAGCCGGCTAATGAACAGCACGGTCGGTCCTATTAGCGCGTAAAGAAGCGATCCGGGAAGATTAAACTGGAACGCGATCGAATGGCACTGTAAAAGGCAACCGGGTGGTAATTATGTTTATTGCCAGGAGTTGTAAAATCCGCCAGGGAACGAACCGAACCGAACGCCACCGAGCTGAGGCGCTGTCCTGTCTTTGCGGAAACGCGCGGTACCATCGAACGTTTAGCCCCGAGTTCACGGTGATTACGGTTTCATCGTGTATTCCGTTCCTGACGGGGGCTAATTTCACGGGGAAACGCGTTGCGTGCACGTAAAACCCAGTCCCTTACAGATTTCTAGCCGCGTGGACCGTGTTCCGTGCGATCGATATCGGTACGTCTGCGCTCGTCTACACGCGCCTCGCGCCTCTACGTAACACCGAAAGCCATCATTACGCGTCCCCCTCCCCCCTATTTATCCACGCGACTATGTTACATTATATCATGAAATTACTCCGTGCCGGCTCACGAGAACGTCCACCATCCTATTACCGTCCTCCGCCGCATCTGAACCTACGTGTCCATGCGCGGCGATGCATCCGCGCGGGTCACTTGGTAGCTGCTTTCCTACAGGAATTGCTATTTCTTATGTGAGAATAGAGTAACGACGGCCACTTAAGCAACGATTAAAACAAAATGAAACTATGCGGTGAAATGTATTTTGATAAATAGGTTTCGTAAACTTTAATGGGAAAATATTCATATGAGTAGCCGAATTTATAAAAAAAGATTTTTGACTACCATATTGACGTGGGTGATCTCGGATAAAACTACTTTGAATGTGGGAATACACCATTCACATACAAATACATATAAAAAAGAATTAATTGGACAAATTAATAAAAAAACTCTAGGAATCTGTTATCGCATATCTATTCCTTAGGAAAGGAATGCGCTACTTGGACATTGAACCACCTCTGTAGCTGTAATAGTTCCCGAGATATTCGAGCAAATATGGTCCCGACCTCTAGGGATGTTTTCACCCCTTCTACGTGGGTCATGGAATATTTTTCCAAAAACCAGCTTTTCCCAATGTTTTGTTGAAATCATACAAGCATACGCTGTTCACGGATTCCGTGTACAGGTGTCGTTTGCCGGTGTATCTTGTATCGCAGCAAAAACCAAGCAGTCACGAGAGGAGGAGGAAAACTCGAGAGGGCGATCAGAAGGTTGCCTTACGGTCTTGTAAGGTAAAAAGAACCTGCCCCGAGGAATCCTACGGGGAGTCAGAAAAGTCGGAATAATGCGTGGACGGCGTCGGCGTGGAAGAGGAGCATCGCAGGCAGCATTGCAAATGTTTCGATGGAAAGCGATGGGGCATAGGACGTGCATCGGCTCCGGTGCTCGTTTCCGCGGAAGAGGTCGTCGAAGAAGCGTGGAAACGCGCACGTCTGGTCGCGATGGACGTGAAGCGCGGCGCGGCGTGCCGCGGTCATAAAAGTGTGTCCGCGCGGCGAGTTAGTCCATCGGGAACGCGGGTTTCTTGCCTTGGCGTGGCGTCGCGAGCGATATCGGCCCGCGGTGGCCTTCCATCCGCTTTGTACACGTGTACGCAACCACCGAGAGGCGGCATTATACGCGGGCCCATTTATCTGCGGGGATAAAATGCAGATAGGATCTGCGTCCGCGCGAGGTCCTGCCAGTATTTGTCATGGAGATGCGACCCACCGATACCACCTCGCCCGTCCGTGGAATTACCCTCGCCGCGCTCGGATTCTTCAGCGTACGCCGGTAATTTACCGGGCCCTCGACGTCGCGTCACGCCGCCGATTCTCCCCTTTCTTCCTTCCTTCCTTCCTTCCTTCAGTTCCTTCAGTTCCTTCCATCCCACCTTCTTCCCTCCTCTCCCCACCTCCGAGTCCCGATGCTCCTCGGGAATTTTGAATACTGGAAACGCGAGGACGAACTGGAAATTTTCACGTAAATTCTTATATTCTTTAACCTTCGTTTTGCTCATAGCGGAGTAACCACACCCCAAACTAATAAAAACATGAAAATTTGTCGAATGGAGAATTTCCAAATTTCTCTTGAGAATGTTGTCTGACATACTTCACAAAAAATTATTAAATTTATTGTTTTTATTTATGTAGAGAATTTTTATATACTCAATTAGATTTTTTAACCTTTTCGTATTTACGTAAAATTCTCTTAGAAATGCTATCTGTGACATACTTCTCAAAAAAATTGAAATTATTGTATTAAATTTATTGTTTTTATTTACGTAGAGAATTTTTATATGAGATTTTTTAATCTTTTCATACCTAACGTCATGAAAATAAAAAAAATAAAAAAATTGTTTTTTCTTTACATGTTGCACTGAAAACATGCAGAGAGTGTGATTGCACCCCAGTACAGGGTTGACATTAGAATACATTTACGCAGAGCGAAAGTTAAAGGGCTACATGCTTGTAAATGTTGGAAAAATCGATTTTCAAGACATGCTGTTTCCTGAAATCTGATAAGAATAAAACATTTCAATTCTTTTTCGAGAAGTTCCAATTTTTAAGCTTTAAGTGTCGCAATTGGTTTCCGAATCAATATTTCGCAACACTGAACGATCAATGTAGCCACGCTGCATACCCAGTTGCAGTTTCTGGAGGAGCGCCATGACCTCTTCCGCGAAATACAAACCCATAATATCACGAAATTTACGTTGCAATTCGCTGGTATTATGAGTAGACGCGCCGCTGTTTACACAGTTATGGCATTTGGTAACACGCGAAATCCAGTGAAGTAAAGATTCTAATAAAATTTATCACTGTGTGTATATTTTTATGTACGCGATAAAATCTTTCATAAAGAAAAAGAAAATCACACCCGTTTCCAGAAATATGCGGACAAACGCATAAAATCCACAGTGTGGCTATCACCGGCTGATAAATCTCGATCTTTCGATTTTTAACGAACATGCTTCGATTTTGTCGATGTCGAAGCGTCGATCGCTGATCTTGAAACCCTTGCTGTATCATTTTCTTTACGGTTACAGTGATTAAAACGTCTTCATCCCCAAAAATGTAGAAAAAAAAAAGAAAATATATATTTTTTGTATGGCTACATGGATGTTAATGCTGAGATATTGACTATAAACAAATCAAATTTTATTTCATCTAAAAAGAAAGGCGTAGCATTCGTTTTTGTTAAACTTTGTTTAAAATCTTTATCACGAGTGTGACTCGTTAAAATCCAAGGGGTTAATACTTCGTAGACGCTTTTCGCGCGGACATTTAATTTCGTTGCATCGGAGGACCGCTCAATTGTCTCCTTATTGTAAAAATGGGATCAGCCTCCAGAGATCACATCCAGTAGCAACGCCGACGACGAAGCCTTCGATTCGCTGGCTGGAGGTGCATTAAAAAGGGTTAAAGAAAAAGCCCTGCGCCTTTGCACCTGTAGAACGGAGTAGTCCGTTTATGGTTTCCAGTGAAACAGTCGAGGCCTGTTGCACACTTATGGGACATAATCCCAGTGGACAGTCGGGAATCTTAATCGTCGGAACAAACACGGGCTGCTTAAAGTGCTTTGCATAGAAATGTACAACTTCCACTTCGAGGTATTAGCCGGCTGAAACCTTCCCGGCTCACTGAAAGGCTTCCCGTCGGATTTAAGGAACAGCCTGATGAAGTGACTGAGGAAAGCGGATAACTAGTGATTCATGAAAGGATCCGGGAATCAAACCGTGGAACCGTTAAACTGTTCATAAATATTGCTCCGCGTTGCGTCACTGAAGTGTGAGCATTGTTCGGGAAATAGACGATAGCGAAAACCCTCGGGACACACGTGGCTGTTGCATCGGAGAAATTTATTTAGGAACTTTCACTTTTGTCTTCGGAAAATTAGGAAATTCAGTTCCTCCACTGTTTTTCCATTTGGATAAACAAATTCACCAACATGTTCCCTGTTAGTGTCACTGAAGTGTGAACATTGAAAACTCTCGGGACACACGTGGCTGTTGCATCGGAGAAATTTATTTAGGAACTTTCACTTTTGTCTTCGGAAAATTGGAAAATTCAGTTCCTCCACTGTTTTTCCATTCGGATAAACAAATTCACCAACACGTTTCCTGTTAGTGTCACTAAAGTGTGAACATTGAAAACTCTCGGGACACACGTGGGTGTTGCGTCGAAGGAATTTATTAAGAAATTCACTTTTTTGCATTCGGAAAATTGGGAAATTCAGTTCCTCCACTTTTTCCCCATTCGGATAAAGAAATTTATCAACACTGCTAGCGTCGCGCATGTGCAACGATTTTTTAAATTTGGTGTACACGATTTAAATTAATTTGGTGTATGTCGTTAATTAAATTTTATAACATTTCGAGCCCCTTTGTGGCATTTTTCATATTTCATAAGAGGACGATTTTGACAGGATTACGTAACCGCGAAGGATGGTAGCGAACGTGTTAAACCATCGTAAAATTCTCGGAAAGCTACACGGAAATTATATGTAAATTGACTGACATTTCAAGTAATCTAAACATCACGATTTGTTTACACAACAGCCACCGCGTATGCACATGTTTTCAAAGATCGCGTTCGGTAAATCCGGCTAACCGCCCACGGAAAGCCTGAGAAAGTTCCCCGGACAGTGTTTACCGTTACCATTAAAAAAAAAGAACCCGACGAAAATGCTCGAACGAAAGGCAAACAGTAGCTGGCTGGATAGCCGAACCTCCGCGCCGTGTACGGGAACCGGGTAAAAGCCGGCATTCACCTCGCGCGAGTAAATTAGAGAGATAGTGCGAATGAAGGGAACAGAGGATGAACGTGTGAATGGGTCGGCCGGATCGGCGATTCAGCTTTATAACGCGCCGGGGAATCGGTGGAGACGCGTTTCTTCGACCATTTCTCCATGTAAATTGAAGTACAAACTCTCGGGTGCAGCCCGAAACCTTTAAGAATAGGAGCGGAATGCTGAAGGAATTTCGAAATTAGCTCGGGAAACGCTGGAATGGAAAAAAGAAACACTTGTAAATTCTGAGAAGCCTGGAACGAGTCTAAAACCGACTGGATCGAATTCTAAATCTCGACTCCATTGCAACAATATTTCTTCTGAAACCGCAAACGTTTTTCCGACATCGATCCTGAAGACGTGATTTTTTCAAAAATATTTTGTACCAGAGAAATAACATTGTTCAAGGCCTCACGAGCACAACGGAGTCGTTACGTAAATTCTCACTAGTTCAATTTTCGGTACTTTTCCATTAGCCGGGCGCAACCTAACCCAGACCAATAATTATAAGCATATATAATTATAACCTAACCAATTATAATCTAACTCAGACCAATAATTATAAACATTCTTTTTGGGTACAACTATTTTGTTTACAATTCATTAATATTTGAAATTATATATGCTTATAATTATTGGTTTTGGTTAAATTGCGCCCGGCTAACGGAAAAGTACCCAATTTTCATATAAGACAATAAATATTGAGTTTTAGAATTGTTTCTTCAACAATTGCGGAAGAACTTTTGTCTAACAAATGTCCACGCAAGATTCAAGAGACTCTACAGTTAATATTTTATGATTGAGCGGGGTCGAGAAGCCGCCCACGATTTTTCTAAGCGTAATCTCGTGCTCGATCAATTTCTCGGATATTAGAAGAGGAATACAAAAATCCTCGGGTGAGTGGGGCCGCTCCTCGAGAAGGAGCGCGACGTGTTCAAGAGCAGGGGTCGGTCGAACGGTTATTCCGGTGCGATCGTTTTCCTGAAATCCACGCTCCCGGCAGGGTGAACAATGGGCGTCCGGAGTAACTGCCAGTATCGGATTCGTTGATCGCGCATTGGATCGTTCGGACGGGTACCGAAAACAAAAAGCAGAAAAAAGGGAAGGGAAGAGAGAGGGAAAGAGAAGAAAAGGAGGTTCTAAGACAACGGTGAACAGAAAGAGAGAGAGAGAGTGAGGATAGCCTGGACGTTTCAGGTCCGCGAGGACGCAGACGTGCTTGCTTCTCTTTTTCTTATCAAAATAAAAATCCCCGGGGGTACGACGGGCGAGGCTGCCGGTGAAACCGGCGTAGGTTTCTCGATCGGCGCGCGAGAGAGAGTGATCAAATAAAACTGTTGGGGAGGGGAGGGAAGGGGTTGGAGGGGTTGGGGGAGGGAGATCGTAAGAAGAAAAAGAGCTGACGACGCGGTTGGCCCGTTGGATGGAAAAGAAGGAAACGAGATGGGGCACGAGGAAGGGGTACGACTGTGTCGGCTCCCGCTGAGACAAAGGGCGAGAACCTGCACTCAAAACAAACATCACTCCGCCATTCATTCGGCCGGCGGATTCGAACATTCATCCCCCAGGGTTCGCGCGAGAAGAAGGTGTGCGTGTTTATGTGCGTGCGGGGGCCCAGGGGCCCCAAAGGAGGGATTGGGAGAAGGGCGACGAGAGTCGAGGGGACCACCGTAAACGACAATGCGGTGAGATCGAGCCGCCTCCGGGATACCCGCTCGCTTTAGGCCGCATTCACACGCGGCCCCCGTGAAAAGGAAGTGGCGTGCAGAACGTCGCACGGGACCAACACGGAGGTGAAAGAAGGTCGAGCGTGCGACGCGACGCCAACACCTTCGCGGCCAGGCGTTAAAACGAGTACGAGTGCTCGCACCCCTCGAACCTCCTCGCCTCTCTTCCACTCTCTTCTCTTCTCGAGCAACCGACGCCTTTTGTGCAGCCCGTGTCAAGCTTCTGCGAGAGATCGAGATCGATCGCAGGAATCCGCCGCGACCCTGTACCTGTTATATGGGAACGCTCGCATGCGACGCGGCGCGGAGCTGCGTGGGCGTGTCTCGTTCTCTCGAAAGTGTTACATCCGGTTTTTTTGCGCTCTTGTTGCGAAGATATTATTCCCGTCGGCTTTCGGCTTGAAGTTTGTCCTCCGGTGTCGTAATTGAAGGTTATTGCGATTTCAAAGGGAAGTCAGCCGCGCGTATTACGCTTCCTTCACTTTCTACCCTGATTTTTCTTTGTTCTCCACTGGCGTCTGGCAAGCTAGAATTATAGAAATGTAATACTCGGAAAATTAAATAATCCAAATAATAATTTCGACGGACATGCAGCTTAACTGTTCGTTCACTAGGTCATCCCCTAGAACGGAAATATTCGAGAGTGAAGATATGTATATCACCGAGTGCGATGCATGAATATTCAATAACTCGTTAGACCGCAGACAATCGTGCAGGTGAGTAGGATTGCCAGCGGAACAAGCTGGTGCCATTAGAGTCCGGGTCCATTGACGTTAATACTTCACGCGAATCAGTAGACCAAAGCTCGGCTGTCTCTGTGGCCGATCATCGATCTCGCCGGCGCGGCGCGGCGGCTGCTGGCCGGGGTTCGTGGCCGCGGTAGCTGAATGATTAATATCGTAATCGGTAAATTAGTAACACTTAACTCCGAAAGAATTCTATCGAGCCTTCTGTCCGGGTATCGACGCGTCGACACTGCGACAGGGTGGTTTAACCAGGTAGAGGACGGTAGCGAGCGAGGGGACAGGGGGGCCTCGGCCGCGGGTCCGTAGTGGAACCGTCTCGTCCGGCCTAGATATCATCAGGGTCCCCGGTGGGTCCGGGTTCGGGAATCATTAGGGGCCCGAAGACGACGCATTCCGCAGTGGCCATCGGTCCAGCAGAGTCGTCGTCGTCGTCGTCGTCGTCCTCGTTCTCGTCCTCGGATCATCCGGTGGCCCTCAACGTGGCTTGTCCACAGCGGGGCCTTCCGAAAGATGGGCCCACGGCATTTATTAAGGCCCTTATCAGATTTCGATTTGGACGACGTCGAGCAACGACGGATACCGTAATTATTTTTATTAGTATACCCGCGCTAACCGTTCCTCCCTCTCTGCGGCGCGAACCACCGCACCGGTCCCCCGTGATCGGGCCCCTGGTATACGATCGCGCGAGCCGATCCCCGATCGCACAAAGGGGCCCGATGAGTTTTCGGGATGCCGCTGCTCCTCTCGCGATCGTTTTATTGCGCGATACGCTCCCGCGGGCCTTGTCTTTTCCTCCGAGCCGATCCTCTCCTCGTGACAAGGTGTCGCTCGAACCAACCGATCCTCCTCTTGATCGGGACCTGTTCCGCCGGGAGATCTCTTCTCGGTCCATCGCTTCGAACGGGTCAGCCAATTTAGAGTTCTGCTAGAGTATTCCGCCAGGACAGAATATATATGTATATGTAGTTTTGAATTCAGAAATACCTTCGCTGTAACATTCTGGAATATGTATCAAGCTTTTAGCTACAATATCGACGAAGATATTTCAGCGACTTACAAGACGTATATTTACCGGTCATCAAATAAAGTTTTCTACCTAAATGCATACAAATCCACGCTTTGAATTCTTCTACCTATAACAGCTTACGACGACGTGGACGGTCACTGAGGATGCAAACAAATAAAACGATTCTTATTAGTTTCAACTTGTTAAACATATCAAGAAAGAAAATAAGTTTCTATTTCACTTCAACTTGTCGCAATTCATGTTTTCATTTTGCATAAAGATCCGCCGTCTAAATATCGCAATTTTTTAACGCGCAGCGATTGCGGACGCAAAAATCAGGGCCGATCAGAGCGCAGAACTCGATGTAAACCGCGCGTGGGCGGTGCACGCACACGAAGAAGACTCGCGCACAAATTGTAACGATAGACGTACAAATAGGATAGAGTTACGTTGATCAGGTGAAAAGTGCTTTTTGCCAGTTCCACGGCCGGCGAGTCATCAATCATCAATCACACCGGCATCAATCTTTGTTACGGTACAATTTCATTGACCTGTTAACGTTCCCTCGTCCCGTGCTCTCATCGATACACACGGCCGTGTGTTATTGACTGAGGTAATCAATCCCGTGAACCTTGCCGCGGGCATTAGTCTTCGCGCGCACGTCACGCGAGTTGATCAACGCTCGGGGAACGGACCTCGTCGCGTCTGCTGAAAATCTGCGCGTTTATTGCCCGCAACGGTGGACTTCCGACAGACTGGTGGGATAGCTGGCAGAAACAGGATCTACGCGAAAATATATTGTGGAAGTTATTTCGAATTAATGTATATAGTCATTTAGACAGAAGAGTCCCACGCCTTTCTTTTTGTTATTGGTTTCTCTCAATTGGTTCCGTGAATTTTAGCGATTACCTGTTTATCTAACTCAGATCTACATTCTAGATTAAGTATCCTGTGTAAGACAAGTGTTATGTGTAGATCAGGATGTCAACGATCTAGTTGGATGAAATCTTTTACGCACACAATATAAGTAATGTAAGAATAATTCAATGTGAGAACTGTTTTCAGTTATAGTAATTTTTAGCGATGCCTCAAAGGGGGGCTGAACTTTCGCTCACGGGACCAAAAATTTTCAACTTTTCTGAATGCAATATTATACAATTCGACGAGAAAATGATAGAACTATAAACTCTATTACGCGGAATCCAAGTTTGTGCGGAGTTCATTCGTTTAAAAATTATACGCGAGTAAAGTTGCTCGATTTGAAGCGCGTTTGAAAGGTTAGAAAGCCGCCATATTGGTTTCCAGACATAAGAACGAGTATAGCTAGGTCTGGGTTAGGTCTTGTATAATATCCCTTGGATTCCGCGCACTAGAATTTAAAGTTTCATCATTTTTCTGTCGAATAGTACGATATTACATTTGGAAAAGTTGAAAATTTTTGGTCCCCTGAACGAAAGTTTAACCGAGTGCTATTTGGGAAGACAAAGGTGTCACAAGATGAGCGTCCCACGTATATCTTGTACATTTTTGCTATTCGAATGAATAATCTGTACACAGTAACGAACAGAAACTATAAAAAAATCAGGATTCTCAAAATATGGATACCCCGTGTCAAAATGGGAAAGGGGCCTGAACCTGTTTGCTCCCTTTCCGTGTACCCGTCGCGATAAGGAAAAGCCCATCGCCCCCGTATTAATTTCAATTTGACAATGACATACGACGTCCCTAAATTGGCCGCATCAAATCGAAGATTAATCGCGTGCACCGCGCTTGCACGTATACAAACACACACAGACGCACACATAGATGCGAGAGGAGATGCTCCTCTAGTTTTTACCAGCTCGCATTTTTCTTCGAGCGGTGAACATGGCCCGCGGAGGCCGTGTCTCGTTCGCCTAATTAACCGGCTGTTAATCATCTTGACAGATGAATTCCGCTTCCGGAGATGTCGGCGCAACGGCCGTGCCGGCCGATCACGAATTCTTGCTGAGCATTGTATTTTAATTAGGCATTTCTATGGAGTTATGGTGATAACGATGCCGACCACTCGCACTCGCGCTCACGTCCACGGGTACAGGACGTTAATTATGCGATTGAATCGGATTCAAGGCGTGGTAAGGAAGCCCGCGTGGAACCGCGGCCTGGTGGCTCCCACTTGCTTTAAACTTTCGCGGTAATGGCCACCGGTCGAAGAACTACGCTTCTACCCGCCTCTTTGTTATCTTCCTATTTCTACGACGGGTGTGCCGTGCAACCTTCCTCCCCTCGTCGCGAACGCAGTCGCAATCTTCGGAACATTCTACTTCATTTTTGTTAGATTGGATCTCTTTTAACCTTTCGCGAGCCAACATGTTTATTCAACTGTGAATATATCACTTGCCCTTTTCATTTAACCCTTGGCACTCGAGCGGCGACTCTGCGACGCCATTAAAACTTTCTATACAGGGTGGTACACCTAGATATGGCCACCTAATATTTGTAAACGTTATTTTTTTCCCGGAGTGTTCAAAACTTTAATTTTCAAAGATCAAAGTCATTTGAAGGACTTGTCGCGACCTATCCGAGCAATACACTCAGTGTAGTGACAGCAAGCAGTGTGAACACACGCATGTGCGTGATGTCACGATGCTCCTATTCAAATATTAGTTCACATCAAAAACAAGTAAGCTAGTAATTTAAATAATAGTTATAAAAATTTTTTGATCAATATCTATTGATATATTTTGAAAATTGTTATAATACGCATATTTTTACAGACGCAAACAAATACATCTTGAAAATGATTCAAAAGTGAATCGAAACGTCGATGATTATTTGATAATCTGCAAAATTGTTTGATTTTTTAATTGATCGAACCGTAGCGCCAATAACACTGGAAATTTATTATCCGAGCAATATCTTAAAATTTCCCTGCAAAAATTGACAATCGCATAAACGTCCGCACGAATGAGTGCTGCTCACACCTAGTATCAAAGAAATGAAATTCGCGGAATGCGTAAAGATCATCGTTCACCATAGTCTCCCGATATTCACCGACGCGACGTCGGAGCGTCGACTCGTCGGTGGTGGGCAGTTTATCCTCGCGATAATTTACTCCAGTTTCCACCGTTCGAAATCAATTTGCAGAGGCGGTAGCGTAGGAGAGAGGTGTTTTGTCGACTCGGCAGCCGAGGGTCGAGTTTCAGGGATCGCGTCCTCGATCGCGATCGAGCCCCGGGTATCGATGTCCTCAGCCTTTGGATCTGGTCTCGTCGCGGCCAGAACAGAGTACACAGATTTATCGCGGCTCGGCTCGGTACGTCCGACTTCCTCTGGGAAGGAGGAAAGAGAGGTAGCACGCTCGCAGGGGGGCAGGGGCGAAGGGAAACGGGGCGAGAGCACAGAAGGAGGCGAGGAGAGTGACTCGGGGAATTTACACCGTGGATTTGGTCGCTGCCCGATCCCACGGGACCGAGAGAGGGCAACGTGTATCCTCTTCATCTCCTCGTGGAAGAGAGGACGCTCCCCGACCGGTTCAAACGAGCGTTCCGACCGCGACGGACATGTTCGAGCAAATTGTACAAGACAAGCCTGCATGCTTCGGCAATGAGCCTCGCTCACTTTCTCTCTCTCTCTGTCCTCTCTCTTTCCTTGTCTTCTGTCTTTCTCATCGAGTACGTACCGTTTCGTATATACACACAAACACGTACGGATACGTCCGAGCCAGCTGGCCTCGCGTCTCAGACGCGAACACTCGAGCGTTCCGCTAGAGACTGGGGTGCAGGACTTTTGAAATTCGTCATTCCGACCACGACGACCCTTGTCGAGGGAGCTTTCGAAGCAGTCGACTCTGGGCACCCTGGGACCAATGGCAGGTGGACTCGGAATCACGGGGTATTGCGAGAATTATTCGAGTATTTTTCACTTTATTTCGGTTTGCGATAGGATAAGGGGATAGATGCAGATGTTTCCTGTTTATAAAAATTTTGTTAGAAAGAATTGAGAGTGTAGTTGAATTGTTTACTTAGATCTCTTTAATAAAATGTAACGTTCGATTAGTAAAACTTTTATATTAATTTTTATGTTCTCCCTATATCGATTCTTTATATATTGTTATAAATATCACAGAATGAAACAGATGACGTATTAATTCATTTCAACAAAAACCTTAAGTGTTCCCTATTTTATTTTGGTTTTTGATATTATTATAAATACCACATACTCAAATGTTCCCTACACATTACGAAGGAAAGTCACTACAACAGATTTTTCAGTTAACCAAAATTTCCAAATTTACCGAACCTCGACAGTCGAAAAAATCGCACGTAATTTGATCGAACAATCTATTTCCTGGTTGTCCGTGCGGCGAGCCACTTTCACTGGGAGAACGTAAAAGGTTTCCGAGTGTAATCGCTGTGATAAACCTCGACTTTCCGGTCCCTACGTGGAACACAGTATTCAATTATCCCCGCATTCCATAAATTTTCGAAGACGTTTATAATCTACAGGCGTATAAACACCCGTAGTCTTTAAACAAGTTAAACATCTGCTGCACTTTACAGGTGGTGATTCCATTTAAATTTCGAGCGAGGCCGTATATCCGCCGGTTGCAACAATTAAATTCGCAGTGCTCGTAACTTTAACGCACTTTATCCAACGACAAATTGCCGGTCGAGCAGTCCGTGGCTCGAATCGTCGGTTGAAATCGCTCGGTTCGCAATGTTGTCGGGGATAGCACATACGGTCCAGGTGCGAGCACGATCTACATTTATCAGTCTAGTCGTTCGTGGATCTGGCCAAGTTTTTATCATTTTTAAAAACATTTTTCCGAATAATATGTTTGATAATAAATTTCCAATGTTTTCGGCGCTACGGTTCGATCAATTACTAATAGTTAGTAAACTTTAGTAATTGAACGTACCGTAGCGCCGAAAACATTGGAAATTTATTATTAATATTAATACGATAGAAATAAGAAACATATGTAATATGTTTGATAGATTGCGGATTTGACCGTGAAATTTTGGACTTGTCAAGATTGTTAAACGAACAAATACATTTCCGAAGAAATAAAATTATCTTAGAAATGTTTATTTGTGCGAATGAAATTAAATCCTTCGGAACAACTGTCTTCAGATATATGTAATTTTGTTCGGAACAACAATTTCTGTAGAAACTCTCTTTCCTTGATCAGGGTGCTTTGCAGAAACCAACTAATTTAATTGTTAATAAAATAGGAACAGTTACGAAGGCGTTCGGAGGCAGTTCCGGGGTGAATTCGGTGGTCGATTATTTACAATCGTTGAACAATCGTTTAGTTGGAAACGCGCGAACCTGTGGGCTCGAGACAGCTGGGGACGAGCGGCAAGAGAGGAGACGCAGCGGCGGTGGCAGCGGCAGCGCGCGTGTGTGCGACGGCCATTAACGACTCGTCGCGCATAATTTATAGGCCATTAATTAGGGGCTGGATAAAAGTGAGCACTATAAAATTATAGAACAGTCGGCGAGCATCTGTGCCGCGCGAGAGCCGTGCCTCTCTCTTCTCTCTCTCTCTCCCTCCCATTTTCTCTTGTGATCGCGCACTCCGAACGGAATCCTCGCTTTTAATACCTGCCGTGCCCCGGCTCGTGTTTTACATTAACGCTGTAATCGCGCCGCTCCCGCAATCGCGATAAACCCGAACAGCCTGTACATCCTCCCTCTCTAATCGCCCCGAGACGCGACGGCCGAGGTCGCCGATCTGCGAAATTGGAAAATTCCTTTTTTCATCCAACACGCCGATGACAGCCGAACACAAGGAATATTTCCGTAGTCGATTTTTTTTCGATCGCGACACGTTTTTCGTAGTATCAGGTGAAACAAATGGAAAATTTCGTTCAATTTTTCAGAACAATCTAATAGCATTAGGTAGGAAAAACTTTGTTAATACCTATATAGCGAGAGGACCGTTACAGACTTTGTTATGCCACAGTGTTGATTGTTGTACACATTGCAATTGTATAAATATGTGAGGGTTACGATTGACAAATCACTCGGTGAGATCACCGAAGCGACCTTAACACCTACCACCCGTTGAAGTCACTGAAACAGCGATGCTCGACACTGCTCACCGCGCGGTGAAGTCACCCGAGTGGAATTCGAGCTGATAGATTTACAATTTCATTGCGCAAGGATATCGATTATGCTATTCGTACATAAATTATACTTGAGCAATAAATAGGAAGAAAGTTTATTGGTCTGTCCGCTGACGGTAGTTAGAATAAATAACAACTTGCAAACAAACTTCCCGAATAATTATTAACACTAAACCTACTACTGCCGTTCAAGTGACCTTTATATTTCTCATTTTGCAATTATTGAAATTATTAAGTTACACATTTTTTTTATCCAAACACATTGAGATAAAAATTGCGCAAAATCTAACTAAATCTAGACTTGCCATTTGTATTAGCTAGACAATGTTTAGTGTTAAAACGCCAAAGGCATGAACACACTGGCAAGTAATTTAGAAAAGTTTGACTTGCAAACATTATAAACATATTGTTCCGCTCTCCGTGGGCAACTGTCGCAAGGGAATTCAACTTTGCCGGCTTGTATTTCACAGGCGTTTGCACGTATCGCTAAGCCTAGAAGCCGCACGACTGAAACGCAAGAAGCGGGCCTCCTTTGGCAACCTCCTGAAACACGTCGAAACCGCGTGGCCCGATCTCATCATGGCGTGTGGACGTCTTTTGTCTCCCCCCGCGCGTCCATCCCCCTCCCCCTCGGGATCACAGCGGACGTCTCCTTAGAAGAATGTCCTGGACATCGAGGAGAGCCCGGGCTGAGGGCTCGGGCCTGGCCCGAGTGATTTATAAACGGATCGAGGGGTGGGACGAAATGCAAATTTCCAACCACGTGAACTCGCTGTTCCGCCCAGCGAACGCCGCAAGAACACTCGTCCGTCCCCATTGTCTTAGGTCTATTCATCTTCGAGCGTCTTGCCGTTCGCGGCGATCGCAGGAATGCAACATTCTTGCGCGCCGGCTTTCCCACTTAACCCCTGCGAGATCGTGGAGAAGAGCGGCCAGCAGGCCAGAGAGCCAGGCACAGGGAAGGCAGGAAAGGTAGGCAGGCAGGCAGGCAGAGGAGAAGAAGAAGAAGGCAGGTGAAGTCGTTGGAGCTGGCTGGTCGCGAAGGACGCGATCTTTCGCGGCGCAGTTAATCATCCCGCGTCGGCCGAGATTAAGCGAGGGTAGCTTCCGCCACCCTATTAAGGGCCCGGCACGGTAGCAGAGTTGGTCCGGGTTCGGGTGTTGGGCCCGGGCATCAGCCTCGAAAAGTAAATTGATACGGAAGCTAATTAAATAAACCGATGGGATATTAAATCGTTCAGGTGGAATCGTTCCGCGGCGTCGGCCGATGAGCTCTCTAATAAGACTCGAAATAAATATCGGCTAATTACGTCCCGACCGGACCACGGGCCTCGTTAGAATCTGTTTCAGCGAACCCGTCTCGTACGCGCTCGCATGCCTCCCCGCGATCCTTATCGGTCCACTCATCGTGTGTGCCTCCCCTCCCCCCTCTGGCCGGCCCGGTCTGGTCCGTGTAAACCCGACGTGACGTAAAATTGGGACAATTAATAGATGCGTCTAGCGATAAAGATGACGGCCGGAGGGAGCGTCGCGTCGCGGCGTGGCGCGAACGAGCCTCAAATTTAATCAAGCCGGCCGATCTTCCGTATTAAATACATTGTACCTTTCACGAGCGTGTCGCGGCGTTATCAACATCGCCGGCCTCGGATCTCGCCGGAGGACGTTACCAGGACTCTCGCTCGTAATGGAGCTCGAGGACGAGTCTTCGTCGTCGTCGTCGTCGTCGCGAGCGTGTTCCGTAGGAATCCGTGAAACGGCCTCTCTCCTCTCGCGAAACTCTGGTTCTCTCGGCCCTGGCGGACGCGAGAGAGAGAGAGAAAGAGAGGAGGGTCGATTTCGTCGTCGCGGCGAGAGATCGCCGATCTCGTAGATGTTCCACGGCGTCGCTGATGTCGCGTACAAAAGAATGGCCGGAGGAGGACGACGACGACGACGACGACGACGACGCGACGGGGGGACTAAGAGGTGGAAGAACAGGAAGAAGAGGGAGCGGAAAAGAAGAAGAAACGGGGGACGACGACGACTACGAGGGGAGGACGATCGAGATGAAGGGAGAGGGAGAGGGATTGTTTCCTGGTGGCTCGAACCACCGCGCCGCGCTGAACGCTCTCTCCGTCTCGCTCTTTCCCGCCCTCGTCGTTTTGTTTTCACGACGCCGGAGCCGGTTTGCATACGAGCTGAACGGAGCGAGAGAGTCTAAGAAAGGTCCGAGAGAGTTAGAGCTCCTCCGGCTGCTCGGCCCGCTGCTGTTGCTCAAAAGCCCTGGCAGAGGCTGGCCACAGAACCGTGGAGGAACTTTTGGTCCGAGCCAGCATCAGCGTACCCAGACCTAACCCAGAGTTGCCGGTGCATCTGGACGTCCTAGAAGCAGCCGGTCAGCCAGCCATCCCCTGTATCTATCGATCAGCCGGCGTTATCGTAACGTTCGAGTGGGAACGAATCGATGACACGTTGTTGCCGCGTAGAGGAGACCGGCGCTGTTCTCTTGTCATCCGGAGCTAGACGGAGGACTCTCCGTTCTCCTCCGCGACCAGTTTGCTCTGCTAGCTCCGGTACCCCGGCCAGAAGGATTTCCCGGCGTTCACGGCGCACACCCCCCCCCCCCCCCCCCCGTCACATCGCATCGCATCGTGCGCTCTCGAGCAAGAGCGTTTGTATGTACGCGTGAACGCGGAGTAAGATCTGTAACCCCAGATACGAATCTGTGAAGATATCTCGACGAGTACTGCTCGAGACTTGGCAGTCAGTCGGGATAACGAGTACCGTCAACCACGGTTCCCTCTTCTTCTACACAGTCCTCGCCGGCCCGTTCCTCCTCTCTTCTTCCTGTTCCCTCTGCTCCTCCTCGAACGATCGTTTCGCCGTGGCGCACACCGCACCGGCGCGGCGCGGCCAAGCTGTTTCGAGACTGAGCTGGAACGTCGTACCCGCGTGACATCGCTTCTTCCTGTTTTTCTTGCTCTTCGTTAAGCCCCGCTATCACACCTTCGGCCGGGACCCTCTATTACCGATACGATCGCCGGAGGACTCGGATTAACTACCGGTGTTTCCTAGTAATCCGTGGCCGAGAGGGCTCGCTGACGCCCCGGTGCGGTGTCGTTTATTCACCGATGGTGTTGGAACGCTTAGGAAACGTGATGACGGTTTTTACGCCGGCCATTGTTCCGTATCTCGACCGCGTCGCGCCGACAGCTATCCTCCCGGTGAAAATTGATTCCACCTATCAAGAACTGGTTCGTTCTATTCGGCCGTCTTATTTCAGGCCGTTTTATCGACGGGTTTACCGTTGATCGCGAGATACACAACGATTTATCCAAACATTCGGGAGACAGTCATTGCGGTATGCGTCTCGTTCAGGGAATAGTTTGTTTCGACCTGTTGCTCGTCAATATTCATCTCCGCGCAATTAGGGACAGGAGTCGGGACGATTTCCGACGATTCTCCATGCAATACACGCGCTTCAGAACGTTAATACGTATATTCTTCAATTTTTATTTTAAAACGCTACGAACTTTCGTGCCAACACAATATTATGTCCACGTCTTCCAGTAAACATGCTGCGATGCATGTGGAAAATTTTTATTTTCCATAATGACCCGCTGTCGACATATCAGAAAACAAGGAACGAGGAGTTCTATTCACGTGAAATTGTTATATCCACGCCATACAGTAGCGAGCATTGCTATATTTGGTAAACGTGTAATATACATAATAAAACTTTGGGTATAATGAGCACGATGTCATTTCGGCGAGCTTAACTCGTGGGCAAACGTCGTTTCGAAAGTCTACTCCTGGAAGTGAATGTATACGCGACACCGAACAGCGCGAATGTGTAAACCAGCTTTTTTTCGAATGTTGGACGTAAAACAAGCCTTCCGCGATGGTCCGTCCTCGCGCGGGTTAATAAAACGCGACGAAACTACCATCGACGAGGCGAATGCGTGTCCTCGATGAATAATAAAGTGGACATAAACGAAGATCAGAGTGCGGAGAGCATAAAAAGAAGTCGAGTGTAATCGCGAGGTAGCAAAAGCCACGCACGCGTCGCGTCTCGTCGGGACCGAGTGTGGCCAGCCGTAGAGCGCTGCGGAAATGGGGAAAGAAAAGAAGAATGGGGAGGAGGAATGTCGATATTTCTTGGCAATAAAACATGCCTGATGCGCGCGCGGACGTGCGTGCCCATATCCATACAAAATAGCGCAGCCGAGAATAAGGATCTACGACCGTGGAAAAAGGGGCAAAAGATTTTGCCTGGCGCTGCGAAATAAAACGAGGAAGACATCGGGTCTAGGTAATTACGGAAAATCAACGCTGCAACTCGAAACCGCAAGAAAGGATCGAAGGGAACACGTTGTTCGTCGTCGCCGTGCATTTACGGTTTCCAAAAAATCCAACGAACCTTCCGGAATGTCACGCGACGCGTTGCGAGATCTCAAATCGCTTTTTAATTCCACCAAAGCGATGAGCAGAACGCGGTTGTCGAGGTTCGATGCGATTTTCATAGGCCCGCGAACAAATCAACTCGATCATTTCTCGCGAACACGTCCTCGGTACTCGCGGTGATTCTAACCGCGAGATATCCGAGACATTCGAATAAGAGAAATTTGAATACACGCGTGGTTAGAGGCTGTCGCACACCTGCGATGGCGAACAACGCGTCATCGCACCGTATGCCCGTTGTGGAGGATGCGCAAAGAAAAAAGTGGAAGTTATGAAAAGCGATAAGTAGCGTGGAGAACGGAATTAAAATGTCGCGGAGCGAGAAGCAATCTCAGAATCCGGGGTAAAAAAGCGGCGAGCGTGCTATGCCGAGAAGAGGAAGAGGGAATATTAGAGCGGATAATAAAATAGGAAAAGCGGAGAATACATTACAGAGACAAGACGAGCCGAACCGTAGAATGTAACGGGAGAACAGCGAAACTTCCGATAGCAAAAATAACGAGGGCCATAAACGGTGGACGAGGCGAGTGTTCTACGGAGCAGCTCGGGCTCGAGAGGAGTTCAAAGTAGAGGAGGAGGATCGCCGGCGCAACGTGGAAGGGAGAGAGAGACGCTCGTAGTTATCTGCATCAAGATAACTCGAGTCCGGAGCTACCACGTCCGCGGGAACGCGGAGAGATGCTTGAGACAGTTTCCAAGAGAAACCATCCCGTCCGCAATTGTCGCGATAATGAAACCCGTATTCGCTCGTTTCGAGGGCAGATGCGGTGTCCGCGTGTTCCCTCGACAATTACCAGAACTTACGCGGCGAACGATGAGATCGCTACGGAGGATAACGGGGCTCGGCCTAGGCCTCTCGGGCCCGGCGAAAGCGGTTCATATTTTTCGCGGACGTTTTCGCGAAGATAAGCGGAAATAGATAGTTCGCGGCTGGGACGGAAATTTACGCGTCCGTGGGCAAAAATACCCGCGGATTTATGGGCAAGCTCGACGCAACCTGACAAGACGCGCAGCGCCGCGCAGCACCGCGCAGCGCACCGTAGAAAGCGTTTCTGCGGCCGTCCAGTGTCCCCATAAATTTTCGGCGCCGAGAATCCCGTGCCACGGACGAAATTAAGTCTTGCGGAGCCACAGAGCCGATGGAATGTAGATATTAATGGGCGCCGTTCGATCGCCGCCGCTTTTTCTCCCGAGAGATCCTATCGGCCGTCTATTTGCATAATTATTTGTCCGGTGAACCGTGCCCTTCTCTTTCGGGATACATGTCAACCGGAGGATGCGCCCCGCCCGATTAGGATCTTCTTGTCAACGTTTCCGTGGAATCCCACTAATTTACCCGGCGGAACGAGGAAACGTTCTGACGGACATTCGTCAAATGCCTTGTCTTTCCAACCTGCGTTTGCGTTCCCGGCTCGAACCGCACGTTTCGGAGACTTTCAGACTGTGGGGCAATTATTAGCATTGCATTTATGACGAAAATGAGTAGGTGTAAATTAAAACAGTAGTAACGTTAGAAGAATTTGAAGGTACTGTTATGTTATTTTTAATCTATTAACCACTTCGCTGCCGTGGACGAGATATCTCGCCTACTGGATGTCCATAAAAGTAGTCAAGTAGTCAGTGGTCAAGTGGTCAATGTTCTACGGTCAAGTGATAATTTCATCGAAATCGTGGAAGCGAGATATCTCGTCCTCGGTAGTTAAGGAAAGAAAATTCTATTTCACCCGAGTTTGCTGCAAACTCGGTAGAAAATCTTGTAATTCTATTCGGAAAAACGTGTCGATGACTCTCGGGTTTCACCGAAGAATTTTAAAAGCTGCGAGGGGATGGAGAGTTCGAGTAACCTGTGATTAGGAAACCGCAGCTTCTCGAGCAGTTTTAGATCTCGTTTAGATCGTTTCGTAAATACCAGAACGAAACGTGTATACAACGTATCGAATGTTCGTATCGTGTTAAGAGCCAAATTTATTAACAAAAATGTTAAAGAATCCCGAAATCATTTTTACCAGACTCCTACCAAGGTCAAGTTGTGCATCATTTTGCCCAAGCTTCACGCTCGGAACAATCGAAAGTCGAAACGAAGAATTGTCGACCGTCTCCAGGATATCCGGCGCTAATTCGGGAGCCGAGGGAAAAGAAACCGACGTGTATCCCTCTCGATCGGGGACACAATGATCGCTAGGAAAGTGCATAGTCACCGCATCCGCGGCACGCCGAGCCGCGCCGGCGAAAGAAGTACGCAAAACGAAATGTGGGAACGAGTCCGGGAGTCGCGTCGCGTCGTCGCGTCGAGACGGCATGGCACACAGCGTGTCCCTCGATTTTCGTCCCGACGACGCGACGCGAAGCGACGGAAGTGCAAAAAAGGGAGATTGACATCGGTAACAGACATCCGATCGCGATTCGATCCGCGGCGGAGGAACCGGAGTTCTCCGGGTACCCCGGCGAGAGAAGTCGAGTACCGACGACACGGTGAAACCCGGAGTAACCGCGCGACGACAAGAACCGCATCGGAAGGAGAATCCGAAGAGAGGAGAGAAGCCGATACGGGATTCCTCGCAATCAACATTACTGGCTGCTGTAGCCTCGCCGTACAGAGAGGAATCCTTCCTTTCACCCTGCTGTCGGCCACGAGATCTCCCCCCCCCCCCTTGCTCGAGCGTTTCTCTCTCGCGACTATCGATCGGGCGCTAACGCGAAATTATCGATCTACGGACCAATTGCCAATCTCAACGGCAGAAACAGACCTCGGTACGACGAATTCCCCCGTACGCATTACCGAGAGCTGTAAATTGTTGGGGAACGAAAATAAACAATAATCACGTTTTGTCGTGGTTCTGTCGCGATTCTGCCGCGTTTCTGTCGCGGTTTAGGATCTGTCGTCGACTTCTGCCAACGTACAAATTGTTCGTTGTCGCAGAAGACAAACGCGAAGCACTCTAGCATTTCATAGTCCAAGGCTGTAAGTCAGCCTACGGATCAGCTGAGCCGTTGCCGTAGACTGCCGGGAATCTTTCGACATCATCGGAACAATGGGGAATTTCTCGTCGATGATCGGTTCCACCGTGGATTCGAAAACGCAGTCTCCCCATTTAGGGTGCGCGCAGATGCCCCGACGATAATACGTATAGAGCCGCCGTTAACAAGAAAGTAATGAACGCCACGCCGCGCCGCGCCGGCGGAATGATGTTGCACAAGTATGTATCTGTTTTCGCAACAATACTCTTCCCGTTTCTCCGTTCCCGGTAATGCCGTGTTCCACCGGATTTCCACCGGTTGAGTCGCAATGAGCGTTGAAATCACACCGTGCCGCTGCTGCATGCTAGTCGAGTGACTCGGTTCGAATATCCGTTGCTACCGTACGAAAGACAACCACGAATACAATGTACCCGGTGTCCCAACTGTCAATAGCGACATGCGATTCTTATCGGTCCAGGTCCACAAACTCCAAATCGTTACAGTAATTTTTGGGTATGGACTCCTTGATTATTAGACTGCATATACGCATTTACGACAGAAATTAGATGGGTGCAATTTAAACAGTAAATAGATGGAAAGAATTAGAGATTGTCCGAATACATTATTTTTCAACTGGAATTATTAACACTAAACCTACCACTGCCGATCAAATGACCGGTTTCATATTTTCTATTTAACAACTATTAAAATTACACGACTACATACTGCGTATGCATTTACGATAAAAATTAGGTGGGTGCAATTTAAACAGTAAATAGATCGAAAGAATTTGAGAATATCCGAATACATTATTTTTCAACTGGAATTATTAACACTAAACCTACCACTGCCGATAAAATGACCGGTCTCATATTTTCTATTTAACAACTATTAAAATTACACGACTACATACTGCGTATGCATTTACGATAAAAATTAGGTGGATGCAATTTAAACAGTAAATAGATGGAAAGAATTAGAGAATATCCGAATACATTATTTTTCAACTGAAATTATTAACACTAAACCTACCACTGCCGATCAAATGACCGATTTCATATTTTCTATTTAACAACTATTAAAATTACACCGCCACTTCCATGGGAAATGGTTCAATAAGTTTCTCAATTCCAGCGCACATTATGTAGTAAAATTTGTACACGATCTAAGTAAATACGGTCTTCTCATTTTTGCAAGTTGAAACATTTTAATCGATTTTAGTGCTCGGTAGGTTGGCGTTAACGAGGAGAACTTTCCACTTAGCTTCTCTGTAGCCGGCAATTGACAAACGCCTCGAGAACGAATGAATTCAGGAGGGGGAAAAAATGAATAAACTTGAAGAGCGCGGGTCATTGAGCTCTAATAAGCAATTAGAGGTTTCTTTCGGTGACCCATAAGGCACGCCCGCGATGCGGCCACTCGATGACTAAGGGATCCGAGTAGACGAGTAGAATCCGATCCGGTCCATACCGCGTCGCTCGGTGAAAGAAGCCGCGCTGATCAACTTGTCGCTACTCCAATTATCCCGGGCTTCGTCGTCGAAACGTTCGTAGACCAGGTTGATTGATTTACGCGATCTTCTTCTGCCGACCGAACCCCGTTGCACGACGGTACACTAATCATCCTGGACAATTAGCATCTCGCTAGACCGACCTCTTTTTCTGCTTCATCGGAACACTCCTGCACGGTGTACGTACGTGCCTTGTTATTTCTTGACTTCTGATATTTATTGTAATTATTTCGACGGGATACGATAATGATGTATTCGTTTCACTGGTTTCTTTGCTCGCTCATTTCCTGCGGACAACTCGCCTTAACCGTTTAGCTATTTAATTATCCCATTGCTATTATAAAATATCCGAGTATTTTATTTGAAGG
Source organism: Lasioglossum leucozonium (assembly GCA_028454225.1). Classification (NCBI taxonomy): domain Eukaryota; kingdom Metazoa; phylum Arthropoda; class Insecta; order Hymenoptera; family Halictidae; genus Lasioglossum; species Lasioglossum leucozonium. Next base: position 5,480,394 of record CM052216.1, on the reverse strand, counting down.
TGCATGCGTGTCCTTGATCTTGTTCACATATTTCGAACATTTCACGGTGTTACGCGCGCGTATAGAATCATTGTATAAACAGGATTTTAAAGATTCATATAATTGAAAGACATTTATCTCTTTATGGTGAATGAATATATGCTGGGTCGTAGTATCGTAAATACTTTTACTACGGATTTACCATGTGATAAAGCTAATTATATTTGCTGTACCAGTGAAGCGTACGAGCTCCTACTTCCCCGCGTCGCGTCGTCATTTCTTCATTTCCCTCGGCAAAGTGCCCATTCAATTACGAAACCGTACTCGCGCAAACCAGGAAACAGATTTATCAGCCTACAAAACGTGCAGCCGAAAGTAATTAAGACCTCGGGTAAATGAATCGTAACATGCGAACACCTTCCCATGTAATATCGAGTCGGACATGCAACGGAGCCTTTAAAATGGATTTAATGGATACGGTACCGTTCAGTTCGTACCGATCCGCGAAAAATATTGCCGTACGCTGCTGAACCCGTGCAACGAGCGTACCACGAAAATCGTGTATGATATCTACGTAGTCAAGGGAGAAAACGAGATCCGAGGAAAAAAAAATTTATCCAAAATATCACTATACCGTGTAATGTACAGTATGTTGTAATAAATCTCATGAGGGATTTTCTGATAAAAAACAAATCGGTTCAAACTGTTCCAACTACGTTTATAGTACAGGGAAGAGTGGGTGAGTACACAAGTATAGATAATTGATGGAGGAAGAGTATATTATACAGGGTGTTTCCTACTTTTCCGGCAAGATTGTAGAAGCATGATCTTACAAGTCAAAATAAGAAAAAATTAAAATTATAAACGCTTTGTTACAATATTATAGGCAAATATTGAATGTAGCCTGAATAGGTGCGGAACAGCAGATTTAAAGCTGAATAATACGGAAGGTCGATTGTGTTTATTTTTCCTGTACTTGCGAGATATTTCTTAACGTACGAGGGTCATTAAGAATTTTTAAGTAATTCTTAAGTACAGGAAAAATAAACACAATCGACCTTCCGTATTATTCAGCTTTAAATCTGCTGTTCCGCTCTGATTCAGGTTACATTCAGTGTTTGCCTATAATATTGTAACAAAGCGTTTATAAACAAACTTCATATAACATTTTTTTCTTATTCTCACTTGTAGATCATGCTCCTACAATCTTGCCGGAAAAGTAGGAAACACCCTGTATAATAGGCTATGTATATGTATATTATTACATATATTATATATAATATGTACCGCGAGAGAACCAGTTTTCGTTCATCGCTGCGCATCTTCGCCCTGATTGGTACTGCTCCATACGCTCCCATCCCAATACAGTAAATGCTCGATCCTAGTCTAAAGGTTGTGTTTGGCACGGACAAGAAACGTATAGGGACATGCTTTTTGATTTATGACTGCGCTCAGATATCTATCGCGCCGACCGCGCCGAGCGAAGCTTCAATAGAGAGCCGAACATACGGATCGCATGACCGAAGCGTGTCGCCGTCGCCAGCACAGTTTAAAGGCCCGCGTGTTCTCACAATGCAATGCCAATTAAAAATGCTTTATTTTTCATTATTTTTTTATGGGACTTTCACTGGCTTGTTTCTGGCATTTTTCTGATTAGAACAAGACCAAACACGATATAATTTGTCCCATATTTACTCTACATGTGAACTGTGCCGGCGACGGCGACTGTTCGCGTCTCCTTCTTTCCAATACGCTGTTCGTCGTTGCCTTCGAAACTTCCATCGTCGATAAAACCACGTAATACAGTTAAAATTATATCGTGTTTGGTTTTGTTCTAATCAGAAAAGCAAATTTTGTTCTAAATCAAAAAGCATGTCCCTACACGTTACTTGTCCGTGCCAAACACAGCCTTTAGACTAGGATCGAGCATTTACTGTAGTTATTGTATAAAGTGTTTGAAAGAAATGTTGGTAATTGTGCATATTAGGGGCCCCCCACCGATTTCGATGATTTTTTAATACGTTGTCAGGGTGAAGATTCTGAACAACTTCATCCTTACATGTAATCGTCGCTCAGCCTTAGTTTTTGAGATATTTGCGAAAAATTGCAGTTACTACTACATTGAATTTTGCCTATACGTGCACGTCCGTGATGTCCGTATGCGTCAGCATGATGCGACCGCTCGTCAACTGTTTCACTACGATTATCGAACAATCTATATACCGCGTGAACTTTTTAAAATATATGATGATGAAGAATTAGGGATAAACTTCCGAAAAGCCCATATCTTCGATTTTTTTATACTCTGGATTCTTACGTAAGAATTAGTACATATTACAACGACGGCTAACGACTGTGGATAACCCGAAAAGTTTATTTTAAGAACGAGCGGAAATAACATTAGTTTGAGTTAGGTTCGGCTTAATAATTCTCCACGGTTTATTATTAAACTAACTCCACTTCCAGATTAACAACAACTTCAGTTATCTAGCCAAACCTAACTCAAACAAATGTCATTGTCGCACGCTCTTAAATAAACTTTTCGGGTTATCCACAGTCGTTAGCCGTCGTCGTAATATGTACTAACTCTTACGTAAGAATCCAGAGTATAAAAAAATCGCTTTTCGGAAGTTTATCCCTAATTCTTCATCATCATATATTTTAAAAAGTTCACGCGGTATGTTGTAGATCGTTCGACAATATAAGCAAATTTCAATGCAGTAGTAGCTGCAGTTTTTCGCAAATATCTCAAAAACTAAGGCTGAGCGACGATTACATGTAAGGAAAAAGTTGTTCAGAATATTCAGTTTTACAACATATTAAAAAATCATCGAAATCGGTGGGGGGGCCCCTAATACGCACAATTGCCGAAATGTTATGTAACGCACAAGGAAACGTGAACCGAAAGTGATCCGGAGCTGTAAGGTGGGGGCTAAATTCAATAAATAAATATTAACAATGTTCCACGATTTTGGGGCAGTGTGTGGAAAATAAATCGTACCGCGGCGGGATTGGAATACAGTGAAAATGGCGAGTACAAAGCGTTCCGTTAAAACAATTCATAAAGCTGGGAGTACGCTGCTGGTACGTCCGTCGCATAATAACCAGATAATGAGTCTCACTTACCGTCACGAACCCGTTCCGGAGAGACAGTCCATTGTTCTCTATTGCGACAAAACAATTTCCTCTTCTGGGAACACGTCCATTTAAATTCTGCCCACATGATGCACGAACGCCGAATTTTTGCGGGGACACGGTGTGTTCTCGGTTGCCGCGCGACGCGGCACGACGGTGGCCTGCCAGTTTCACGTGAAATCAATTCGCGTAAATGCCCGTAAAAACCGCGTTGCGACGCGACGGTACCGGCCGCAAAAACAATGGCCGGTGTGGCAACTTCGCGAGCCCCATTGTCTGCACGAGAGCCTCTCTCTCTCTGTTTAGCTACCGGGACGCCGTGGATGCTGGATAAGTCACGAGAGCGAGCGAACCAGTCCCGACGGAATCGCTCGGGCCGGCCACCGGCGCAAATTTACGAGCGGTGCTCGTCACTTTCGCTATCGTCGGAAATTAGTGGCGCAGATGCTATCGGCACCGGGGAACACGCGGGGCCCCGCGGAACCACCTGCGAGGCCCCCGATTTCTCGAAAAACGATCCTCCGAGTGTCGAAACGTCCGCCGCGGAACGTGTTCATCCGACAGAGACTTCTTTTTCTCTCGGCGAGCAAGGATGACGAGCCACAAATCCTCGAACAGAGATCCGCCGCGGATACAACGTGCCGGCAGCGATCTATGAATATATAGAATAGAGGTTGCCCAAGAGATTCGTTCGCGCCTCTGTTCACATGAAAATTAAACCTAGTTTTGTACTCCGAGTCGCATGAATTAGTATAGTTGCTGCGGACGAAATTACTTTCGAATGCAAATGAAATTTACTGCGTATCGTTTTAACCCCTTATTTTTAACGAGTCAGACCCGCGACGAAGATTTTCAACTTTCAACTCTGCGTATACCGATGCAACCGCAACTAATAAAAACATGAGAAATTGCCGAGTAGAAAATTTCCAAAATTCTCTTAGGAATCTGTGACATACTGCACAAAAAAATGGGTTATTTTTATACAAGGTGTTCCAAAATTCCTTCAACTCCTGGAAATTAGAGATGATTTGAAGCAACATTTTCCTTTGGCTTCGTTTAGGAGTTATTAACAAAAAACACGGACCAATCAGAAGAGCGCGGCTACCGCGGACGGACTCTGGCTCGTCCAATGGCAGCGCGACGCTCAGCGGGACCTGTCGCCGAGCCGGAATCCGTTCACTATAGCTGCACACTGATTGGTCCGTGTTTATGATTCCATTTTTCTTTTACAATAGCACGGCGTTGCACCGACAGCGGGAATAAACGCTTGGTGGTACCACCAGTGACCGATTTATTTTCAATTCGGTGGCGCCACCAGTAGTCTATTTAGTCTAATAGCGGCCTAAAAGAGTGAAAATAAACAGTGAGGTTAAGTCGGAGTGTGACAGAAGTGTGTAAGTGTCGCGCGAAAAATGTAGGAAAATTTGTAGCGAGGAGAAAAAGGAAAAGGTAGTGATAGTGCAGGGGAAAGTGGATGACAAGAAAGAGAATACACAAATATTAAAATACAATACAAAGAGGGGAAGACCGTCGGCTAGCGAGTATACTAACAGGTATAAATTTTCTTTTCTCTTCTACGACATTTCTGAGGATAAAGTTTTAATCATTGTCACCGTGAAAAAAATGTTACGGCAAGGGGTTAAGGTACAAAATTGATCCTCAAGGTGCGATTCTAGTTCGATATCTAATGTTGCTCTCAAATAAATGATTTCAATGCCAATCAACGTCGCGTATTCGTTTTACATGGGAAAACAACATATACTGAGATGTTGGTCAACGATCCGCAGTCTAATTACGGGCATGAGCTATGCGAGACCGTGTAGGTGGAAGATGGAAACGCTCGTTGTTAGGCGAATCGTTCGCGGTAGTGATGGGCATTATCGACTAAAAACTATCGAATAATTCGATAGTAGCTGTTACTATTTTCATTCGACTAGTTTTACTAAACTATCGAATGAATTTTGCAGTGGTGGGGGTTACTATTTTCAGTCAACTGTTTACAACACCATCTTTATGTATTCATAGAGAGAATAATAAACCAGTAACGGCAGTAACCAGTAACTAAACTATCGAATAAAAGCCGTGGTGAGGGTTACTAAACTATCGAATGAATTTTGCTGTGGTGGGGGTTACTAAACTATCGAATAAATTTTGCTGTGGTGAGGGTTACTAAACTATCGAATGAATTTTGTCGTGGTGGGGGTTACTAAACTATCGAATGAATTTTGCTGTGGTGGGGGTTACTAAACTATCGAATGAATTCTGCTGTGGTGGTGGTTACTATTTCAGTCGACTGAATTTATGCAGTGATAGAGCGGGTGGAGCACGGGTGTAGCTATCAATTCAATCATGAGATTTACTATATCATTACTACCCTACCATTTATTTCTTTATTATTACCATTTATTTATTTATTATTATATATATATAATAGTCGTTAATGGGTAAAAAATGGAAATAATGAGATATAATTGTTAGAATCATTCATTGTTCAGTATGTCTAATAAGATATTTTCTCAATTAAATATGTTTTCCAATAAATGAGAAAAATTATTTTTGTACAGCTAGAATTTCTATACCGTGGATGAGATGAGACCTATACTGACCTATACCAGATAGGCTTAGACTATAGCCCACAATCTAGACGTAACTATTAAAACAAAATTTCGGTCGACTAAAAACTATCGACTAAATATTCGATAGTATGTAGTAACTAAATAGTAATTAGTCGATAGTTGAATTTAGTCGATAATGCCCATCACTAGTTCGCGGTAGTCCAGTTTCGATAAAACATTCGCCACGGCTCGGCGAGAACATTACAGGTAAAGACTTCACGGGCACCGCCGGTAATCCATGCAAGTGATCTATGAAGATCGTTACGAAGAAGCCGGACGCGTACAACAAAGTGTGTATTGAATGCCATCGATTACAAGAATAAGCCAAACGAAAGGGACTATGGGTGATCAGGGGAACGCGCATTCCGCACGTATTGAAGTGTGTCATTCATCCCACGCTCCTAATCGCGATGCATTGTGCGATAACCGCCGGTACAAAGTGGTTTAGCGTGGTCCGCCCACGTTTAATCATTGCACTCTTTAAGTTCGATTGGACGCATTGTGCGTCGAGAGTAATGTTTCGCGCGTACCCTGTGGAAATATTGTTCTTAAATAACTATTGTGGCGAGCGTGTGCGCGCGCAGCTTCAAGCAGATCCCGAGGGATGGTTGACTGACAGTCGGCGTATTGTGATGCTCGAGCGAGCATGGTCATTCGGGTCTTTTTCATTCGAGGAGCGACAATGGTATGTATTCTCAAAGTTAAGGCGAGCTTCTATATTTTTCCAAATTTGTCAAGACGCAAAGGCAATGCTGTACCAGGAATAATTAGTGACATATCTGTTGTAACCAGTGTAGAGATAATGTGCTCCCTTCATGCGCATGCGCGAGAATTTCGGCGTCAGTAACGTAAGACGTTTGGCTAAAATAGGGCACCTTGTTCGCCCCACATAATTTCGCAAAATTTGTTATGCCTCAATTGTGTACACATAATGTACAGGGTGTCACCAAACGTTAGCACCTCAAATATCTTTGTTGTTTCTAAAGATACGTAAAATATGATAAGGACAAAGTTAAATGGTACAATGGGGCTGACACGATGCAAAAAAAAAATTTTGTTTCTATGTCATTTTTTTGGAGATATCAAGGTCACCTTGACTTTTTTAAATGGAACCACACTTTTTTAAACACCTACAATGATAGTCCCTTTCATTAGGAATTCAGTGACTATAATTAGTCCAAGGTCATTCAAGGTCAAGGACAGATAAAACGTATAAAACTAAAATATGACTCACCCTGTGTGTATAATCGTAGTTATGACAATTTCCCGCCAGAAATACATCCCCACTACTTTCCCCACACACTTACAACGTAGATACGCTCTTGGTTTTGACCCGCAGGAGCCACCATTTTCTTTTTCCTTCAATAATTCTAGCGTAATTTTGATGTTGCGTTTCAAATTGCAGCTACTCAATTTTCATCATAAATGCATAGAAGTCTAATTTTTCCATTCGACTGTTTTCCTCGATACGTAACCTCCGGCGAAAAGCCTTTGAGAAATTTCTACGAATCACAATTAATAGTAAAATTGTAGGAAAATTTTGAAAATTCATGTCAATATATTTCTATTAAAATTACTAAGGGAAGAAATAACGTTCTATTTAGCTTCTATTCCCTGCAATCGACGCAGACAATTTTAATTTTACATACAGATCCGCAGCCCAACAATTAATATCGAGTCTGCTAACGCAGCGATGAACATGTGATTCGCAGTGTGATGTAATACACGCAGGATGAATCATTCTCGTGACGCAACGCAGACGGTTCCGCTGTGCTGCAACCAATTCGTTTGTGTCATCGTCTTGGCGCCGTACGTAAAATTTAATTAAATGCAAGCTCAGCGATACGATTCTGCGTGCAAAAATGAAACAGACGGGTGTCAATCGTCGATGCTGATATAATGCGAGAGCAACCGGAGGACGACGCCTCGAGGAAGACAGTCGGAACCTTGCACGCCTCTAACCCTTTGTGTGCGGGGCTTCGAGGCCGATTCGCTGGCAAAACGCGTGATTACGTCTCCGGGAAAAATCGATCGGCATCATCTCGCCGTGCAGAACCAGCTCGCGGAGCAAAATGAATCGGGACCGCAGATAGCATCGTTGGGCCGAAGGTTTTCGCCGTCGTCATCGCGTTCCTCTCGTCTAGGCGTGACAACGTCCACGCCTGCTGTAACGCGCGCTATTATAAATTAACACATTGTGAAGCCGAGTCAGCAAGAAACGGGTTACTCGTAATTAACCGGACGGCCGATACCATTCCGCCGCGGGACGCGACAAACCCGAGAAAACGAGCAACTCGACGGGGGGAGGGGGACGAACCGAAGCTGGCGAGAGGTGGAACGGGGAGGAAAAGAACGCGGGGATCGAGCTTTTCTTCCTTTCGTCCTTTTGCGTTTCCCGCGGGCACTAGACCGGGTGGCATTCGAACGGAGTTCGATCGTTTTCACCCGCGTCATTGTCTTCCCCGTGTACGAGCGCGACAGTCCACGCCTGCCGCCAGCCGCAAGTCAGCATTCCGGGCAGAGTGAGTCGCCATTTTAACGAGCAGAGTGCGAATTGTTTAACGAATCCCCGCACGACACTCCCTCTCTGTACGCGAGGTCGATCACTTTCGCGCTGAAAAAGTAGTTTGCGGGGGGAAGAAAATGACTTCAGATTTAAATATTGCAGTCTCCCCTTCGACCGTCGAAAACTTGACAAATGCATTGGTTAAAGTTTTATCAGGGGGAACAAATTTTTTTTAACGCTGAAAACTGCTGGTCAAATGACCGATTTTATACTTTTCATTTTACAATTATCGAAATTCTGAAGTTGCTTTCATGGAAATTGAGATGAAAATTGCTCGAAATCTAAATAAATAGAGCCTTGTTATTTTGATAAGTCTGTAGGTTTAGTGTTAGACTGACTTTCCTTTGACCGAGCAATTCCGTCCAATAGGATATTTCTCAAAATTTTATTTCTCAGAATTTCCAAAATATTTTTGAAGGTGCTTCTTGCAGGTCGATTAAAAGACTGCAGATCTTTACGCATTTATGGTATCTAAAAATTGTCATCATATGCTAGAATATAAAATTTCACAGAATTTAATACGATTTTTATTTATGCTGGAACTACAACTACTGCTACCACTGAAAACAAGCTTTTACGTGATTCCACTTTCTTAAGAAATTGTTGGATTCCGGGTAACGGAGTTAACACGTGTTTTTAAAATCGTAGATACTTTATTAACAAGAACTTTGGCGTGGTGTTCAATATTACTCGACGATAAGCTATCCAAGTCGTACAAGCTTCTACTGACTATGTCGGAGAAAAACAGTGCTATTTATGTATTCGCATCGTTTTGGGAATGTCTAGGAAGGGAGTGGAAAAAGGTGAGCTGGCGGGAATGACGTGGAGGAGGAGAGAGGTCCAAGGGTTTGTTTGGCCCTAGTGACTCAGAAGTCTGAGTTAACGTATCTAATCGGTATGGCGGCCGGGTATACAACAAAATTCGCCTACAAAAATGAGAAAATTTCATACACATCCGCAGTCTACCGATCAGTCTGTCAACCGTTCTTAATGCGCCAACAACTATTTCTTCAATTAGCAGATGTTCGAAACATTGTTCTCTGGTCAGCTTCAAGAGAAAGATCCACTGTTGATCGCTCGCTTCCCAAGATGAATTACACTTGTTGGACAGCTCCTGTCCGCCGCGCGAGAGGGTTGAATGACATTTTCCGAGTGTGTTTCCTACTCTGTTAGAATCTAGGATCGAAGTCCGCGGTAGAAAGAAAACTTTCTATTCATCGAATGCCACCACCGGAGCGGCGGCGGCAACAAAAACAATCGGGTACCCGGTGCAAACGTGAGCTCGTCGATGGTGGATCGTGAGAATCAGCCTCGTTCCCCGGTAAACAATGACGCCGGCCCCCGCGAGCAGGGATCTCGCGCTCGCCTCTCCGCTCCGGTCAGTAGGTTCCGAGAACTGAATGAATCGGCTCGATCGTTCCGAGGCGGAGAGTACAACGCGCCAGCGATTCGACGCGACGCACGACGGGAAGAAAAAAGGGAGCAGCTGGACGCGGTGGACGGACGGGAAAACGGGTGGATCTCGTCGAGGAAGAGGAGGACGAAGGAGGGGCAGGGTGGCGTAGCACTTCGGGTTGGCCTTATTATGCGCGGCGGGTAACACGTGTACCGAGTACAAGGTGATGGCAACTCTTTGGATCGCGGCTAAAGACGCGAAGAGACCCGGTCCCCCGCCTGGACCTCGACCGGGGCCGACGGTAACCGAAGGGGGCCGAAGGGGGTGCCAGAGATGCGGGCAACTCTGTAATCAGTAGCTCCCCGCCGACACCAGGAACGCTCGCGCTGTAACGAGAGAGGACTGCGAGAGGACCGCCAGGGATAGAGAGAGAGGGAGGACTGGTTCGGGCGAATCGGGGGCCCCTGTTCGCCGCAGCAGTCGGAATCGAAGCAGAGGGCCAATTACTCGAACGTCTTCACTCCCGGGGCGCCTGGCGTCCCACTGGGACCCCGGCATCTGCCACCGATCTTCCTTCCCGCTGCCCCTCGCCGTTCCTTTTTCCAGGTTTCACCCGGCCGGATATCATCGCCGCGCCGGCCCGCGGCCCCCGGGACACGGCCAAATAAATTTCCGAGGACGATCGGTAGGAGGACCGAGGAGCAAGCTCGCCGTGGGAGATTCGCGCTTGTTCCCGCTTTGTCCGCGTCGTAATGAATTCTTTGATACCGGGCACCCGTGCCCCAACACTCCCTCCCTCCCTGCCCCAACCGCCCAGGCTCTCGAACCTTTCCCGAAACGAATTATCGCGAGTCCGGGCCATTGTTGGTCGGTTTCAGTTTCGTTCGGACCGACTCGGAGGGTGTGGGCGTCTTGCAGCTTGAAAATCGGGGACCTTAGCAGGAGATAGGGGACGTGATTAAGGTAGATTAATTGGGGAATTGCTGAATGCCGCTTGGCTACTCTGGCCACCTTCGTCCTGCAACCTTGCTGTGTCGGGTTTCGTGTTCACCGATTGCTTGTCACTTTTTACTGTTGTGTCGATGATTAGACCAAGAATCAATGAATACGATTACGAATACAGCGGATTTCTATAGAAAATAAAAATTGTCTGCTCCAGTTACGAGAAAAGGGGTCACAGAAAAGTCGCTCGTTTTTTTTTTTTATTAGAAAGTTATTAGAACTTAAGTCCGAGCGACGGGTAGACGTATAGAGAAAAGTTGTTCAGAATGTTGTCCTCGACAACACATGTGAAGGTCAAGGTCAAATCGATTTCCTTTCTTAATAATATCAGCAGGTTGTCAACAATATACCATAAATTTATTCTGATGTTTATTCTATGTCGTGTTCCGCCTATCCGCTCTCGCCATAAATTCGTCCACAGTCATTCACCGATAACATAAACGGTATTACACGAGTATAGAAATTCCATAAAATGCTGGGGAATCAATCGCTATCGTTTCGATTCTCATTGGTTGGTTTCCGTCCCGAGACACGTGACGTTTTCTTTCCCAAGATTTCGGTGCGTAATTAGATCAGCTCCTCGAGATTCCGATGCGAAGGGTTCGGTTCCTACGGAGCTAACGAGTCTGATTTACGGCGTTCTAAAGCGAACAGTTCCTCCGGTAGGATCGTGGAAACGTCAGTGCCCATAATAGAGGCGGCAATAAAAGCCGGATAAGCGATGCAATAACTTGACACCCCATTCTGGGAAAGAAGAACCGTGACGTGATCTTCCTACAGATTCGACGTAACAGGTGGGAGATCTGTTACTTTGTTCTACCCGTGGATCTACGGAGGAATGCCTCCGCGTTCGTGATGTAACTCGCTGGGGGCTGCAGTTCATTATCAACAACGGGTTAGTTCGCGTTAGTTCGCGGACTTGTCGAAGGGACGCGATAAACGCAGGAAACGTAAAGTTTTGCAAAATGTCTAACGCGTGTATCACGAGTTACTTATTGTTAGCGTGCAGCAGGTAGGTTAGGGAACATGAAAGTTCGAGGTGCCGTTTATCGTGCGTTCAAATCACCGGAGTGCCACCGCTCGTCAGGCATTGAAGTCTCCCGGATGACCGTACTTACCGTGCATTTAACCGACTCGAACAGCTGATGAATTCCTATTGTAGTCACCGTGTTCGTTAACATCGTATCTTATCGTCCATCTAATCGTGTGGAATCGTTTTTCCATCACTTCGGGAATAAGAGAAATACGAAATTTTTTCAAAAATTTCACGAAATCTTCTGAAAGATCTCGTAATAAAAAAAGAAACAGGCGATAGATAGTAGTAAATTGCAAATTGACTGTGCGACTCTCGAGAAGAAACACGAAACGTGAACCTACTTGTTTTACGAGCCACTATAAACTGTGCGAACTGTTTAAAATTCTTTTGAACTGGCCGACAAAGAACGATGACCAGCAGAGAGACTACGAGGAATCAGCTTTTTTCAGGGAACTGTAATAACGTCGTGTTATTATAATACTTAGACTGCGGATATCTTTATGCGAAATAAAAATTGTCTGCGTCGATTGCACGGAATAGAAGCTAAATAGGATGTTATATATTCCCTTAATTAATTTAACTTTGCTATACATAAATGCATGAACATCCAATAATAATTTTGCTACTTGAAAAAAGAAACTGAATACCCGATTGACAGAATAGCGATAAATCAGTGAAGCGAGTAAGAATTTCAGCAAAACTCGACATCGCCGGAAATGTTTGACCTTTCGAACCCTCCGCGAGGAATGCGTTCAAGAACCCGATTCTCCGATCATTACAACTGGTTACATCAGCTTCGTTAGCGACCGGTGAAACGGAGGAACGTCGAAAAACAGCAGTATCTTCGAATCAGCGATGTAAATCGGGGTGAGGGGTGCAGGGGGTTCCACAAGAGCCAGAAGAGGAGAGGGTCGATTTTCGGGTCGCCACCCCGACGCACCATATCCGTGAAGGGTATGGAAAAACCGTGGCGGGCCTCGGCCGGCATGCGGGTCCGGCGTACTTTCGGCATCGCGGCCGAAGTCGCGACAGTTGGCCCGGAGGTCGTGCAAAAAGTTCGATTTAATAAAATCAATATTAATTGCCGCGGCTCGGTCCGCGACCGGTGCCGGTGCCGGTGCCGATGCGGTCCGTCGCGGCGCGGCATACTCGTTGAATATTCAAGCACTGGCCGATCGCCTAAAAAGCTGTTTATGGGTCCGGTGTTGCGTAGCGCCCGGTTTTTGTCGGCGGACTCTCGGGGCCCGGTCGAGGGGCCCGCTCGCCCCGGAGATGATCGGTGGTCCCGAGGGGCCACCGCGCGGTTTCATCGCGAAGATATTGCTCCGAGGGCCCCCATTCTCGGGCTCGGGGACTCGAGGGCCCGGTGAACCGCTCTCTCGATTAATTAATAACGTCTCCGCTAGTTTCGTTGGTCGGGGGGTGCGGTGGGAATGGCGAACGGTAGCGCGGACAGAACGCGCCGGACTTAGAATGCAGTATCACCGCACGAGTTTGCTCCCTTTCGTCCACGGCGTATTCCACGGCGTTTTTGCCCGGGCCTGTGTAAGGTTGCGCGATTAATTAACGAGCACCGTGCCCCGGCCACCGGTAATACCCATAAGGGAAGAAACTTTCGTTCGGCGTTCACGGGAGAATAGCCTATTGTTACCAGTCCCGGTAGAGGCTAGCTACCGCTACCGCTGCCGCGCCGCGTCCTATTATGGAAGATCGATACTTTAAATTCGATCTGTCCCCGATGTTAATAAACGTGGGACAACTTTTCCGCCTGCGTCCTCCGCTTTTATGGTAGCCGTAAACAATCGCGCGCCGATCGCCACCGGGCAACCGATCGTCCGCAGGAAATCTGGGTTCGGATGCGCACCCGGTCCGGCGGCTGCTGCACCCGCTCCCCATTTTTCACTGACTACGCAATGCGTAAAACATTTTCAGGATTACTCCCGAGCGCATTCGGGAATTCTGAGTATATCCGAGAGTCCCGAAACCCACGATTCCTTCCGCTGGAAAAATTAACAACATTATGTTGGAAGCTTACACATCTGTAATAAGAGGAATACGAAATTTATTACGATAAAAAATAATCATGGCCGCACGGGAGAAATAATGGAATAACACACGATGCCGATCGCCTTCAACGATCTCTCGGCAAGAAATCTGAAAAGGCGACGATCGACGAAAACACCGACACTGCCTCTGCCGTCCAGTTCAACCGACAATGCAGGCGATTTTTTCCGGCCGCTAAAAAGCGTAATAAGCCCGTGATTTCTGTATCGTCACGACGACCTTGACCGGGCATACTCCGGTCCCATGATTCAGCAGCTACCTTGGAACCGAGCCTCTTCTTGCGGCAGCGCGAGAAACTATCGACTATCTCGTTGTCCCGTCCTTCGTTCTCGTTTCTTCGACGTCTTTTTACGACGAAGGCGTTGCATACCTCGGTATTATCCGTTGTTCGACTCCTCTTGTCTCTGTACCGTTCCACGCGACTGCATTCCCCACCTATTCAATTCAAGAGATTCGGTTGCCGCGTGGTACAACTCCGTACACTCTTTATAGCCGAGCCACCGCAAGTCCGAGCGCCGCCGACTACCGTGGAAACTTTCACCTGCACGACCACGATTTTCGCGAGCCGATCGAGTGAAACGTTCGATCCCCTGCCGCGATTGTATCACCTGCTTCGCTTCTGACTCGCTGACAATCGTCGTCGGGTTAAACGACGAGCTTTCCGCCGGATAGAGATCGCTGAATTCTATTGTCGATTCAGCAGCGCGGTGGAGCTATCCGTGTAACTAGAATTCCGTGAAGATGTTAACATCTTAACGGCCTGGCGTTTCGCATTATACTAGATTCTCGCTCTCGACGTCTTTCCTAACAGCCGTACTGGCGGTGGCAGCGCTGCAGAACCACGTTTCCAAATCGCTCGAAACTTTCAGGTACCAAAACATCATGTTATTTCACAACTACAGGCTGTCTCGGTATCACCTGACGTTTTAAATTGGGCGCCATTTTTGCTTTTTTGGTGGCGAACATAGAATACTAAATTGTGAAAATTTATTATTATCTTAACCTCTCAAACGGCCTTGAAATCGAGCAACTTTACTCGTGTATAATTTTTCAACGAGTAAACTCCGCTCACTGAAACTTGGATTCCGCGCACTAGACTTTAAAGCTTTATCATTTTATCATCGAGTTGTATACTATTACATTCAGAAAAGTTGGAAATTTTTGGTCCTCTGAGTGAAAGTTCAGCCATTCTTTGCATCGGTTAAATTGCATTATTTTTCTGAGCCTTTCGAATTTGTTTTCATATCTTTTTTCTGGTGAATGCGTAATCTATACTCTAAAGCTCGATTGATGCATAAACTCGAATTTTTTGAAATTGTGACATTCTTTCTTACAACCACAGATATATGGATACTGTAGAGCATAATCAAAACTATTATACCGTGTTATGGTCGTGGCTTCGATCAGGCTGAGATCGCGCGGACATCAGCAACGCGAGGCAACAAAATCATCTACCGGTCAGTTCATAAATCGCATCGGCGCGCGGCGGATCGCGTGCGAGAGTTCATTCAGAACCCGGGGGCCGTTTAAGAATCAAAATGGAGTGCAGTCGGTCGGTCGTAAGAAAAAAGAAGAAGAAGAAACGAAAGAAAGAGAGGGAGGGGAAGGGAGAGCATCTTTTGATCAGTCTCGTTACCGTCGCTGATTTCGTGGACACCGGGTCCCCCGCTACGGGTCCCAACGGGTCCAGCGACGTAACTCACAATTACCATCGTCGTCATCCCCCCGTGGCTCCAGAACGCCCCGTTATTTATGGCGGGGTGTTGCAGCCGCCGTGAAAGGGGTGCAACGACAGGGCCGAGAGACGCGGTCCGAATGCGGACGCCCCGCAGCGTCTTCTCCGCGCGTTGATTAAACACGCTCTTCCACGGTGACGTGTTAATCGCGAGGATTCATCACGTCCTTCAAGCCGCTACCTCCCTGGACCCCCTTCCGCAACCCCATCCAGACTCTCGTGGTCCCCACCTCGCGGCCCCCGTGGCCCCGGGCTGCGCCTCTTTTCGATTCGTTCGCAAATTGCACCTTCCCCGTCGGATAATCGAGCCGTTTTCCGAGAAATCCTGGCATCTCTGATGAGCAAGCGCGCGTGCGCTCGCCGCGATATAAGTGCAGGGTCACTGCACGTCCTCGTTTTACGCGTTTTCTCCTTATTTCTCGATGTCTCCAAATTCCAGCCCTCCCTGAACATTTCGGCCCTCCTGCTTCGGTATTTTCTGCTTTTATATTGCGGTTCAAATTTAGTGATGACACGAGGACTTCCGAATTTCATGTTTTTCGCTCCCCGTCTCCAAAATGACTTTATTTTTATTATTTACTTATTGCTTTAAACCAATGATCAGCAAACTTTGTCAATTTAAATGAGTGTAAAATTATCTCGCGGAACCCGGGATCATAAAGAATATTCACAATCTAGGTAGCACATATAAAGAAAAACGTTTTAATATTCTTCTATTTTATTATAATGAAAGATAAAAAAGTATTATTTTGAATGTTTTAGGTATGTTTATGGATCCATTTAGGACAGAGGTGGGGAATAAAAGCTAGCTCTTGTATTAATTAATATTTGGTTATATAGATTACGACAATTTGAAAATTAATAGGATGCTTAAACAAATGAAAATACCAACAGTGAAATAAATTATCGTGGCATCCTTTGGTACTGTGGCCTCTGATTTCCACCCCTAGTTTAGGACATTTTGTGCAACTCCAGAGTATCATGGAACACAGTTTGAATAACACTGCTTTAAACCAAATAAGGTTTATACAATATATTATTATGTTGCAATATGACTTAGTTCTCGATTTTGCAAGTATATTCGAAATGATTAGCCTCCATTTTCTATTACTTTTTAAGTCATGTAGAGACTGGAATGGAAACACTTCTTAACGGATAATATATTTTTCACATTCCAATTCTAGTATTCGTTTGTAAAAGAAAATTGAAAAAGGCTGATAGATAATGTCAGCTTTGTTTACCAATAACAGCGACCATGTTCGGCGGCATTGTGAAATATGAACGGTCGAGTGTTACTCAACTACTGTTCCGTTGTAGAACGCTAGTTTATGTATTACATATATACAATGTTATTTATCGTGGTACATTAGAGACAGCGTAAGACAATTGCACCATTTTTCTTTGGGCCACATAAATTAACGGTGTTATAAAGTGCCGCGGCTCTTGCGCCTTTTCCGCGCTCTGTTTCCACTTTGTATCGTACACTTATACGGACTGTGCACAGCTTTGTCTGGCGGCTATAAAAATATTGTATCCGGAAGATGGTCGTCACTCATTCATTTTTAAAAGCAGTCTTTCGTAATGCCCGATAACAAATCGACTGGGATACACATGCAAAAGAACTTTTTTAATTAGACAGCGGCTTTTATGCATTTATGGCAAAAACGGTTGGCTGCAATTTTACGGAGTACGAAGATTGAAAGAATTTAAGAGTATCAATGTATCAAACCTTTTAAAGTTATTACCACTAAACCTACCATCACCGGTCGAATGACCGGTTCCAAACTTTTTAATTCATGATTATTGAGATTGTAAGGTTGCTTTCGTGGTAAACGATTAAATGAATATATTTAGTAGAGCAAGAGAAGCTCAAATAATCTTGTTATTTTTATAGAGCAAAATCTATCAGCTACTTGTAAAGCTCGGTTTACTGGTGAGGATGGAAATCGATCTGAACAATTTTTTTCCACATAAACCGTCTATAATAAATCAAATCGCGAAAAATCGTGATAATTTTCGCGAATGAATTATTTTTATCAAATAAAAACGTAATCTCTCCTCGTTTTCCGTAAAATTTACAACATGACCGTCAGCCCTGCGTTCGACGCGTTGTACTCGTCGTTGCCCGATTTTAATTCCGCGCTTTGTGGGCGATTTTTAAATTCCGCGGTGCGTTTAAGAGGCCGGGAGCAGATTCGACGGAGCTCGAAGAAAGTTTCACCCTCGGTTACAGCTCGCAGGCAGCCGGGACTTCGGCGGGAGCCGCAATAAAAACTCCGACGGTCGTATAGTCGTTAAAGAAAGTGGACTTTCTCTAGCCGGCTGCGCGCGAGCAGCGAGTACAACGGGGTACATTGTAATGCGGCAATAAATACGCGTTCCCATGAAGCGCGGTTCCAGGAGGAACAATGTTCGCCGATGGGACGGTAGCGGCTCCGCGAGGCCCGCCAATCGTAAAACGAGCATTACGCTTCGCCACGTAGGTGTACAGCAGGGTCGTGTGACGCTCGCAATCTCCCGGGCTGACAAACGTCCCGAAATTATTTACACGCGTCCAGACAGAGAGAGAGAGAGAGAGAGAGAGAGCCGTGTCCTGCGCTTTATCCGCGTCGCCAATTCCTCGGGGGTGAGAGCGGCCGGGTAATCTACGCGTACGCGTGACACATTGATGCGTGCATGAACTATAAACGTCTCCGGTGAAAAATGGTAATCGTCAATCTGCATATCTCCGGCTCCGTCCGTCCGTGGCTCTCCGCGCCGCGTAGCCGTTTCGACGACATCGGCCCCCTGCATTTACATGCAGATGCGCTATAAACTGGGGTCGCCTTATGAAGTTGGCTTCCCGGGTAAATGTCCCGCTTCCCTGTCGCCGCCGGAACGAAAATACGATGATCGGAGCTTAATGGAGTCGCGGCCACCAATTAAAATGGAGATACAACGCGGCGAAACGCGTTACCCGGGCTTGCCGATACGGCGATGCGCCTCCAATCTGCCAAACATTTTCTCCGGTCCTATTGGACTCTTCGGTACGGATTCGTGGGATTCCTTCGGAGGTTGTTGAGAGGACGTCCCTGAAAGAAACTGTTATCGATAGAGACGAGAATTTTTGGGTTCGCTGGCCAATTTTCGAACGATCGGAGCAATTAACCTGGTGGCGGAACGCGAACAGGCTTGCTAAATCAAATGTTAATGTTATATTGATCGTAAATTGTTTTACAATACATGGTATGAAATTTTTGGCGCACGGTTCGATCAGTTAATACAATAAAATAGCTATTTTTATGGAACCGTTTTTATTAACTGATCGAACCGTGCGCCAAAAATTTCATACCATGTATTGTAGGCTTGCTAAATGTTTGGAATCGTAGATAATCATAGTTTTAAAAAATTGGGAAACTGTAAACATTATAAAATTGATCACATTTTACGATAATCGTGTCCACCGTTGCATCGGTGAAATGAAATTTCTGCTGTCTCGCAAACGAGCGTTGCAAAAAAGAAATGGTCGACGGTTGATTGGACGCAAAATTACATTGCGTGTTTACGAGGTTGGTTCACGACGATCGTAATTAGAAACGGATGACACTGTTTGATACAACAAAATTTTCGGTGGCCGGTACGAAGGAGAGAGAGAGGGAGAGAGAGAGAGAGCGTTATTTTCGGCGTCGTTACTGGTGGGCTTCGGACCGAAAGAAGCAACTGGTTTCCAGAGCGCCGCTTATGGGGAGCAGGCTACCTCTCGGGCCTATAAATCAAACCAAACGACGGGAAAAGGTGCATGCAAAGAACTCGAACACGCGAAGAATGTGATTTAGTTACGTCGCTGTCATAAGTAACCTAATCTAATTTCGCCGTCCCTGGCAGGAACGAGGCGTCGCAAAAACCGTGCTCGGCCAATACCGGCCGTCCTCCCATATTTTTACCCTGAAATCGTACAGTACTTCCAATCAAGACGCTGAAATATGAAACTCCGCGGAACAAGGGGCCGAGAAATAATAGTCTCCCTTTGATTGCCCTTCAAAATCTTTATGGTCGTCCTTATCGTCAGCTCTTTCACTGTACCTTTGATTAACGCCTAGTCTACCGAAGTAATTCGATAATTCTGCTGTATACAGAGTGTTATTATTGCACAGTTTTTTTGTTCTCGAAAATGATAAATACACAGAGAAATCGCAAAGTAATTTTTTAGATTTACGGTATTTTTCGGAAATTAGAGATCGCCTTCAATTTCTTTAACCTTCGCTCTGCGCATAGGGGTGTAACCACACCACAGACCTGAAAAGTTGCCGAATGAAAAATTTCCAAAATTCTCTTAGGAATGCTATCCGTGACGTACTTTACAAAAAAAATTGAAATAATCAAATTTATTATTTTTATATTCAATTAGATGTTCAAAACTTTTCATACCTACCGTCATGAAAATCAAATATAATCCAGAAATATTTTCTTCATATTTTGCACTGAAAACATGCTAGACAATGTGTTAGGTACAAGCTCTTGCAAAAACAATAAAGATGCAGTAACGGTGAGCAAGTAGAAAAAAATGCAGACTAGCCGAAGCATCTGGCAGTATGTGTGTGTGTCTCCGCCTCCAATTTGAGCGCAGGTCGTAGCGCAGCTGGTGACCGGAAAAAAGCTAATTGCTGAAGAAAGGGTTGCAGAATCCGTGATAGGAGCGTGAAAGGGGATCAGGAACTCTGCGAGGGTCAGAGCAGATGTCCGGTAGGAAGTGACTCTGCGTTGGCTCGGCTGCGCTGGCTCCTCGGTATCGGGGGGCCTTCTTCCGGGGCTGCGAGAAAAGACTGAGGGGGAGGCTCGAGGGGGGGGCTCGTTCATCCTAATAATAACAACGGTGCCCGGCGTAGGAAGGACAGAGAGGGAGTAGATATATGTACGCACCACGGTCGGGAGGTTGCGTGCAAAAAAGGCGTGGGTCCCAGCGGGCGTTCTCGACATAGCAGTTCGGATCCCGATCTTATCGGTCCCCGTGTTCGCTGCATTGTGTTGTTGCCGGGTTGCCGTTGCCGCACCACCGTCATACATACCGAGTAAGCGTTCCTTTCTGTGTGCGTTACACGATGCTGCGTGCGTGTGTGCACGATCGAGGGCGAAACAGGGGGAGAGGAGGGAGGAAAGGTGGTTGGCAGGGCGCAGACCGCGGGGGAGGGATGGAAAGTACGGTAGGGCCCCGGCGAATAGGGCCCCGGTCGATCTATCAGCCGGCCCTGATGCCTGCACGCGGACCGGTGTATAGATCATCTTCAATGTCTCGGAGCCTCCCACCTAAGTATTCCCATTAAGATCGTATCGCGGGCCCAAAACTAATAACCAATCACCCGTCCGCGGAGGGTATACGTGCTCGCGGCTTTATCATTATCCAATATATTCGATATTATAGTCAGCGCGCGGCCGCATCGCGCCCCGATCGGTCCCGCTGGCCAACCCCTCGCCAACCCCTCGGGGGCGTACCCTATCCCCCACTCACCCCCTCCCGTCTCACCGGTTATCCCATTTCGCGAATTTCGCGACGCGCGTGTACTCCGGCGAGAGCTGTGACTCGGGGCTATCGCGCGTGAGAATTGATGCGCTCGTTCAAGGTCACCCCGCTCCATTCCCCGCCGATTCAACGTGCTCCAGTCGCGTTCGACTCCGCTCTTCTTCGCGCCAGCGCTGTGATAATGCTACGGTAACGTACAGCGAGAGCGTTGCAGGATTACAAAAAAATTTCTTTCATATCGACCTTGTTTTTCGCGTACAAGGTGAATTTTGCGGGCGGTTCCTCATGCGATTTTGGACTAAAACAATCTCGGGACACCCTGTACCGTCCTCCTAGGTTCGAACGCTATTCATCGGTTCATCGGTTGGCTCGCGTTAATCATAAATAAACAGCTCGGATTCCGGGCGAAGCTGTAAAATAATCTCGGCGAGCAGGGATCAACGCGGCCGTGGCTCGAGCCTCGGGACAACCCGTCCGGTACGTATCCAGGCCCTCTGTTCATTGGCCGGTGCGTCGCGTCGCAGGTGGTCCCGGCGAGTCGTGTACCTGAATTTCGATAAGTATCGATTTCCGTAATTGAAAAGCGCTGTATCTATCCGTGAGAGGAATTAGGTAAGGGAAGGATCCTGTCGCGCCGTGGCACCTGAATTCTGTGCTGCACCGTGTAGCCTGCGCGCAGCCTGTGTAGCGCTTAGTCCGGGCGCGGTCCCCCAGTGTACACGGACTGTCATACAGGTTGATAAATGCGGGTAACCCGGTGCAACTGGACTTGTCTACCAGGAGCCGAGAGCCGGGAGCCGAGAAGAGAGGTTTCGCAACGCCTCGGTCCCGGTCTCGCCTCGGCGACCAACCATTTCGATCGGGGAGGGAGCCGTTTAACGATTTCATTCAGCCGATCAATCTCCGCGCGAGACTTTCCTCGCCGGAGGATCAGATCGGATCAGCGTTTATCGCGCACAATACAACTCATCGGGAACTCATTAACGAGCGTGGCGAGTGCTTCCCTCCTCGGTCCTCTGCTCGCCAATTCGGGGATAACGACGTTCAAGCGTAGCGTCGCGTCGCGCAGCGTCGCGAATCGCCAATCCTGCTCGACAATGGCCGGTTCGCGACCGTCGCGGGAAATCTTACGATTCTCACGTTACCGAACGATTAATGAGAGGTACGTGTATACAAGTTAGATGTAATTCGAACCGCCGGAGATCAATGCATAAATATTTTAAGGGATGTTAGAGGACATGTCGAGGTCAAATTTTTGTTTTTTATATTCGTTATTGAGTCAGTCGATCCAGCCCGTGATTTTGTTTACAAATGTATTAACCGGTTAATATCAAGAAAACAGTTTAGATGCAAGTTTCATATACTCAAATTATTATTGGGAATAATTTCAGTGAAAATATCTTCTAAAGTTCAGAAGATATTATTTATATCTAGAATTATTTCTAAAGTTCACAGGATATTTTCACGGAAATTATGCAGAATAATAATTTGAGCGGTGGCGGATGAAATTTGCACAGTCTGATCGGAGAACATGATAAATTATTCGGTTGAACGACTGAATTTTATGATACAACATTTGATAAAACCTCGAGAATATCGTTGGTGTGAAATCGATATTTTGTAATCGTACCGATGTATCGATGTTCAAGCGATCTTATCCAACGTTTGAGGAATCGTTACCCTCGAGCTCCGAGTGCCCCCAACGCAATTAATTGATATAATTGGTCACTAAGTCGACGATGAGTCGTTTCTCGTTAGATAAAACGGTCCCTTGTTCTCCCGAGCGAGAGCGGGCTTCGGCTGATTTTTCTCTCTCTCTCCGTTTTCCGTGGTCGCCGATGTCCTTTCTTCTTCTCCTTTCGTTCTCTATGGGGGGTTCGCCGAAGCAAGGTACCTACCTGCCACACCATCGTTCACCATACATGGCCTCTCTGTCTCCTCGTGGTCGGAGCGCACGGGGGCCCTCCATTGTACTACATCGCAGAGTTATTTTCATCGTGAATTGTTCGTTATGGATACGGCCGACACCTCTACACGGGCCCCGCGCGCTCTGAAATCGAGCCGACCTTACGCGCTGACGGAAACGCGGTTCGCCATCCGCCTGATCGACCAATCGGCGACACGCTCCGCGTCGACTCGGAACGAATAATTTAGGAACGATTTGGCAAAAAGATTAGACCGCTTCCTCAATTTTCCACGAACAACAACGAGAACTTTGAACGACGCGAGTTAGAACCATAGAAAATAAAAGCTATCTTCGGCCATACTTCCTGGTCGAACCAAGAGGTCAACAGAAGTTATGTTACAAACTCTGTATCTAATGTACATAAAAGTATTCTTTTTCTACAACTAAATGGTCGGAGCATGAATCTTCTTTATAAATTGCTAATTGCGAGTTACAGGAGCTACGTGAACGTTTATTTCCTTTTTTAATCATACTAACATTTTTGAAGACTCTAGACGGTCAAAGAATTTCAACTAATGTCAGATAAAAAAAAAATCACACTGGGAAAAGAAGAACAGTGTCACCAATAAAGGCTGCCTATTATTTTCCACGAGTCCGGTAGACAATCTTTCAAACATGTCCCCCGAACTATAAATTGAAGAATGCCTTCACGCATCCCATAAAATTACAAAGCACAGAAACGTTTTCCAAAGATTTCATCTGACGTATGTTTTACGGTTCGAAGGTTCCATCAAAACGTCTGAGAATCCTTGGATCGAGCGTTGGTTGCCCGTTTCCCCGGCATTGTTCGAAATTAATTTAGAATTGGCCGTCCGTGAGAAAATTGTGGGTCGTACGCCCTGGAGATCAGCCGCGAGATTATCTACCGCGCAGCATCTCGGATGCCACAGATTTTTAAGTGTTCTCGGTTCCGTGGCGCAGGAATAAGTCAATTCCACGTGCACCGGCCCGACCGGGCCCGATCCGCCTCGCCTCGCTTCGTTCAGCGCCACCGCCGCGCGTTCCTCCGGATACCCGCTGCGATTTTTATACTACGACGTACGTCCTTACCAAGAGAGAAACTCGCCCGGGAGTTTACAACGCGTACGTCCGGAGATACCGCGGTGTCCTACCGCGACATGCGCAAAATTCTGTCGGGAGCGTTATCACGATTCGACACGGGCACCGGGCTGCTCGATTATTATCCTGCCTGAGGGTACACGAAACCTTTTTCCTTCCTCTTCTTCTTCGTCTGGATGAGCGGGGAAAGCGCGGTCGACGTAACGAGGTCTGCCAACTGCTACTCGATTTTGCGTGAAAAGCTCCAGCAAAATAATACAAACATATTGTTGCGGAGGCTTCTGTCCATTGGCGGAACTACGTATAAAAATATAAATTTGATATAATATATAATAATATAATTTTTGGCCTCCTTTTCGATATTTTTATAGGATGTAGATGTGTAGATATTTTATTTTAAACAAGGGATAATTTTTTAACATTACAAGATAATAATTGCAAAAAATTTGGGATTTTGAGAATTGTAAAAACTTAATAAATGCAAAAAGTATGGTTTCTTTTGTCAGTGCACTTTTAATTTAATCTAAAACGGGAATGATATTAGTAAAATGACAAGATAATAATTGCAAAAATTTTGGGATTAAGAAAATAGTAAAAACTTAATAAACGACTTAATAAAGATTTATTTTTTTTTGTCAGTGTACTTTAATTTAAAGTAGGGATAATTTTAGTAAAATTACGGAATAATCGCAAAAATTATAGGTCCCCTTCGGTAACGGGCCTCCCGCGTTCCGGGGCCTCGCGGTATTGTAGCTCCGCCCCCGCTTCTGCCCCGCCCCGCCAGTGCACACATCGCACTAACACTACTAACTAATTACTTTTTATTCTCTGTCAATTGCTTCAACGACTCACGAGGATCTGTCGCGATTCTTCTCGTCGACGACAACCCCGTTGGCCGGACACCAGAATATCGATCCGACTTCTCTCGATCCCCGCGACATCTTCAGAATATCACAAGGAGACGCAGCTCTCGTTTCAAGCTTGTAGCGAACAATATTCTATTTACTTCCAATTGACATTCTCGTTAAACAAAAGAACGTACTTCCTCGAAAGGGGGGTAACACGAGAAATGCCTCGAAAGAGTAGGCCGCGTTCTCAGCGCATTTGTCCCGGTCGTACAAGACGCGCACGGCTGCCGGGGGCCGCGGACAGAGCTCTCCCATGCGCGGAACGGGCTAAATCACATTTACGAATTCTTAACGGGGCCCATTCACGTCCGGGGCCCGATTGTCCCGTTACGGATGGCCGTGCATTGTGCCGGCCGGTATCAGCCGCCTAAGTAGCCGGCGCATCCGCGTCGCTCGCGATCGATGTGATTGATTTTCGAACCGGGGTCCCCGGTGAATGGGTTGTCGGACTTGTTGCCGGCGAGCAAATTCCCCCGGGTCCGCGAGGGTTTAAGTCTCGCGTCAATGGGTTTCCCGCTGCGCGACCGCATCGCGTACAAATTGGATTACCGGGACGGGGGGCGGGGAACGATGCCCGGGCCCGAGGCAGGCCCGAAGGGGGCCTCGGGTCGGATCGGGGCGATTTGTCCGGGGCCCCGCGAAGTGTCGCGAAGAGGAGAGTCTTTCGCGAGATTACAGGGGCAGAAGGGGGGTTTCGTGTGTGCGCGTGACGCACGGTGGTCTTCCGCTGGTCGATGAGCGATCGCTACACGCCGCGGCAACGCGTAGTATCCGCGTTGTAACTATACGTTCTCCGGTTGTTGGCAATCAACTATCCGCATCTATTCCGTTCCTACGTTTCCCCGTGGCGTGCACACGCGAACCGACACCGAGGCCGGGGACCCCATTGTACGATACGTACGCCGATTCACGTGGGCGACGTACTACAAATTAAATGGTCGTACTGGCCGATCGCCGGCTATTACCACCGCTTGGGATGCGCGCGGCGCGGCGCGACGCGTCAAGTCGCGAAGGACCGGCGCGTCGCGTCATTCAGAGGAGACGCTCATTGATGGCCGGTATTAAAGAGCATGCTGCGTTTTAGCGAGAGATGTTACGCTGTTTGCAACGCCGACCCCGTGAGATACGCTCGGACGAGAACGGTTTTATTGCGAGGAGAACCCAGCGACCAACGACCGCTGTCTTATTACCGGATAGCTCGCCATTTCTTTTAGGAAGAATGTGGTATTTTAGGCTTCAACTATCCGCCACTGCTGCCGACTGGGTGGGGCTCGCGGAATCCGCCAGGAAACAGTCCTCCGAGCACGTTCGTTTTCCTGTGGAATTTCTTGTTGCTGACGGACTGCTTTGTCGTTTTGAAAAATAACGAGTCTGCGTTTAGTCGGATTTCAGACAATTTTTACCGCGATGCGAGGAATCGTATATTTGTATCTATGACCCTTACTGCGCGTATAGGGGTGTAACCACACCCCCAGACTAATGAAAACGTGAAAAATTGCAACTTTCACCAGAAATTTTTTAATAAACTTTCTCATCGAAGCACACATGTTACCATAAAAATTGTACAAAGTCTAAATGCAGCATTGTCTTTACTAAAGCACCACACATTCGCATTTATTACTGTTACATTCGTACGATATTTCGCTTCAAATTGTACCTACTAATTTTCCACACGAATTCATAAAATCTGTTTATAATTAACGGGGGGTTTTGTGCCGCCCCTTAAATCATTAACGTTTCCCTCGGCATGCGGCGCGCCGAACAGAATAAAAATGTAGAACGACGGCGAAGCGCTCCAGAACGAGAATGGGTCAACCGGTGACCCATAATCGATAAATCTTAATCTGCCGGTGTTTCCAGGACCCGAGAAACAGCATAAATTCCCAGAGCACGCGCGTTCATCTTCAGCGGGAGGGCGCAAGGGTGGTCGATAATGAAGCAGAGCCGCTAGGAACCGCGCGATAATAAGTTCGCGGTTACTTAATGACTTACCCGACCCATCCGGTCGTTCGGGTTAACGGTTTACAGGTGTACCTCGTAAACTGTGATATGTTGCGCGAAGTATTAGTTGCGTGTCCGAGGGTACACGGCCGCGTTGCTAATAGACGGCTAACGATTATCTGTCAGATATAATTGCTCCGATGTTCGCGGAAACTCGCGGCTGGAAAGTTTCGAGCGCGAACAGAATGGATCTGCGTTACCGCACATTAAACGATCCCGCTACGCTACGGTGCGCGGATCGATCGTTGCAAACCTCCCAGCGGAATTCCCCCTTGGGACGTACATCGCGGCTCACGGTGGTCCTCCGGCGACTATCTTCGATTATCAGGTGTCACGGGTACACGAGAGATCCACTGGATCGCCCCACGGTACCGATCGATCACTTCCGTTTTAAACCCGGACCGTTTAATACCGGGTCTTCGTTAAATCGTCCGCTTTACCGGAAATTAATTTTAAACGGTGAGCGCATTTAACACGGTCAACCCCTTTCCAGTCAGACTCGCGATGGGGCTTCCAAACAGACTCTAATGAATGTTGTTCATTTCCTTTATACCGAAATAGAAAAATCGGTTTTGTTGTTGTTAGTGCATTGGAGAACATATAAGCAGACAGCGAATCTTTATGGGAAATAAAGATTTTTTACCTGATTTGCAACGAACGAGAATGAAATAGAAATTTACTTTCTTCCTTAATATGTTTAACAAGTTGAAAATAATATAACGGTGTTTTTATATTCTTCGAATGTTTTTACCGTTTTAAATTACACCTATTCATTTTTGTCATAAATCCATAAAATCCGCTGTCTACATACAAGATACTTTTCTTCGTCTAGGAAATTATGATACAAAGAAGTTCACAAGTTTTATGCATTTCTAATAAAAACGAATAGCTCAAGTGTAAAATAGCAGATACATTTAATTTGAAGCTGCTGTTGATTATAATTATCAAAAAAAAAAAATGGAATAAATGTCTACGTAGCTTCTCTATGTCTTGCAACTAATGTAGACAATAACTTGTAATCTACATAAAAATCAGCAGTCTATCGGTGAGCCTAAAAACGCTGTGTGAAAGCGTTGCCAATTCCTGAATATTGAGAAACGCTTCTCAGGTTTTTCGCGTCTGTGCATGTTGGCGCATCTTTATCCCCGGTTAACGCGGCAGAAGTCATTCTCACGATTTCTCTCGTTCATCTTTGCCTGGAAAGCAGCGATAATAATCTCCGAGCCAAGTTTTCACTTATTTATGCCAGCTATTTATCCCAAGCAAACTCATTCGGTTGAAGTTTCCTGCAAGCCGCAATTGATCGAGACAGTTTCCTCTCCGTCGAATAGGAAAAAAGAGAACGGAACAGTTGTAACAGTGCAAATGTGTCTACGTCGGGAGAAAGAGAGTTCGGAAATTAACATAAACTAGATCGGAGCAACGATTAACTGCCAATAACCGTTTCATAAATGTCTACTACCTCTAGGGGCGACCCAGCTTCCGCTTCATTTTGCAACATTGCATCTCTCCGCGCAAGATTTAAACAGGTTCCGAGTGGACGAAAAATCCGCGGACAACGTTGATGCCGGTCGACGCGATTTTCTTAGAAGCCCCCGACTCGAGGAGCGGCCATTAACAAGCAGAGGTCGATCGTTCGAGCATGAATCGCCTTCGGCATAGTACGGCGCGTTGTCTGCCTGTGGGATAAAAATGAAAAACCAACTTTCTTGTTAGTATTAACAAACTTTCGAGATACTCGATACGATCGAGAAGAATAAGACCAAATTTATTTTCGACGCATTTCTGGTAATCTGACAAAAAAAATTATTGAACAAAGGTTAGTCAGTAATCATGTGATAACAAACTGCAATTGTAAGTTGGCAGAACAGATGTTTTATCTGTATGCTTTATATTCTCTACATCAATCGAAGCTCTTTAAAAAAAAAGTATTAGAGATCACTGGTCGAAAATTGCTAACTTCTCTTCCCAAAACTTTCCAAAATTATAATTTTCAACGCATTTCGGATAAACTGACAAGAGAAGTGATCGAACAAAAGTTAATCAGTAATCATGAGATAACAAATTGGCAAAACGCACATTTTATCTTCGCTTTACATCAATCGAAGGTCTCACGTCGAAAAATATGGATTAGTTCAGAAACGCGACTCGCGCAGAAAATCTGAAACATGATTTTCGCCTTCGGATTCTATTGACGCGCTGTACCGTGCGATGCGTGGACGGTTTGGGAGACGACGCGGGTCATGTTATACCCCGTAATCGTATACCAGTCGCGATACTCGCCGGAGCGAGTGCACGCGCGCTCGCTATCGTGGAAATACGCGAGAGGGTTTCGGTAGCCGACGAGGCTTCCGTATCCCGTAAACTCCGCGTACCCGCGGGAGTTTTGTAATGTAACACCTTGGTCGCTGTCCTCCGGCGTGCCGTAGCTCATCGCGGCGGAAGAGAGCTGCGAGACAAGCGTTGTCCGACGCGCAGAAACCGGGGACGGTACTCTTGCTTGCGCGCTGCTCCGCGCCGCGAGTAACCGAATCCACGGCGAGATCACCGCGATGAATGCAAAACGTGCCGGGTCGCGGACCATTCGACGCGACGGAACGCGGTGTCCTTTTCAGCGGTCCGCTCGTTTGTCCGCTCGCGTAATTTACGCGAAAGATGGCCCGATTTATTCCGGTCTCGGCGCAAAGGATTTTATTGGCCGCGCCCGGGAGTGACGTTCTACGCTTCCCGGAAGGACGTCTCTGATGGCTGCGCAGACGGCTGTGTTTGGGTCCGATCGGATCTTCGTCCATTAATTTTCTGAACATTGAAGATGCTACTCTTTCAACGGACTACGGACCGTTTGTATAATTGATGACGTTTAAGAACACTCGCTGCTTTAGTTATCAATTTTTTGCAATATGTTTCCGATGGCTGTTCTTCGTACGTTAATCTTTTTGTTGTATTCGATGCAGTTTAATTAATTCGTTAGAGACTGAACGATTGTACGACGAATTTGACACTCTGGGTACGAAAAGACCCGGACTCCGTCGTCGGAGGATTATTAAGTGGGTGCGCCTATTTTTGTTCCATAACTGGGCGCGCGGAGCACTTTGTGCACCATCCTTTAAAACTACGTATATCACTGTTCATTATCAGTTTCTTATAAAATTTTATGTCAAATAAATAACACGTCCATAACTTTAAAGTACCTAAGGATAACTGAAAACCATATCGGCTCTAGTGGGATGACACTACAGCCGTAGGTTATGTGGGGGCGTGCCAATCGTAACTAGCAGAAATAAAAATAATACTACATTAAACTACAAACGGAGCACTCAGTGCTACTGCGCGCCCACGTAAGGGTTAATGGAACCGTGAACGACACGTGGGAAATTATTATTTTGTTCACACGCATCGCGTTGCGCTTTCTTCCAATAATTGTATCCTTTTCGAGAGCGACTTCTAGAAATTTAAAAAAAGATTGAAAATCTTGAAATAAAATTTAAACAGCGAGAAGGTTCGCAGATGCAGAGAATGTTGTTTGTTTCGCATAAATATCCGCGGTCTCGGACAATGCGGTGTGAACGCGTGCGTCTCGCGAGACGCGCAGCTCCGCCGGTGGTACACCGCAATCGGTCACCGAAACGGTGCGGACGGTAGAGGTGGATCGTCGCGGCGGAAATCGTCGACGAAATCCATTGGTAGAGACCTCGCCTCGTAATACCAACAAATCGTCGGGCCCCGCGGCTGTTCAGCGTCGCGATTACAAGGTGCGTACAGGTCCGGGACGCGTCCGGTAATGGCGTACGGTAAACGTAACGCGGTGCGTTCGGAAGCAATTAAGATCCGGCGGGATAACGGGTCGAAAAGTCGATCGATGGGAAAAAAGAGTTGGACCAACAAAATAATTACAATCGCAAAAAACGTCGGTCGTACGCGATCGAACCCGGCTGGTGGTGGGGGGTTCGGTTGGCGGAGTCGGGCGATCGAAGCTATTATCAGCGTGCAAAAACAAAAGCGAGATAAAAGGAGAAAAACTGCGAGAGAAAGAGTGGAAAAAAGAAAGAAAAAGACAGAGGGAGAGAGAGAGAGAGAGGGAGAGTTGGCTCTCGGTTGTAGCGGACTCGGTGGTTGTTTCACACACGGCCGCGGCTTCCGAGACGTATGGTCGGTGCGGAGTTTCTTGCCGTCGGAAAGGTTTCACCATCGAGGGCGAAAATAATGGGCATCCCGATCGAAGTAAAAGAGACAGCGCCGGTAAGTACGTACTTGGACGTTGTACGCTCCTAGCGTGGAAGGTCGTTCTACCAGCATCGTGGAAGCCGTACGACGCGGAACGGAGAGGGGAATAAAGAGCGAGAGGCAAAAGATTAAGAGAGTGAAGTGGGAGAGAGAGAGAGAGGAGGAGGAGGAAGAGGAGGAGGAGAGATCGAGCGCTAACAGAGTGTGTGCTCTACGGGTGCTCCTAACCCAGATGATATCGCGCCTAGATATACAACGCGGGATTTTATAGCGTATTACAGGACAGTATAAGGTATATAATGGCTTTATGCGTACACACCGGACGTAACTTACGACGGGAGGCCCGCTTTACGACCCCGTCGGGCCTTATTTCACATGGACGAGAGAGTGGACGCTCCGAAGGAAAGAGAAACCACCCGGCCACGACCGCCGAGGAAAACGCCGCGCCGCACCGCACCGCCGCCACGCCGCGGACGAGAAATCCGAGCATCCTCGTCTCACGAATCGCGGGGACTGTTAACGAACAACGCGACCAAGAGGATTTTCGATAACCGTTCTGCGATTCGAGAAAAATCGATGCTGCTGAAATTCGAGAGAAAATTACCGTTTACAACAAGTGGAATTGGCAAGTCGTGGTCAGACGCGCCGATTCCTATATCGACTACGTACTCGGCGAATCTTCTTCCATTTTCTCGAAAATGGCACGAAGATTCGAAGACATCTCGATAGCACTATGTTGCTAGATTACGCAAAGTGGAGGATTGTATCCGAAAGTTGAGGCCAGTCTGATAAAAATTGTAGAAGACATACACTACTGTGCAAAAGAAAGAAGCACGCGGTCATATTTAATAGAGAAGCGTAAAAAATCAAATAAGAACACAGTAAGTTCCGCTGTTTAATCGAATAGTTCTGAGAATATGTGTTAGTGCGGATTATCTAATACTGTAAATGCAAGAAATTAATCATTGTACAATTTCTACATAAAGATATTGTTTGTCGTAATATCTTATAATTATACCGGGTGCTTCTTTCTTTTGCACAGTAGTGTGTGCTAGTTTTGAAACTCTCGTTTAATTCGGCAGGTCCATAAATCGGTGAAACGGTGAGAACTTTCCATCGAGGACATTACACTCGGAGCAACAAACTATCAAATGGGAATGAAAAAGAGTGATTTTTTTAATCAGGGTGGCCCAACCCCTCAAGGAATGGTGGCGAGTCGCGTCGGTCCCGGCCACTGCAGATTCCTCGAATATTTTCAGAATGGACCATCCGCGAGCAACGGGAAGACGTTTAATGGCGAGCCACGCGAAAACCGTTGCGGTGTTCGGGGCCTCTTTGAAAATCGTGGGCCAACGCCGCCGATAAATATCTCCTGATATTTATTGTGCAGCGGCGCGAGACACGGGGATACTTAGCTCTGTGTTTAATTTGGAAGCCCCCGAATGACCGGCGCGGCGTGATGCTAATAGGGCACATCGGGAAATATAGGGTCATTAAAATCTGTATCGGATTCATTTTTATATCGCCCCGTAAATGACCGGCCGAATTTGTCCGATAGTTACTTACTCGGGTTATGCGGAGGCTGGGACAGTTTTCGTATTTTTTTCTTGTTGTACGAAGATCCTTCAATTAAGATACGTACCGAAATTGTGTCTTACTTTGTTGTATCGCGAATTTGCAGCAACTGTTTATTTTCGAGAAATACACAAATCGTTGAAATTTAATCGAAAAATTAACACTGGTTGATGTACGTTCTTCTTTATTATCTCAGTTCCCGAAAATGAATTGTCCAATGCAACTATTTTACATGAAAGAAAATCCTTCCCGAAAAAATTTATTGCAAAAATCAGTATTCCCACAAACACACTCGGGTCTGGTCGCTATAAATAACGCGCGCGTGTAATGCGTTAGGTAATGTGTAAATGTACGAGTAGTACACAGCGGAGAACAGGTTACGACTGGGAGGTCTCGTACAGCTGATTGACTACCCCATTAATTACAATTTGAACCTTGATATTTGCGAGCAGTTTCTACACGATTTCCACAGAACAATCGTTCCATCGCGCGGTCGACATTCGCACAGTGGTCCAGGATAAAAAGAATGCAAACTCTTCTGTCAAAAATTCATGAATAATTCTGAATAAAAACAAAATTATCTTTTTAACAGTTACATAAAATGTGCGTCGGTTTCAGCAAAAAGAAAGTGCAATTTTTCTGGAACACCAAAGAATTCGTTGTCCATACATATCTGAACTTCAAGTCTCGCAAGTACCTCCACCTAAAAAACAGAATTATTAGTATTATTACTATAATTACCCGCGCTCCGATTGTGTTTTGTTAATAACTCTCAATCGAAACTGCGGCGGCCATTTTTGCAACGGAAAATGTTGCTTCAAATCGCCTCAGGAACCGCCCGTTTGATAGTGTTGAAGGAGCTTCGAGACACCCTGTATAGATATCGCGCACGGTGGATCCATGAGGATCGTAATTCAGCTGATGGCGTCTGATCCGAGGCGGCCGAGGTTGATCGATGCCGCTCTCACGTCTTATGAATGAGCGGCAACGAGCGGTGTCAGGTTGCGGGGAGGTGTTTCACCACATGGACGCGTATTTACTACCCACTTGGTTAGCTGCTTAATTATAAAATAATTGTTATTTATCTTCGGCATTAACCGGATATCAGATGGCTTATCTCGAACGGCGTTCACCGGTCGCCAGGCAGGCAGGCAGGCCAGGCAATATAGGCTGGGCTTAGAGGGAACGAAGGGGGATGAGTGGGTGCAGGCCGAGCCGGACGAACACAGAGACGAGAGAGAGAGAGAGGAGAGGGAGATGAGAGAAGAGAGCGAGAGAAGGTCCCCTGGCCACGCTCGACCGCGTCCACGAGAGGACGTGTCGATTTATCTAAGCACTCGATCGAGACGAATTAACGGCTCGGCAGCCGGTAACTTTAGCCGGTACGTTTGTCGTCGAGTGAGAGACCCCCTCGAATCCTGGCAGCCGAGCCGGACGAGTGCGGGCTGGCTGTCCTCGCAGGATGGACGGGGAACACCGAGGATCGAGATTATTCGAAGAACGTGTGAGAATCGGCGCCTAGATCGTGCCCAAGAGGGAACCTCCGCAGCCGCGGCCGCTCGAGATCCGCTGGCCGAAGATTGCGGGCTGATTTTATTCTGTCGTGCCGCTCGACTAAGATGGATTTTCTGGGAAGCTGCTGCTGGCTTCTTGATCCTGAAAAATCCCCTTTGGAAGAGACCAGCTGGTCAACCCGACGCTGATCATAATAATTCCGAGGGTTATCCCCGTCTCGAACGTGTTTCGTCGGTGTTCTAATAATTTTCTAGAAAATTTTCATTCCCTGCGCATGGATTGGGTCTCACGAGGTCCCTAATTGTGGATAATAATATTTTGCGTCTATTAGAAATCTCGATAAAACGTACAAATGTCGTTAGACGTTTATTTGCTGATTAGCCAAGTGATAAATGAGAGGATAGTAAATAGACTGCGGATCTTTATGCAAAATAAGAATCTGCTGCATCGATTGCGAGAAACAGAAACCAAATTCAACGTTATTTCTTCCCTTAATGATTTGAATAGAGGAGAAATGTTGACAACTGCGATTTATAAAATTTTCCGACAATTTTGAATTTTATCTACTTAATCTTGCTATAAATGCACGAAGATCCGCAGTCTAATAATAAGCTTTGTTAATCAGATATTTATTGGAGCAGTCTGGAAGACGTATGCGTCGTTAGCATTGTGAGACTTTTATGATGTACCCCACGTGAAAAACACGAAGAACACAGCAATATAATCGCCGGTAATTATAGAGATTAGTTATCGTTAGAATATGTACGCAGTCAATGTCGTGACTAATGGAAGAGCCTGTAGGCGGAGCAGAACACTGACAATGGGAAGACTGTTATTGACTTGTCGAAGAAACGCTGACAGGTTTCGACTTCGGCATAATGCGAACTACGTGTGGGTGGACCAGTATACTTACGGGCCTTACTGGCTGGATATAATTAATCGACGAACAAGATATCAGGGAACGCGCCAATTAAACTTTGACATTTTCGTATGTCTCCGAATCCGTCTTATTAGGTACAGGATTTAGCAAGCAGAAACGGCAAGCGTTAAACTTGCAATTGCCACAAATATCTTTACACGAACATTCGCGTTGACTCTAGCAAACTTTGAAAAATCGTAGGTTGGTTCGGAGACCATTTTCCTGTCGACTAATCACCCTAAACTTTCGTCAAACTCAATTTTTTGAACGCTAAAGAAATATACAGTTTACTATGCCACTAACTTTCACTCGAAAAATATTATTCTTGTCGAGTTTCTGAAACTTTGAAAAACCGTGAGTTGGTTCGATGGCCATTTTCCGGTCAAGTAATCACCTTCTACAAATTCAATTTTTCGAAAGGTGAAAAATTTAAAGATACTATGCCAGAAACATTTACGCAAAACATTATTGTTTTTAATGAGTCTCTCAAACTTTGAAAAACCGTGAGTTGGATCGGGTCGTGGGCCATTTTTCTGTAGACTAATCACCTTAATTTTTCGAAGGCAAAAGAAAGTATAATGCCGCTTACTATGCCGCAAACTTTCACGCGAAAAATATTATTCTTGTCAATTCTCTGAAACTTTGAAAAACCACGAGTAGGTTCGGGGGCCATTTTCCGGGCGGGCGAGCGGCAAGCGCGGCTCCGCGGGCCAAGGTCCTTTGATACGCGTTTCTTCGTCGGCCGAGCCGCAAATCACGGCGTGGCGACTGCAAGTAAACTGAGTTACGAGCGCGCGCCTCGGTTAGCAGCGCGTCGGCCCTTTCTTTGTCATCCGCGCGCGGAAACGGTGCGGCCGAACAGTCGAAGAGGAACGGCGAATCTAAACGACGATCAGGCACGCGCGTTCCAGCGCGCGGACGTTCCGATATGTCGAGACGGGATCGAGGCAGTCTCTTCGGCCGGAGGGATAGCGAGCAGGCTTCGCCGGGAAGAACAAGGACGAGATGAACAGAGAGGGTCGCGGGAGAAGAGGAGAAGGACGACGCCGAGAGGAGTAGGAAGGAGAAGAAGAAAGTATCGGGGCGCAGGAGTCGCCCCGAATGAGATCTCGAACCATTGGCCGAGCTAATTAATCCCCGAGCTGTCTGGCGCAAATGACAGCAACGATCGAATCAACCGGTAATATATTATCGCTCGTTTCACCGACTGCCGCCCGGCTAGAACGAAATCGTTCGGCTTGTTGCGCGAGCGCCGAGAAAAACCGCCGCGCCGTTCAAACCTGTAGAGAGAAAAAGGAAAAGAACGAGTGGGAGAGAGAGAGATAGACGCTTGTCTCATTACCACGTGGGAACCGCAGACTCCGACAACGGATAAGCAACGATAATTTATGATCCTCCGCGACCTCGAACCTTATCGATCACGTAATTCCGCGGTTACTTAGCGTCAAAACCATCAGCGTGCTAACCGCACGAACGCTTCGACGGCCCGAAGCGCGTGACACCCCTTGGTGCACCGCGTGACTCGAGAACATCACTTTCCGATTTGATGCTCGGAAAATTTCGTTTACTTTTGATATTGTTATTATTATTGGAACTAGAGCAAAAGTCTAATTTGTTTAATCGATCACTTATTGGTCACAATTTTTTTCATTGTACTACTGGTAGTCGATTTACTCTGATAAACGGTACACGATTTTTATTGAAATAAGTGCAATTGTTTTGCGAGGAGGCACTATTTAAAATGCCACAAATGATTTTCGGATTTCACAGATGAACGACGTTATGTTTGTCTGAATTTTACTTTTCAAAATGGATCACACGTGATAGTCAATTGTTGTTCTAAATTAACAATAACGATCACGTAAATCTCAGCTTCATTATCTTAAGTTCTAAGCTAGTGTCTTAGATTTTTTATTAAATCTTTTTTCCAATTTATTTTTAACGTTCGATTTTGAAACATTTCGCTACATGATTATGAGGAATGACGTGACGAAATGGATTTGTGTTCACCGAGGGTTATTAACTATTCTGCGATTGTACGTACCGTGAGTTGCGAGACAGTCACTGCATTAGAATATAGATTGCAGTAGTAGGTAGTAGAAGTGACATAACATTTGTACCATTTACCTATCAACAATCGTAAATATGCTCTTGCAAACCCACGCGAGGCGGTTTTCATTGATGTCCACGGCCAAGCTAAAGCTGTGGGTCACGGTTGAATGAAAGAAAATGATTCATAGAATACCGCGGAGTGGTGTAAAGGTCGACGAGAGTCATTTACTCTCATTCACAGGATCTCCCGCACAGAAATTGTTCGTAGCTACATCAGGCTATATTCTCGGATATTTTATACTACATTTGTTATTATAAACAGTTATTACGGATGACGCGTCTTACTAATTGTGAGATGAAATCGTGACGAGATTATTTTAAACGTTCAATTACACCGATCCACGATACGTTCTTCTAAATAATTCTAGCTACCGAGAATACATAAAATTTACATATCGCTTTTATAATATCTAGATTAATATCAAGATACTGAAGTATTATTATTTAAAAGAAGACAGCGTTCAATTATATTCATAATTATTTCTCACCATTTTCTAATTACCGATCACGATTTACATTGATCAATCTGCCTTCGGAAAACGCGTAATTGATTTTCTCAGACAATCTAAATCTCTCATGACGCTACAATAGATGCGAAATTTATACGCTCGTAAAATACACAATGGCTTAACTCCAGTATGCGAGGACGTTCCATGAATTTTAAGGAGGTTTTATACCCCCGTAATAAAGTCTACAACGTACATTGTTGATGACGATATTGTATAACAAGAATCATAATTAATTTCAGCAAGCCTCGATAAAAGGAGACAATAAGTCTCTTCAGGTTTGACTAACACGAGAAATACAGCGAGAGGATAAGATTCGCCTCGCTTTCGATGCGACGAAAAGAGGGACCGTCTAAAAATGGCGCAGCCGGCGCGGCGCGGCGTACGATTTTAATTCCCATAAATTACATCGAGAACAGTGCAATCATTTAATCGTTCGGCTTCCGTGCACGCGTCGAAAGCTCGAAACGCACGAGTTCGGGGCTCCGGGGGCCAGAGAGGGTGCGGGAGGGGGGGGGCATTAATGGAAACCGGGGCCACCCGTTACGACACGCCCAGTTTCGGGGCCCCCGGAGCTGCTAGAACCACCGCCTCGCGGATCGGTAGCCGTGAACGAATTCGAAATTCCGCGGCACGCGAGACACTCGTAAATAAAAGCGGTTCCCGAGCGGCGAAAAGAGGGAACAGGTTTACGAGGCAGGATGCACCGGTGAGCACACCGTGGGGCTGCTGGCTGTTCTCTCCTTTCGGTATCCGCATCGTGTGGTCCCCCTTGTCCTCGCGCTCAACCACCCCCCTCTCTCTCTCTCGATCTTCTATCGATCCCAGTGTCTCGGTGGCAAAAACGCTGCCCCGGCTGTACAAGGAGACGCATTACGGTCGCGTCGTTATAATTCGTCACTGTCGCGTAATGATCCGTGAATACGTGCGCCCACTCTCCTCGCCCCGTTCAGCCCCGTTCGTCCCCTTGCCCGTCCGCCCCCCTCGGTCGTTCTAGTCCACGAACCGAGCCATGGATGGCGATCTTCCCGCTGCCCGGGCTCGTCGAGGACCTTAACCGTGCGTGGTCCCGATGCGCGATGCGCGACGGCGGCGTGAAAGGATCGCCGGGACTGCGCCGATCAATAGTTCATTACGAGAAACAAAAATGCTGGGACCGACAATGCGCTGATCCGCGCCCGGGGCTCAACAATCGACCTAACTATACCCTCGGACGATCCTCGTAGCAGCGGAGGATCGTTCAGAAGGACGCGCAATGCCTCGCGAGAGGTGCGTGTGCGCGCGTCGTCCGACCAGCACGGAACGAGATGAACCGACGGGGTTCAGGCCTCTCGGACACTTTCAATGACGAGGGGTATACAGAGAGAAAAAGGGGGAGAGAGAGAGCAAGAGGAGAACGCGGATGTGGCGGCCGAGGAAGAAAAGATTCACCGAGAAATATGTACACAAGCACCCAAGGACGGAGGAGACGCGGGGCCCGGAGAAGCGAGAGGAAGCGGACACGTCTGTTGCGCAAGCAACGAGGCCTATTCACCGGTTGCATTAGGGCTATTATGGCCGGCTCTGGCATTCAGCCACCACTGTGATTGGGTATTATCTATTCGCCGGTATTGTGGCGCGGAGAGATGCGCTCGCAGTCAGGGATGCGCCACGCCGTGCCGCGCAGCGCAGCACAGCTAGTAGTAGGCAAGTCGTTCGTGGACTCTAGTCGAAGTCCATTGTGTCATCCGTCGGTCTTCTCCGCTACCGGCAACGATGCGGTCTCTCGCGGGTCAACCGCGACCCACCCGCTTATCGTTCGGCCGTGGCTGTTCCGAGAATCCATGGGCACCCATGGGGATTTGCCGGACTCGGAGAGGCACTGTGCCGCGTCGCCTCTGGAAACCTGTCCGTTCGCTTCGACGCGACGCGACGACCGCCACTCGACGCACTGCGAGTGCATCTGTCGATGGTTGAATGGCTGCCGGGCCCCGTGCATGCTTACACGGTTTATCGTGAAGCCTTTGTGCGGCCAGCCGTGTGCTTTGTTTGATGGCTCGTGGGATGTCATCATTGTCGACGGGATTTTTCAGCGACTTACGCGCTAACGATTCTAAGGCTCGCCGATGCAACGGTGCGCTCGGTCTTTCTCAGCGTCGCGTCGCCCGTCGCCAACCGATCAGCAGTTCAGTCGCTTCGGGTTCGATGTCAGCGAGGACTGGTTGCTCGACGTCGCGTCGCTACCACACCGTTGGCAGCGTGCTTCGCGTTGACGTCATCTTCCGAGAATTTCTATTGTCTCGCCTGATTGCCGGCTTTTAGGCACCGCGATCGGTTTTTGCAGAGACGAGCGGCGGTTTCGATTAATCTCCACTCCGCGTATACGGGTGTAACCACACCACCGAACTAGGAAAAACAGACGTGAAAAGTTGCCGGGCGGAAAATTTCCAAAATTCTCTTGGGAATACTATGTGTGACGTATAGGGTGTCTCAAAATGACCTGACATTTTCTTCAATTTAATTTATTAATGAAACGTATTATTCATTTGAAAAGTACGAATGTCTCTTCATGAAAAGGGTCACTCTTTTGACGAAATTTTCAATGACATATTGGCATAATTGCGGACTAATTTCAGTAATTGTGCGTCTAATTGCTTCCTTGAGCTCAGGAATGGTCTGTGGATGATTGGCGTACACTTTTCCTTTCAGAAAACCTCAAAGAACGATGTCTAATGGCGTCAAATCCCATGATCTTATTACATACAAGTGCGTAAAATAAGAATTTATATTTATATAGCTCCTGCATCTTGCAATTGACGCACAAACTTTTTATTTTGCATAAAGATTCGGAGTCTATCAATAATGCAAACAATATTATGGAATAATGGGACAGCAATTTTTAGTTGTGCCTCTGAGTCACCACTCGAGTGCTAAGGGTTAAAATATCGATTAAAATATTATTTTCCACGAGATTTCATGATCGTCCACAGCTTTTTTAACGGCTTCTAGCTGCCCAAGAAAGTTCCGTTCGACCTATCATTGCGACAGTGTCGAATTTCCGTTTCTCGCCCCACTTCTCGTTTCAAACAGTCATTCCGAGGCGCGCCGACTGTTGATGGGGCCAGTGCTCGTTCCCCCGGTATAAAATCATACAGGTATCGCGGCCGGGATATCGCACGGAGGAGAGCGTCGGCATCTGTCCC
Source organism: Lasioglossum leucozonium (assembly GCA_028454225.1). Lineage (NCBI taxonomy): Eukaryota > Metazoa > Arthropoda > Insecta > Hymenoptera > Halictidae > Lasioglossum > Lasioglossum leucozonium. The sequence continues at coordinate 5,439,402 of CM052216.1, read as the reverse complement.
GATAAGGATCGGGGGCAAGTGGTTCCTTTCAGTTACGCTTTCCAGATAAAAAATGAATAGGAACCGATACAGCAGGCATTCGGCCGGTCAGCAATCGGCGGATCATCGGCGTTCCGCGATCCAACGAGACCGTTACCCCGGCTACTTAACGTTAAACACCTGACTTTCTTTCTGCCGAGCGGCGCGAGAGAGTACGTTCGCAGAAGCCGGTATCGGATATCAGTTAAGAGGCGGACACGTTGCCACCTCGCTTAAACGTTCCCCGGCAAAACGACAACTCTAGTGTCCTATCGTCTCGTTTCGTTTCGTTTCGTTTCGCAATCGGCCGTTTTCACTCCCACGCGCGCCTCCGCCCCGCGGAATTCCTTTTTCGACGACGGAACACTCGCCGAAACGCATTCCCGATCCGTTCGCGATTACATACGATTCACTGGGCTACAGCACGTTCCATAACAGGTGCGCCGTTCTTTCCTAAAAATCAAAGACGACGCAGGTGTATTCGTGACTAGGACTTATCATGAAAATTTTCGAATTTTTAATGTACGAGAATATACGTTCATTAAGTACCATCAAAAATTGATTATAAATTTTTCCTTTAACATTTTCTATATTTGAGACGATTCGTGTCGAGTTATATTTAAAAAATTTGTATGATTAGATTCGCAATAAGATTTCCAGTGATAGTTAAAGTAAATACAAAAATTGTAGCAATTAGTCAAATAGAACTTTATATTCAGTGTTAGTAAAAATAAATAAATAATTATACTAAATCCTGTCGAATGTTATTAAACTTTCGAAAGCCATAGATCCATAAACATCCACACTCTAGTTATGATCAATTGTAAAAATATCCCCGTTTGGGGATGCCAGGAATGTATTTAATGTTTCTAATATTGATAGTACGCAATGAGTGAATGACATTTGTTGAACATCATTCGAGAAAAATCTAGATGAGATAGATAATCAGCGGAAAACTCGGCTGTCGTGCTATGGGACCGCCTGTACACAGGTACGCGAAGCGAGTAACCGGAACCAGCGCGACCGAGCGTGTACCGCGCGCGACAACAGAGAAATTAAACCATCGGAATACGAGAAGGAGCGTGTTAGATTATCCGCGCCCGTATTTTATCTTATCTCTGGAATTCCGAACCAGACACTATTTCCACGAGCGTGGAGAAACGGCTGCCCGTTCTGCACGGTGGTCGAGCCCATGGAAACGCGACGGACGACGTGTTCCGATCGAGAGTCCTTAAACGAGGAGAGCGCCGAGGAGCCGCGGCCGATCATTTGTCTTGAGGATCAGGGGGCCCCGCGTCCCATCAGATATTGATATGGGTCACCCTGGACGACGCGCACGTGAAATTGAATACACGAAAAAGGGGATCCTTTATCGGGGTCTGCGGCGACTGTGTTACGTTCGACTACCGGGAGCTGATTGGAGATTGTTTCGAGGTAATGATTTATGGACGGACATCGGTGACCCAGGCCCTATGTAGGATCGCGTGATGATCCGAGTTCGCGATAGTCCTTCGACCGAGACGTTTTCTGGCATTTACATACGCGAATAGCCAACGGGAAGCCACTTCCGAAAATAATGTCTTGCTTAGGGTACTCCTGGATTTTGAGCCTACTTTCATCCGGCTCTTCGTTAACTGAGGTTGCGACCTGAAAAATCTCGGACGACTGTGCAACCATCAGGTTCGTTCATCAATTTTTTCAACAGATTGAAAATATAAAAAACACTGGCTTACTGTTCTATTATTTTCAACCTATTGAACACACTAAGGAAGGAAATTTCTATTTTACTGCAATTTGTTGTAATTCACATAACAAAATTTTCATTTTGCATAAAGATCCGCTGTCTACTGATAACTGGACAGCGGATTTTATGCGGTTATAACGACAATGGGTGAACACTGGGTCTCCAGCAGTCCCTAACTCGACGGTCAACACAGTTTTATTAATGGAGAGTGCTCGACTAGACGATTTCCACGCGTCTTGTTTCCGGAAGGGCAATTATAAATTACACCGCGACGCTGCTCTCACGCTTAGTCGTTTGTCACCGATGGAATTCCGTGTAGGGGGTTCGTAGTGGGTCGCAGGTGCACCTTCACGTATGTATACAGTTTCCCAACGGGATTTCGATACGTATGGGAACTGTACCCCGACGCCAAAGTTACTTCGCTCCCCAGAAATGAAAACTACAAACTCCAATTACAGCCACACGGATCTCTCCACCCACGCGTTAAAAACTTTTGCGACACGGCTGGTTTCCCTTTTTCATAAAAATCTTACGTATATAAAAGGTCCATTAACTTTCTCTCTGTGTACGTAAATGCACCACAGGCTGACAAAAACAGAAAAAAACTTGACCACTGAAAAATTCTAAAATATTTTAGAAATGCTACCTGCAACATGTTTAAAATTTTTTAAGTATTGTAAACTTATCTTTTTAAAATGACAAATTTTTTTCTTTCGTTTAGTACACAGTTAAGGGTGTTTTCTAATCGTCGTGAATGCGGTGGCACACACAGCCCTAGATTCACTGTGTACACGAGGTTACAAGGATTCAATGTTGGACGGTCAAGTGGTCACTGGTCAAGCGGTCAGTGATCAAGTGGTCACTGGTCAAGTGGTCAGTGATCAAGTGGTCACTGGTCAGTGATCAAGTGGTCACTGGTCAAGTGGTCAAGTGGTCACTGGTCAAGTGGTCAAGTGGTCAAGTGGTCAAGTGGTCAAGTGGTCAAGTGGTCAAGTGGTCAAGTGGTCAAGTGGTCAAATGGTCAAGTGGTCAAGTGGTCAAGTGGTCAAGTGGTCAAGTGGTCAAGTGGTCAAGTGGTCAAGTGGTCAGTGGTCAAATGGTCACTGGTCAAGTGGTCAAATGGAAGTGGTCAGTGGTCACTGGTCAAGTGGTCAAGTGGTCAAGTGGTCAAGTGGTCAGTGGTCAAATGGTCACTGGTCAAGTGGTCAAATGGAAGTGGTCAGTGGTCA